>JAKWJD010001760.1:27122787-27580287 GCA_027705065.1 Solanum peruvianum
ATATAGACAAAGAGATACTCCAATAACACAAGTTAAACCTATGGGAAAAAGAATACCTATAATATAACCAATAATACTACAAAAAGGAGGAAGTAAAGGAAAAATTTTAAATATGGCGGCACATGACCCACAAAGATGGAATTCAGTAATAGACTTATGGAAAGGAATAGTAGTAGCAGATTTCATAAAAAATTATACAGAAACTGATGCCGAAACAATATATAAATACTTAGAAACATTCCTAGGAGAATCAACCAAAGCTCTATGGGAAACTTATAAAGTAGAATTCCCATCAGAATTTCAGTACTTAGTATCATTATGACCAAACCCATATTTTTACAAATAAAATACATACATTAATAACAGGAGAAGACCCAAATAGTGGATTAGTAGCCTTACAACGAAATGCAGTAATAAAATTAGAACAATTAAGTATAAGTAACTGGTATTATATAAAGAAATTCTTAAATGATTATTTCTATTACTGTACAATTAGCGGAAATGTCTTTGATCAAGATCTAGGTAAAAAGTTATTTAACAAACTACCAAGAGCTTTAGGAAGAGAAATAGAAGAAAGATGGACTAAAAGAGAAGGAGTAGCACAAAACCCTCAAGCAAAATGGTCAATATGACATAGAATACAACATATAATGGAAATATTACAAGAAAAATGTACTAATTTACAAATACAAAAATAATTAAAGCAAAATGAAATGAATTTCTGCAAAGACATAATATATACAACCCAAAATTATGATAAAAATCAATATAAAAAGAAAAAGTATAAAAAATACAATCCACAGAACAATAAGAGATATAATTAAAAAGGATATTTTCTTAGAAAATCTTCAGCAAGAAAACCATATTTAAATACGGACAAACATGTTAGGAAATATAGAACAGATAAAAATTATAAAAATAAGTTAGAATGCTTTACATGTGGAAGAATAAAACATCTAGCAAATACTTGTCCTAAAAGATATAATGCTAAGACTAGAAATGCTCAATTAGTAGAAGAATTTAACGAAGCATTATTAAATGTAGATGAATACATGTCAGTAATGAAAGCATTTACTCTATAGTAAGTATTGATATAGATGAGAATAACAAAGAAGAAGATTCTTCTAATTCAGAAGGAGAAGAATTAATTAATGAAATAGGAGTAGAAAATTTAAATATAGATGACCAAAAAAATAATTTTATGAATATAATAGAATGTGAACATAATTTCGAAAAAGATACAGGATTAGACAGTATTTCATGTAATTGGTGTAAATGGTATCCAAGTAAATATAAAAGAGCTAAATGTAATAAATGTTTTATAGAAGGATGTATAAGTTGTATAGAAACAAAATTAGGAATAATAACTCAGAAAAGGAAAGAGGTACATACAAATGAACCTCTAATAAATTTAAAAATATTAGTATTAGAAGCAAAAGTTAAAGAATTAGAAGAAAGAATAGTAAGATTAGAAAAAGGAAAAAATGTTGAACAAGAACTATCACTAGATAATCAAGAATTAATGAATGAAGAATCAAATAATTTAATATGTAATGAAGATAAAAATATAAATACTGTTAAAATATTAGCAAAGCTTCAAATCGGAAATTAGAAAATACGGGTGCTGAAATCGACTCTCTGAACTTCGTGACGGAATGGCAGGACGGACCCTCACAGGCGTGACGGACCGTCACAGACTCTTTGGTGGAAATTGAGTCTCTGAACTTTGCGACGACCTGCAGGACGGACCGTCGCAGGCACGACGGGCCGTCACAGGTTGCGTAATCCCAGTCTGGGTCGGATTTCTTTAATGTTTTAAGGGGCGTTTTGGACTATTCCTACTATAATTATAAATTTCGTGGGTTAATATTAATAAGTCTAATTACTTAGTGGGTCATTATTGTCATCTTTTATACTTAATTATATGCTAATTAGGGTAAAAGAAAGAGGGTTTGAATAAGAAAAATAGAGAGAACAAAGAGAGAGAGAGAATCGAATCAAGAAAGAGGAAAAATGCAGCTTTGAGGATTAGCTTGCTTGATTAAATTCTTCGGTGGAGGTAGGTTATGGTTTTTGATACTATTCATAGTAAACTCTTAATAGCGAATGATATGTATTGGTAGTATTGTAAACCCTTCTATATGCTTAATTGTATGCTTGCATGATTGTGATTATGAAATTGTGATAAAATAAGCATGATGAAGCTATTGAATCCTAAATCTTGAAAGAAACCCTAATCTACTATGTTAATGATGATGCCTTGGTATAAAAGAAGGCTTGACGAACTAAAGTAATGAGATTGATGATGCTTGGTATAAAGAGGCTTGATGAACTAAAGTAATGAGATTGATGATGCCTTGGTATAAGAAGGCTTGATGAACTAAAGTAATGAGATTGATGATGCCTTGGTATAAGAGAAGCTTGATGATTTGATAGAATGATATTAGTGGATCGGAGTGTCACGTTCCGACACATAGTATTAAGGGATCGGGTGTCACGAACCGACACGTAGATTTAGGGGATCGGAGTGTCACGTTCCGACACATAGTATTAAGGGATCGGGTGTCACGAACCGACACGTAGTTTTAGGGGATCGGAGTGTCACGTTTCGACACATAGTATTAGGGGATCGGGTGTCACGAACCGACACGTAGAAGTAGGGGATCGGAGTGTCACGTACCGACACATAGTAGTAGGGGATCGGAGCGTCACGTACCGACACAAGAGGAAGAAAGATAATGAATCTTGAAAGATGATAAATATACTCAATCTAATGAACCTAATTCCCAAATGAGTATGGTATTGAGGCTTGAGTCCTCGTGGATGAACTTGGTAGTACTTATTGATGATTATAGTACTTGTTGTTGCTACATGTTGAGTATTATAGTTGATTTATGATATTAACTGATATATACTGTTTTCTATTTTGAGTTGGCCGATGATACCTACTCAGTACGTCTGTTTTGTACTGACCCCTACTTGTATGTTTCTTTCTTTGTTATTTGTGGAGTGCAGCAAACGTGCCGTCGTCTTCGACTCAACAGTAATTCTAGCCAGTCTTCATTACACCGGATTTCAGGGTGAGCTAATGCTTCTAGCTTGGACTGGATCTTCTTCTTCAAGTCTTGATGCCTTGAACTTCCGGCATGGACTAGCTTTTATTTGTTTTAGCTTCTTAGAATACTCTTAGTTTAGTAATTTGATCATAGATGTTCTTGTGATGATGACTTCCAGATTTTGGGGATAATAATAGTTATTGAATTGATTTTATTAATGAGTTTAAGTCTTCCGCATTGTATTTTGTTAATTAATATTGAAATGATGGGGTTTAGATTGGTTGGTTCGTCACATAGTAGGTTAAGTATGGGTGCCAGTCGCGGCTCGGTTTTGGGTCGTGACATAAATACTGTTAAAATATTAGCAAAGCTTCAAATCGGAAAATATGAAATAGAGACTTTAGCATTAATAGATTCAAGATGCACCAAAAGTATTTTAAATAAAAAAATTATACTTCCAGAATTAATAAAAACTTTAGAAAAACCACTTGCAGCTATGCAAATGGATGGAACACATAATATATATAGATACTATATAGATAAAGCTCAAATAAGTTTTTTAAATACTTGTTCAAAATTCTATAAACCTACCTATAAGATGGATAAAATATGGGTACAAGATTTAGATATAAGAGTAGATTTTGTGTTAGGACTAGATTTCATACTATACAATAAAGGAGGAACTTTAATAACAAAAGACGGGATATTTTTATGAAAAGCATTACTTATACTTCTGTCTTAACTGATAAAATTAATACTAAAGTAAGACATGGAGAAAAATGTTGCGAAAATGGTGAAAATAACAAATAATGTACAAAAACGGAATGCAATACATTATATGTGAATATACTAGAAATAGATAGAGAAGATGAGATAGTCAATAAAAACTATGTTCTAATAGAAATGGAAACAGAGTAATATAATTTTAAGACAGGAATTCAAAAAATAGGACAAATAAAGAACCAACAAGATCTAGACAATATAGTAAAAATTTTAGATCAAATAGAAATAATAGGAGAAAAGCCTCTAAAGTATTGGGAAAATAATCATGAAGTATGTAAGTTAGATCTAATAAACCCAGAATATATAATAAAAACAACCTCAATAGAAGCTGCAAATCAAGATCTAGAAGATTTTAGAATACAAATTAAAGAACTATTAGAATTAGGAGTAATAAGAAGATCTACTTCAAGACATAGGTCCGCAGCATTTATGGTAAGAAATCATAGTGAAATAGTTAGAGGAAAAGCCAGAATGATTATAAATTACAAAAGACTAAACGATAATACTAAAACAGACGGTTATAAATTAACGGATAAAATAGAGTTAATAAATAGAATCCAAGGAAAAACAATTTTTAGTAAATTTGATTGTAAGTCAGGATACTGGCAGATAAAAATGCATCCAGATAATATAGAATGGACAGCTTTTACCTGTCCTGAAGGATATTTTTAATGGTTAGTTATGTCATTTGGGTTAAAAACCGCACCTCCAATTTTCCAAAGAAAAATGGATAAAATATTTGGATACTACAAAAAATTTGTTTTAATATATGTAGATGATATTTTAGTATTTAGTAAAGATATAAAAGAACACTTAGGACACTTACAAACGGTTTTTAGGTTATTTGTTAGTAATGGAATAATAATTAGTAAGAAGAAAATAGAATTATGTAAAAACTATATAAACTTTTTAGGAATTACTTTAGGAGAAGGAAAAGTTAAGCTACAACCTCATATAGCGAAAAAAGCTCTAGATATGTCAGATAAATTAAATAATTTAAAAGATTTACAAAAATTCCTAGGAATAATCAACTATGCAAGACCATTTATTAAGGATCTAGGAAAAATAGCAGGACCATTATACTCTAAGACAGGAACTAAAGGACAAAGAAACTTTAATATTGAAGACATAAAATTAGTACAAAAGATAAAAGAAAAAATAAAAAATATTCCCGATCTTAATATGCCATTAGAATCAGACTATTTAATAGTAGAGACGGATGGGAGTTTTGATGGATGTGGTGCAGTATTAAAATCAAGACCATATAAATACATATCTAAACAAGAAGAAAAAATATGTGCTTACCAAAGTGGAAAATTCAAAGAAAAAGGTAATAAGCTAGTATAGATGTTGAAATTTTAGCTGTAATATATGGTTTAAATAGTTTTAGAATTTATATTCTAAATAAACCAGAAATATTAATAAGAACGGATTGTGAAGCTACAGTAAAATTTCATCAAAAAATTAATGATAAAATTATTAGTAGAAGACGATGGCTAAATTTTTTAGATACTATATCAATTTATCATTCTACAATTTTTGAGCATATCAAGGGAAATGATAATAGTATTGCAGATCAACTAAGTAGATTACTAATCAAAGTTTAAATTTTACAGAATGAGACCACTACTACCAGACAAAGGTAAAAGAGTTTAACCTTCAACCTCAGATTTTGCAGACTCTTACAAACAGACAATGTTATCAAATTTACATTTTAAACCTCTAGATAAATTTGATGATGTCAGAATAGAAAGACTGCAGTTCGGACAACAAAACTTAATAGCATATGAGTCGTCTAATTGGTCATTCAGACATTTGTCTAATTGCCAACTAGACAAACAGCAGACATACCTTATAGATAATATATGGATAGCACATAATAAAAAAGACACTAAATATGTAATTGCTATTTTAAATGCTTTAGGATATTATTTTACCAACAAAAATAAAGAAAATAAATTTAATTATTCTGTGGTAATTCATGGTAAAACAAATGGTGTTTTTCAGACATGGATAGAAGTTTTAGACTCTATTAAAGGTTTTCAAAAACATCTTTTTAAAGGCTTTAATGATTTTACAGAAGCTTTAGACTATGCTAGAGGAATATTAGGGCCAAATTACTATATTTCTCCAGCCCTTAGAAAAACCCAGATAAAACTCCACAATACAACATCCAAAAAGATACAGACAAAGTAATATTCTGTGATTATTGCTCATCCTTGACCGAAGCATTCAAAAGGCTAAATCTAAGAAATGAAGCTCTAATGCAAGAAAATGCCAAGCTCAGGGAAAGACTCCGAAGAATGGAAAGCAAAGGTAAGAATAAACAAGATGTACAAACTCAGACAGATATACAGGGTTTTCCATCCCAGATAAAAATTGATGAGTTGGGTGTGCATTCCCCACTGAATGTTAAGAAATCCACTGTATCGGATGAAGATACAGCTAGTCCGGATCAAACGGTAGCCGGTAATGACTTATCAAATCCGTTTATGGCTGTCACTTTGCCAAAAAGTGAAAGCGAAGAATGTTCATCTTCTCAGAATAGACGAAGACTACCGCTATCTTTTACCCAAAACCTAAAATTGAAAACTAAAAATGTGCTTCTTTAGACTATCTGTGAGTCCCACTTTACTCACTACCACACATCTGTGGAAAAACTGTTGGGACACACCTAAAAAGATAAGACGGATACCAAACTAAAAGGACAATAATGCAAGAAGAGGAATATCATTTCACGTAACAATGGGGCCCAGAAGTGTACCCGGCCAAGATGATAAGATTCCTTTTACATTTGAAATATGAAGTTTGAAGTCCGAGGATCTCTATAAAAGCAGACATTATCAAGAGAAGAAAGGCAAGCCGAAGAAAATCACAACTAGAAAATTCTCAAATCTTCAAAAAAACCCTTTCCTCTTTGAATCTATAAAAAAAAATTGATTTCAGTTCTTTGTTTAAAAGTTTGTGTAAAGTTATTTTGGAAGCTTTTCGGATTTCCCGAAAGAGAAATTTTACTCTGTTCTAAATAATGTAAGTTTTCATAGTTACGTTTCTAGTAAACTTTCCATATATGTAAATTATGTGTGTTTATTTCATGTAGTATGTTAATTATTTGATAAATTTATGTAAATTTATGAATATCATCATGAATCTATATTACTTAGTATATGGTTAGTTTCTTAGCCTCTTAAAAGTATCGATGGATTAACCTGTAAATTCCTAGGGTATTGTCAGGTTAAACGTTCTTAAAGAAGAACTATGAATAACCAAATCCGGGGTGTGGTTAAAGAAGACTACTTTTAAGAACAAAAGCTAAGAGAAAGAGATGAACAGTAATAATAGATTCATGAATGGACAAAGTCCATAAAAAAAAGGGAAGAAAAACTAGAAACTAATATGATAATTACACAATAGAACAAGAGAGTAAAGGAGTACTGAGATATATATATATATATATATATATATATATATATATAGAAGAGAGAGAGAGAGAGAGAGAGAGGTCTATGTAAACCTCCAAGTAGAAGTAATGAAAAGTTTTAAATTTTCCGCTAAATTTGACCTATGAACATAATGATGTAAACTATGAGGCTAGTCTTAGTCCTCGAAGAGGCCGCCGCCGCCAGTTACGTCTAGGGGGTAAACCCGAATGTGACATTTGTATACAGAAAACAACGGAAAACAATGAGCAATCATATATGTAAATATTTATAATCCTCTTTTGTTGTAGTAATTTGAAGATATTAAATCTTCTCATAATTTATATATCAATATGATATTTTTCTTTCAACTCATTCGAAACTTAAATTGTTTCTTTTGAAACTTACTGCAACCTCAATATTATGAACTATTTTCAGTTTCCGAATAATAACAAATCAGTCATTCCAAAACTCTTAGTTAATTTCATGGATTGCCACATATTCTTATGGTGACCATCTCCTTTAACGAGATATTATTATTATTGTCATGGTTGAAATTATTATATGCAAGACTTATTTCTTGACAAACAATGACAAATTTGTGTTTACACACAACAATATTTATTTTGGTCATGACCACAATCTTTATAGATAGAATTGTTTCTTTCTTTTGTTCTTCAATAGCTCATA
Organism: Solanum peruvianum; assembly: GCA_027705065.1. NCBI lineage: Eukaryota > Viridiplantae > Streptophyta > Magnoliopsida > Solanales > Solanaceae > Solanum > Solanum peruvianum. The sequence goes on from JAKWJD010001760.1 coordinate 27,130,736, forward strand.
ACAAAACATAACACAATATTTGTGTAGTATTCAATGTATATGACCAAATAATCATTTATGTCAAAATATTTATTTTCTATCTCCCAAACCTTCCGTAGAGGTGAGATGTGACATTCATCCAACAATACATGAACATATTCTTATCCTTACTAGTACAAGTCATATTTTCTTCAAGAAATGGATCATAACCATTTGTACATGTTCCATAAGTTTTTATTAGAAATTCATTGTCATGTTTTGGCATTATGTGACTCACCTCAACATCACTGTAAGAGGTTAAAGATACCAAATGTACTACCACTTTGTATTCCTTTATTTTGATGGAGGATTTAAAAAATCTTTTTAAAATTGGGTTGCACCTACAACAATGTGCCCAACTTATCATACCATTTTGATGGATAAAAATTACCTTTAACAATAACCATCACATTTAAAAGAATATCTTAAGAATCCATAATATTCTTCCTTTTAATTAACACAAAGATGACCATTAACATTTTACCATACCCATGTTCACTTGTCTTTTTTCAGACAAATTAATACACTGCTACCACATTCACATAAGAGAATGGAGAAAATTAATTGGGTAAATTTCATGACTTTCAGTCAAAAGTATAAAATTTTATGTTAGTCATCATCATATAATCACTATGGTGCATTAGGACTTAAACTCAATGTCTTACCTATATAAAGATACCTTTGGTCATAAATCAATGAGACTTGAACTCAACTTCTTATTATCATGGTACACCATGACTTTAACTCGTTGTCTAACCCACTTGGTGCGGTGAAACCTGAATTCACCGTCTTACCCTCACCGATGCCTTAATAAACCAAATGCATTACCAAACAAAAATAATTATCAAAAATCATAAATGTAATCTGAACTTTACTTAATATACAAGAAAATGAACAAAATCAATTAATAAGAACAACATGTTAGAATTACATAAAAGTCCCAAGTTAATATACATTCATAACATTTTAATAGTCCCTCTCAACATTGTGATGAAGATTATTATGATTTACTAATCATTTTTTAACAACTACAAAACAAGCTCTTTTAGTACAAATAATATATAGGTTATGAAATATACCATGCAATCAAAAAATTACTATGATAATTCATAAAATCACCTACCATTGATTATTGACGGAGGATGAACAACTCGTGCTGATAACGTATTGTAAAACTAAAACAAACTAACAATATAAAGATAAAGAAAATAAAAATATAAGACAAGAGATATCGAAGATGAAAACAATAGAAATAGGGAGACAAGAAGATGAGAGCTTTTCTTATTCACGTATTCACCAAACCTTCAAGTCTATAAATTATGAACTCTTACGCTTCTATTTATAGTATAACATAGAGACATATAAAAGGTTAGTCATAAACATGACATTAACATCAATATAATGGGAAAGTTATGAAAGTGAAATATTACAAGGATAATGGTTTGTAACGACCTGTTTAGTCGTTTTGAGCAGTAGAGTTTATTCTGGTAAAAACTGTCTTAGTCGACGGATCCCACGACGGACCGTCATGGGCACGACGGACCGTCGAGGGGGTCTCGTTCCAAAACACTTAGAATTCTGAAATTTGGGTACTGAGATCGACACTCTGAACTTCGTGACGGAATGGCAGGACGGACCGTCGCAGGCACGACGGACCGTCACAAATCTTTCCACATAATTAACTCTCTGAACTTTGTGACGGACCTGCAGGACGGACCGTCACAGTCATGACGGACCGTCACAGGCTGCAAAACCCTGACTGGGTCGGATTTCTATTAAAAGTTTTTAAGGGGCGTTTTGGACTATTCATGCTTATAATTATAAAGTTAGTGGATTAATGTTAATAATTCAATTACTTGGGGGTTAAAGGAGATAACCTTGAAATAAATAGTGGGTTATTTTTACCATCTTTTATACTTAATTATATGACAATTAGGGTAAAAGAAAAAGGGTTTGAATAAGAAAAATAGAAAAAACAAGGAGAGGGAGAAACGAACGATCAAGAAGAGAGTACGCAAGGAAAGCCAAGGTTTTGGGAAGATAGCTTGCTTGATCACGATTCTTCGGTGGAGGTAGGTTATGGTTTATACTATCTCATAGTAAACTCTTAATAGCGAATGATATGTGTTGGGTAGTATTATAAAGTCCTCTATATGCTTAATTGTGTGCTTGCATGATGTGATTATATAATTGTGATGAATTAGCATGATGAGGCTGTTGAATCCTAAATCCTAAATTTACTTTGTTAATGATGATGTCTTGGTATAAAAGAAGGCTTGATGAACTAAAGTAATGAGATTAGAGGATCGGGTGTCACGTTCCGACACCAGGATAGTATATGGATCGGGTGTCACATTCCGACACCAGGATAGTATATGGATCGGAGTGTCACGTTCCGACACCAGGATAGTATATGGATCGGGTATCACGTTCCGACACCAGTATAGTATATGGATCGGAGTGTCACGTTCCGACACCAGGATAGTATATGGATCGGAGTGTCACGTTCCGACACCAGGATAGTATATGGATCGGAGTGTCACGTTCCGACACCAGGATAGTAAAGAGAATGAATCTTGAAATATGTTAATATACTCAATCTAAAGAACCTGTTTCCCAAATGAGTAGGGTGTGGAGGCTTGAGTCCTCATAGATGTGCTTGGTGTTGTGGCCAATGGTTATGGTATTTGTTGTTATCACCTGTTGAGAATATTAGTTGATTTTATGTTATTATCTGACATATATTGCTTTCTATTTTGAGTTGGCCGATGATACCTACTCAGTACTTGTGCCTTGTACTGACCCCTACTTGTATTTGTTTTTCTTTGTTAATTGTGGAGTGCAGCAAACGTGCCATCGTCTTCAACTCAACCGCAACTCTAGCCAGTCTTCATCAAGCCAGATTTCAGGGTGAGCTATTGCTTCTAGCTTGGACTGGATCTTCGTCTTCATGTCTTGATGCCTTGAAGTTCTGGCATGGACTAGCTTTTTACTTACTTTAGCTTCTTAGATACTCTTAGATTTAGTAATTTGAGGATAAATGTTCTTGTGGTGATGACTTCCAGATTTTGGAAATAATAAGTATTAAATTTTAGAAGTTATTTATTGGTTATATGAATGAGTTTTATGTCTTCCGCATTGTATTTTGTTCATTATGGGTGAAATATTGGTAAATGACTGGGGTTAAGATTGGTTGGTTCGCTCATATAGGAGGATAAATGTGGGTGCCACTCGCGGCTCGTTTTGGGTCGTGACATGGTTATAAAGGTGGAGGTTATGGTCATCTTCATAATGAGGAAAATAGTGGAGATAATGGGTGAGTAACTTCTTGGTGTAGTGGACATTCACTTTATAATATTTTATAACATAAATTTACTAAATTAATACTGTTAAAAAATTTTATGGGTAGGAAGTTACGTACGTGAGTAAGGAATTTTAGGGATAATTATTTATAGTTGAAGTATCTTTTTATTTTTTAAAAACAAAACATAGATATTTTTCAAAAAGAATAAATAATTAGATAGCATTAGAAATTGTTTAGCAATAGACGTGTATTCGACAGTTTTGATGTAATAATTTCTTATATTTTTCTGTTTATATTATAGTATTTTCCTAACTGTTTTTTATATTTGCTTAAATAAGCGTTAAAAACGTTAAGTTTCAAAATGCTTTTTAAAAAACATTGTTTTGATATATTTGCTTTTTAAAAAACATTGTTTTAAAAAACTTAAAATAACTATTTTGAGTATTGCCAAACAGTCAAATAAGTCAAAAATCGTCCGTCAAACTAGCAACCATATAAAAATTAAACAAATTTAAAATCTATTTGATACAATAAAAAATATAATGCTTATTTATTCTTCCTATTTATTTTGTAAAACTAAAACTTAGGATCTGTTTGGCTCAGCTTTTAAGCTGGTCAAACTGACTTAAAAGCTGGTTTTTGACTTATTTGACTGTTTGACAATACTCAAAATAGCTTATTTTAAGTTTAAAAAAAATTATTTTAAGCCAAAGTTAAAAGCTGGGGTAGGGGTGCTTTTTTTTTAGCTTATAAGTTGTTTTTGTACAGGATGTGATATTCACCTTTTTATGTATCAGGGTACAATATTCATGATCTTCTAAAATAAGAGAAAACACAAAATATGAAAAAGAATTATGTGTGTGAATATGTGTTTAATCGAAAAAATTTATAAGGATACAGTCAAATAATAAATGCGTGAGAAATAATAATGTAATCAAATATTCAAAAGATAAAATAAGAGCTATAAAGAGTACATATAAGTAGAATTAAAGAAAATGTTTTGTATATATGTAGAAACAAAATACAACTTCAATAGTAAATATTGTCAAATAAAGTGAAATTCTGTTAGAAATATTTGAATAAAATCTGCATGAATTATTTGAAATTTGCGAGTAGCGCGGCCAAATTCACTTGTTAAAAATATAATTATATGAAATTGTTAGTTACTCCATAATTCTATTTATATTGAATTTATTCAATTTAGTTTCAAAGATTAGTTATATTGCCTAATAAAATAAAAATAATATCACATAAATTACTAAAGTAAAAAACATAATATGAAAAAATTAAAGAAACATTTTTACGCATAGATTCTTCCCGAATTATTGAAAGAAATAATATGTGATGATTAACATGTTCTTCTCCCCCTAATGTATGATTTGGTAGTAGAGAAATGAAAGACTAACTTTGAAAATTTTCATGCTACAAAGTATGAATTTATATTGAAAAGGAGATGAAATACTATAAGGTGTCATAAACTAATAAATTAAATCTGAAGGTTACGAAGATTAATAAAATGTGAGTTATCAAAAATTATATAAGCTGAAAATGTGAGTTATTAGTAGTTATTTCTTATTTTACTAAGGATATTAAATATATATTATAATGGTAGGTGAAAAGTTGAGTAATTAAATTTAAGATTTTTTGAGATATTAAAAATAATATAATTAAATAATGAAGAAAAAAATGGTCAAAAAGGTTTAAAAAGATAAATATGAATAATGGTCAAAAAAGGTTTAAAATGTTATAAATACATTAAATTAAGTGGATTGTCCATTAAACTTATAATAAACTTATCTTATCATGGATATGTATTCCCAAGGTGATATGAACCTTTTTGGGATAGAAATGTATCTACTAATGTGACATTAAACATGGTGACCTTTTGGTTGATTTCTGTACCTATAAATAAAGATATCATTCATTATTGTAATATACACTTGAATAAGAAGAAAAGTCCTCTTCTTCTATCTATTTCTCTTGTCTTCTTCTCTTTATGATTATAGTTTTATGAGCTTTATTTTATAACACGTTATCAGCACGAGTCTCTAGCCAATTAAGATTGAGTTTTAGTTTTTCTTTTAGTCATGTGTTTGGTTGATCTCATTATGAGAATCAAGGTATTATATGCATAAAATCAGGTATGTATTTCTAAAATATTTTTATGATTTAGAATAAAATAGTATTCAGTCACTAACAATTATCAGGAACCGAAGACATATACTACTATTGGTTGAATATGACATGCTAATAGAAAAAGGTATAAAATTTTAGTAGTATGAGTTTGAATATTATTTTGATTGTTTTGAAAGACTCAAAGGGTGAGTCATGTTGTACTCGATCTATTATACCGTTGGTTAAGGGTAAGATGATGGGTTCAAGTCTCATCTCATAAAAAAGGATAAGACATCAGGTTAGGTCCAAATGCACATATTAAAAAATATTTGAGGATAAGACGATAGATTCAAATTTTATCGCACCAAGAGGGTAAGACATCAATTTTGATGCACCGTGATAATAATGTATTGGGTTCAAGTCCTATAGAATTATGACCTATGTGCCTTGTATGGATAAGACATTGATTTTGAGTCTCAATGCACCACAGTGGTGATAAAATGATGATTAAGGCAAAAATAATAAATTTTTGATGAAATGTCTTGAAATTCATCATATTGAATTTGCTCCATTCCTTGAAAAGAATGTGGTAGCAACATGTGATAACTTTGAAATTCGCCTATTAACTTGTTCTATTCAATCATATGAATGTGATAGCAGTGAATAATTAGTCTAAAAGATGAAAAATAATTAATGATATGAATAAGAGCGTGGAGGAACGGAATTATAATAGTCATCATTGTGGTAATGATAAAAGGAAGAACACTATGAGTTCTTCAAATAGTCCTTCAAAATGTGAAGACAATTTTTATTATCAAAATGGTATGAAAGGTCATTAGGCTTGTGAATTTTGTCAACCCAATAATTTGACAAGTTTATAAATCTTCTATCATGAGAAAAGAAGATAAAGTGATGGTACACTTGATCTTTCAAAGTGATGTTGAGGTGTGTCATGGAAATATGATGAAATTTAAAACCATGACAATGTACTTATAATACAAATTATGAAGTACAGATAAATGATTAGTCCATTCCTTGAAGAGAATGTGACTTGTGATGAGTATCGTGAATGCTCGACCATTCTGTAAGAGAATGGGTCAAGATGTGATAAAATCATTATGGTTTGAATATATTCCACAACTCACCTCTAGGGGAGGTTTGAGAAAAAATGATATATGTCAAAACTCACCTCTACGGAAGGTTTGAGAGGAAATAAATTTTATTTGACAGAAATAATTGTACGTTTATACGTCACTATGGTATGTTTATTGTGAACTACGAAAGAAAAAAAAGAAAGAATAGTTTTTGCCTATAAGGGTTGTGATCATTATTGTGTCGCAATATAAATTGTCATTGGTTGTGTACCTATGGTACAACAAAAGTAAAGCAAGAAAGACGTCTTGCTCGTAATGATTTTGACCATGAAAATAATAATATAATTTCTTTTTTGAAGGAGATGCTCACCATAGGAATGATGTCATGCAATATGTGATAGTACACAAAATTAATTGCAAGCTCTAACGAGTTGTGTTATTATTAGAGGAATAAAATTGGGGGTGTAGTAAGTCTCAAAAGAAACTTTTTAAGTTTCAAATTAATTGAAAATTAATATTGAGACTATAAATCACTACAATCGAAGAGGGTTATAAATATTTATGTAAAAGATTACCCCACTTTTCCTCTTGTTTGTTGCAAACAAACATGAACATGCTGATGAAATCACATGCAAAATTAAATTATATATGTACTGAAATAAATATCAGTTAGTTTGGATATGATGCAAATATAATTGAGAATTTATGTGGCTTATATGATGAAGAAATAAAAGATTCTTCAAGAATTCTCGTGTTGCTTGTTTGCGTTGTACCAACTAAGGTTGGGATTGTAATCCCCTGAAGTTTTTGAAACATATAAAAAGGTAAATATGGGTCATTCACCTGTCATGTGGATCATCTGCAACTATATGATAGATGCATCTATGTGATGATCACATGTGCTTTGTTGTCAACTTACAAATTGGTGTTTGTAAGGTTGTTTGCTCAAACTGTTAAATTAAGAGTACAATTCCAAATTGTGAAATTATATTGATAATGCTGGTTGATTTAGCAAAAATTGTATCCCTCCAATTATAGCTAAATCATGGTTATGAGAACAAAACTCCCAAATAAAATTTGGCATGAGATAAATTTATTTAACATGTAGCAACACATGTATGCATCAAGCCAACAAGGTTTCCCCATTAAAATTGGTTCAAGGTCAGGAACCATATAATTTTCATCTAAAATGTTAAATGTGCGGTTATGATTTTAATTGCTCCACCACGCACAAAGATGAATTCCCAAATAAGGATGGGATGAATGTTAGATTTTCTAACATTAGGGGGAGAGAAAATTTTGACAGCTGCAAATTATGTGAGGTTAATTATGAATTAAAATGATCCTCGTTAAATAAATATGTGAACTTAAAGTTCAAAAAATAATTCATTTGCATAACGTTGCAAATCAGTTGCCAGATGAATGCATTGACCCTATGATATAATTCAGTTGCAAATGCTTCAATGTGAAGTCCTTAAAGGACAGAGTCTATAATACGCCGGAAGCGTTATAGACCAATCGATTCCAAATATAAAGTTTCTTGAAGAAGGAGAGGAGCAAATGATCAATATGATCATGATAATGAGACAAGTTCTATAAAAGAGCATATTGACATAACACTTCATAAAACCTCAGAAAAGGTTCAGGTACCTGAAAAATAATAAAAAATGAAGATATCTCGATAAGTTATGCGTTGTTTGAATCGATATCAAATACCGTCGACGTTATCTTTGATATGAGGTATCACTCGATGATATAAATTATGACGAGGATGTTGTCATAGAGTGTGGTCAGATAAATGGTTGGCCAAGTAAAATGCATAATTCAAGTATACTGTTTCACTTAGAAAAGTGACGTTTTGGACTGATTGTCCATAAATCAAGGTATAATGTCAGTGGAATACAAATAAATTATTATGCGATAGTATAATGTAAGATATCAAGTACGACTTGTGCCTTGGGGCATAAAGGTTTGTCGCAAGAATCCTGACATTATTGGAGATGTTTTCTCCTATGGTGGATGCAATGAGGTTTGTTTTGACCTGGAAACATATGAAAAACTTGAATGCATATAATGAATAATTGTCATGTCTAGCTAGACAATGAAGGTTTTATGAAAATCCTTGAAACAATCGAGGTGTGTGAAACATATAAGAGTTTGAAAGAAACTTTTACAATAAAGCTTCAAGAATCCTTATATGAATTGAAATAGTCAAAGAAGAAAATAGTACTAAAGAATGACCCTAATTGTCCTTGTATTTTTATGAAAAGGTCTTGGTAAGATAGAATTTTGTCTTGATCTACAGATTGATTGTTGACACCCAATTTTGACATTTCACAATTTAATTAATTTTCAAGTTTCTCCAACTTCGAACAATTTGAAGTATTATTTTGAAAAAAATAAAAAAATGCTTTAGAAGTCATTTTCAAGGCGATTTTCCTTTTCTCCTATAAATATATCCCTATATGTACTTGATATATATATATATATAAAAGGTTATTACTATTATCTTTTTAATAAATATCTAGAAAATCGTCTTAGCAAAAAATAGATTTTAAAATTAAATATACAAACTAATTTCTCTTAAAAGTGATAGCAATTTAATTAAGATCTTTCCAAAATAATTGTTTTGTGTTGTTAAAGTTAAGAAGGTTGAGTAATTAATTAAATTTATAATTCATTTCGTTCCCTTTTTATCGATTTGAAGTTGATGGAAATGCTTAATGGACTTCATTCACTCCAAATTCGGACCATCACATGACCTTTAACCCAATGTTTTGGCCCAACTCCTTCAACCCAATTTCAGCGATCCAGCCCACCTCTCTCCCTTCAACCCACCTTCATTTTAATTTCCAGCCCAATAATCCCAGCCCACCAAATAAGCCTCCAGCCCACCTCATGCCCTTCCAGGCCCATTTTTTATTTCTTCTTCTCCCAGCCCACTTCAGCCCAACTCAACCCAATTCCCCAACGTTCCAACCCGACCCAATTTCCCCTCTTCTTTATTCTTCACAAGAAATTCCCAGAAGCAACCCCTGTTCTTGTCTTTTTCCCCCCTCGTAGCTCCAACGTACAACACGACCTTCCGCTCTCCCATTTCTCTCGTACGAATAGTACACATAGGTGTCGAAATCTCCTTCCCCCTCTCGTCCTTTCCCTCAAATCGGACGGCTATACTCACCTTGCCGTTGGAGAATAAGACGAATTCGTACCATTCCGTTTCAAACCTTATCCCTTTAGGTTTTGGAATTTCAAATTGGGATATGAAATTGCGAATTTACCCCAACCCTTTTCGTGATTTCCCCCCGCTCTCCATTCATAGAATTGGCTATATATATATGGCCACCTATTCACTGTTGGGGAGGATTTTTTTTGGCTAAAACTCCATCGTTACAAAAACACAGATAGTCGAAGAAAACTTGAAGAAAGTTGAGGCAATTTTTTAGGGAATTTCACTCGTTCTGTTCTTATTCCTCCACTGCCTTTGAAATTCGTTGAAGTTTTCAGGTCTCATTTGTGGTCGTGGAAGGTCGTCTCCTTTACCAACAACATCTCAGTCGCTGCCCGGAGAAAGGCAATGCTTCCTTTCACTTACGTCTTGTTTCAGTGTTGAGTGTGATACGATGAATGCTGTTATTTCCTCTGTTTCGTCACTGTTTTGGGTTACTCGTTTCGACTTCTATACTCTTCTTCGAAAGATTGTTTGGTGTGATTGATTCATCGTTGATTATGACAGATATGCTTCAACTTGGTTTAAATTCCGTTTGATACTGTTTGAATGCAGATTTTTGCTTTGATTGTATTTATATTTCCAGTTTAGCGTGAGTACGTGATACTAGTGCAGATGTTGTAATTTTCCTGTTGTTTAATGGTTCAATGATCGTGTCTTTGTCACGACCCAAAACCGGGACGCGACTGGCACCCACATTTACCCTCCGATGTGAGCGAACCAACCCATCTAAACCTTAACATTTCAAGATATTTCAACAGAAAATAATGCGGAAGACTTAAACTCATTAATAAAACAACTCAAACTATTATTAATATTCCCAAAATCTGGAAGTCATCATCACAAGAACATCTATCTCAAATTACTAAACTAAGAATGTCTAAAAAGCTAAAAACAAGTAAAAGCTAGTCCATGCCGGAAGTTCAAGGCATCAAGACTTGAAGAAGGAGACCCAGTCCAAGCTAGACGCATTAGCTCACCCTGAATTTCCGATGAAGTGAAGACTGGCTTGATCTACTGCTGAGTCGAAGTTGACGGAACGTTTGCTGCATAACACAAATAACAAAGGGAAACATAAAGTAGGGGGGTCAGTACAACCACACGTACTGAGTAGATATCATCGGTCAACTCAAAATAGGGAACCATATATATCAACAATAATGTAAATCAACTACATACTCAACATGTAGCACAACAATTACTTTATCATTAACATTTCCGTCAAGTTCACACATGAGGTCTCAAGCCTCAATACCATACTCATTTGGGAAATTAAGTTCATTAGATTGAGTATATTCATTATCTTTCTTCCTCTTGTGTCGGTACGTGACACTCTCCGCTCCTCTAATTCTATCCTGGTGTCGGAACGTGACACTCCGATCCTCATATTCATTCTATCCTGGTACCGGAAACGTGCACCCCCGATCCTCATATTCTATCCTGGTGTCGGAACGTGACACTCCGATCCTCATATTCATTCTATCCTGGTACCGGAACGTGGCACCCGATCCTCATATTCTATCCTGGTGTCGGAACGTGACACTCCGATCCTCATATTCATTCTATCCTGGTACCGGAACGTGGCACCCGATCCTCACATTCTATCCGGTGTCGGAACGTGACACTCCGATCCTCATATTCATTCTATCCTGGTACCGAGTGAACGTGGCACCCTATCCCCTAATTCATCAAGCCTTCTTTTATACTAAGGCATCCTCATTATCATTATATAATTTATCAAGTGAATTAGGGTTCTTTCAAGATTTGGGATTCAACAGCTTCATCATGCTTTGTTAATTCATAACAATTTCATAATCATAATCATGCAAGCATACAATTAAGCATATAGACAGGTTTACAACATCATCAATACATATCATACACTATCAAGAGTTCACTACGATTATCGTAACATAAAACCATAACCTACCTCCACCGAAGAATTGGAATCAACAAGCTAATCTTCCCAAAGCTCTCTTCTTCTCGTCCAATCTCCCTCAATCGTTTCTCTCTTTCTTGCTGTTCTTTCTCTTTTGTTTTATTCAAACCCTCTTTCCTTTACCCTAATTAATCATATAATTAAGTGTGAAAAAGGACAATAAAACCCCACTAATTCACTTAAGGTTACCCCTTTTTAACCCCTAAGTAATTAGACTTATTAATGTTACCCCTCAATCTTTATAATTAAGGAAAGAATAGTCAAAAACGACCCTTAAAACGAGGAAAGAAATCCTAAATTGGCCTGGGACTGCACAACCTGTGACGGGCCATCGTGGGTGCGACGGTCCGTCACACAGGCCGTCGTGCCTCCCCAGTTTTCCAGGTGAGCTGTGACGGCCCGTCACCCCTGTGACGGTCCGTCCTGCACCTCCGTCCTGACGGTCAGAAACTCGTTTTCTTGCACCAAATTCTCAAAAGTTGAAGTGTTTTGCTACGGGGGCTCACGACGGTCCGTCGTGGATGTGACGACTCGTCCTGCAGGTCCGTCACAATTTACAGAGAGTCGATTTTCAGTACCCGATTTTCAAACTTCCAAGTGTCATGGAACGGACCTCTGTGACGGACCGTCGGGCCTATGACGGTCCGTCGGGGTGTCCGTAGTTTGGCCAGTTTTTCCAGAATTTCGTTCTGCTGCTCAAAACGACTAAACAGGTCGTTACAATAGATACCAATTTACCCATCGTTCGTCCCCGAATGATCAAAAGAAGAAAAACAATGGCGAAAAGGAGTACCTGAATCTGTAAACAGATGTGGGTATTTTTCTTGCATATCTGCCTCCTTCTCCCACGTAGCCTCTTCAACCGGTCGATTCTTCCATTGAACCTTGATGGATGCAATCTCTCTCGACCTCAACTTGCGAACTTCTCTATCTAATATAGCAACCGGTTCCTCTTCAAGTCAAGTCTCATCCAACAAAACTGAATCCCAACGGATAATGTAGTTTCCATCTCCGTGGTATCTCTTCAACATAGATACATGAAACACCGGATGTACTCGGACAGCCCTGGGGGTAAGGCTAATTCATAAGCCACCTCCCCTATTCTCTTAAGCACTTCAAATGGTCCAATATACCTTGGACTTAACTTACCTCTTTTTCCAAACCGCATCACCCCTTTCATGGGCGAAACCTTCAACAAGACTTGTTCACCTTCCATGAACTCCAAGTCTCTAACCTTTCGGTCTGCATACTCCTTTTGTCTACTTTGAGCCGCAAAAGCTTTTCTTGAATAACTTTCACCTTCTCCATAGAATCTCTCAACAGGTCAGTCCCCCAAGGTCTAACCTCGAAGGCATCAAACCAACCAATGGGAGATCTACACCTCCTCCCATATAATGCTTCAAATGGAGCCATGTCGATACTAGAGTGATAACTATTATTGTACGAAAACTCTGCCAAAGGTAAGAAGCTATCCCAATGGCCACCAAACTCTATCACACATGCGCGTAGCATATCCTCCAAAACTTGAATCGTTCGCTCAGACTGACCATCGGTCTGAGGATGAATGCAGTACTAAGGTCCAACCTAGTACCTAATTCAGCATGTAGTGTCCTCCAAAACTTAGAAGTAAACTGCGTACCTCTATCTGATATAATGGAGAGTGGAACTCCATGCAACCGAACGATCTCTGAGATGTAGATCTTGGCTAACTTCTCTGCATTGTAGGTCACCTTGACAGGAATGAAGTGAGCAGACTTAGTTAACCTATCAACAATCACCCAAATAGAGTCATACTTACCCAATGTCTTTGGAAGACCAACCACAAAGTCCATTGCGATTCTCTCCCACTTCCATTCAGGAATGGGCATTCTCTGAAGTGTTCCTCCGGGCCTTTGGTGTTCATACTTTACTTGTTGACAATTTGGACACTTGGCAACAAACTCAACAATATCTCGCTTCATTCTACTCCACCAGAAGTGTTGCTTTAGGTCGCGATACATCTTGGTTGCACCAGGATGTATAGAATATCCGGAACTATGAGCTTCTGTAAGAATAGTGGTGATCAAATCATCGATGCGGGGTACACATACTCTTCCCTTGATCCTCAAAACACCTTCCCCATCGATTATTGCTTCCTTAGCCTCTCCTTGCAACACTTTATCTCGAATTCGCCTTAGTTTCTCATCGTCAAACTGTTTCCCCTTAATCTGATCAAGAAAAGAGGATTTTGCCTCTACACAAGCTAACAGTCCTCCCTTCTCGTTTATTTCTAACCTCATAAGGTCATTAGCCAAAATCTGCACTTCTCTAGCCAATGGGCGTCTCGAAGCTTGCAAATGAGCTAGACTTCCCATGCTTCCGGCCTTCCTACTCAAAGCATCCGCTACAACATTAGCCTTCCCCGGATGATACAAGATAGTGATGTCGTAGTCCTTTAGTAGTTCCATCCATCTCCTCTGTCTCAAATTCAAGTCTTTCTGAGTGAAGACATACTGTAGGCTACGATGGTCCGTATAGACCTCACACTTAACCCCATACAAATAGTGTCTCCATTGCTTTAGTGCAAATACTACAGCGGCCAACTCCAAATCATGGGTCGGATAGTTACGTTCATGCACCTTTAATTGCCTCGAAGCATAAGCAATCACATTCTTCTCTTGCATTAACACTGCACCCAAACCCGAATAGGATGCATCACAATAAACAATGAAGTTCTTACCCTCTACTGGCAGGGTAAGGATAGGTGCGGTAGTCAACAAAGTCTTGAGTTTCTGAAAACTTTCCTCACACTCATCTGACCATACAAATGGAACATTCTGCTTAGTCAAGTTCGTCAATTGGGAAGCAATAGAAGAGAATCCCTTGACGAATCGGCGGTAGTAGCTAGCTAACCCCACAAAACTCCTTATTTCTGACACGTTTGTAGGTCTTACCCAATTCTTCACTGTCTCAATCTTAGATGGATCCACCATCACTCCATCCTTAGAAACCACGTGCCCCAAGAAGGACACTGAATCTAGCCAAAACTCACACTTGGAGAATTTCGCATAAAGCTTTTTCTTCCTTAACAACTCTAACACCAATTTCAAATGCTCCTCATGTTCTTTCTTACTTTTGGAGTATATCAGTATATCATCAATAAACACAATCACAAAGAGATCCAAATATGGCTTGAAAATCCCGTTCATCAAGCTCATGAAGGCAGCAGGGGCATTAGTAAGACCAAACGACATTACCACAAACTCATAATGCCCATACCTAGTTCGAAAAGCAGTCTTTGGCACATCCGTTGCTCGTATTTTCAGTTGGTGATAACCGGATCTCAAGTCGATCTTCGAGAAGACACAAGCACCTTGTAACTGATCGAACAAGTCATCAATGCGAGGAATGGGGTACTTGTTCTTAATAGTTACCTTGTTCAACTGTCGGTAATCTATGCACATTCGGAAACTCCCATCTTTCTTCTTCACAAACAAACCGGAGCACCCCAAGGAGATGCACTTGGTCTAATGAAGCCTTTGCTCAACAACTCCTGAAGTTGAGCCTTTAATTCTCTTAATTCCGCGGGAGCCATTCTATACGGGGGTATAGAAATGGGGCGAGTACCGGGTTCCAAATCAATGCAGAAGTCTATATCCCTATCTGGTGGCATACCGGGAAGATCTGCAGGGAACACATCCAAAAACTCACAGACTACCGAAACTGACTCAATTGATGGTACTTGAGTAGTGTCATCCTTAAGATGTGCCAAGAAAGCTAGACAACCCTTACTAACCATCTTCTGAGCACGAATAAAGGAGATGATACGTACCGGATTGGGAGTGTAGTCACCCTCCCATACTAACTGATCTGCCCCAGGCTTGGCTAACGTCACCGTTTTAGCATTACAATCCAAAATCGCAAAGTTTGGAGAAAGCCAAGTCATACCCAGAATTACATCAAAGTCACCCATTTCTAAGATAACCAAATCCACATAAGTGTTGCTCCCCACAAAATTCACCAAACAAGACCTATACACTTTTTCGACTATCACAGACTCACCCACCGGAGTAGAAACACGAATAGGCATGTCAAGTAATTCACAATGTAAATTTAGACCGTTAGCAAATGAGGAAGATACATATGAAAACGTGGAGCCAGGGTCAAATAATACAGATGCCATGCAATCACAAACCAAGAGATTACCTGTGATAACAGCATCAGACGCCTCCGCTTCAGATCTCCCAGGGAAAGCGTAGCAATGAGCCCCATTAATTGTCTGTCCGTTGCCCCTACCATGTGTGTAGTAGTGGCTCCGTTTTGCCCTTCACCTCTGCCGTTTTGGTGACCACCATTACCTCGGCCACCACGCCCTCCAGAATATCGACCTCTACCATTACCACCTCTTCCTCTAGCCATTGGGGGTCTGTAACTCTGGTTTGGACAGTACCTCTTAATGTGCCCAATCTCTCCACACCCATAACATTCTCTGGGTTCACGCGTCGGCCTTTCAGAGAAATGTTGACCGTTCTGAGGTGGACCCCCAACTACAGTCTGTAGTGAAGACTGTATCGGTCGGTTTGAGTGACCTCCGGAGTTCTGTCCTCTAGAATAAGAACCATTATACTCACCTCCCCTTCGAAACTCTTTGATGTAGACGTTGGGGTGAAGTCATCCGGTTTCACTCCTTCCACCTCTATCACAAAGTCTACCACCTCTTGGAAGGATGTGTTGCTGTTGCCGCTATCTGTAAGGCTGAAATCCGCAACTCTGACCTCAACCCCTTCACAAAACGGCGGATCCGTTCTTGTGGACTGAAACAAAGTTGCGTGGCATATCTGGATAGCGCGCGAAATTTAGCCTCATACGCGTTTACTGTCATCCTTCCCTGTTCGAGACTCAAGAACTCATCCCTCTTTCTATCTCTCAAAGTGCGGGGGATATACTTTTCCATGAAAAACTAGAGAATGATTCCCAAGTCATAGGTGGTGTCTCGTTGGTTGACACTCAACATGTGAACGCCACCACATTTTGGCGTTACCTTGGAACTGATAGCTCACGAACTCGACACCAAACCTCTCTACTATCCCCATCTTGTGTAGTAGCTCATGACAATCAACCAGAAAATCATAAGCATCCTCAGATTCTGCACCCTTGAAGACTGGAGGTTTTAGTTTCAAGAACTTGCTAAAAAGTTCATGTTGATCGTTGGTCATAATAGGCCCAGTAGTCAGACGTGGAAATGTGCCTATTCCCAATGTTGCATCCATGCGGGGAGCCATAGTAGCCGCATGTCGTATCTCTGAAACCGGAGGTGTTGGTGGTGCAGAAACCATGGAGGTGCTTGACCCTGATCGGACAACCCGCTAAGATAAGCAAGTACTTGGTTGATCATCTCTGGGGTAGGTGGGGGGTGGCATTTCCTCATTCTGCCCTTGTTCAGTTTCCCCTTCCTCACCCTCTCTAACTACCTCCTCAGTCGGTGGAGGAGTCACCGCCCTAGCATCAGATGGGCTAGGGGCTCGTCCTCTCCCTCTAGAGGACGTCCTCCCACGACCTCTTCCACGGCCTCTTGCCGCTGTTCCTCCTCGAGCCACAGCCCCAGTGGCTGGCTCAGTAGTTTCATGTCTTTCCGTTGTTGCTGCTGGTGCGGTCGTTGCTCTAGTTCTAACCATCTGCGAAATAGAATGAAGATGGTCAGATACCAATTTGTATCACCTAGATACCAATTGGACTCAAGTAGTAGCACGAAAGAAAGAATGAAAGAATGGAATTTTCCTAAAGTCTTATAGCCTCTCAAAGAAAAGTAAAGGCGTCCCCCTACCGTTCTTTAAGACTCTACTAGACCTGTTCTTGTGTGATGAGACCAATGAACCTAATGCTCTGATACCAAGTCTGTCACGACCCAAAACCGGGACGCGACTGGCACCCACATTTACCCTCCGATGTGAGCGAACCAACCCATCTAAACCTTAACATTTCAAGATATTTCAACAGAAAATAATGCGGAAGACTTAAACTCATTAATAAAACAACTCAAACTATTATTAATATTCCCAAAATCTGGAAGTCATCATCACAAGAACATCTATCTCAAATTACTAAACTAAGAAGTCTAAAAAAGCTAAAAACAAGTAAAAGCTAGTCCATGCCGGAAGTTCAAGGCATCAAGACTTGAAGAAGGAGACCCAGTCCAAGCTAGACGCATTAGCTCACCCTGAATTTCCGATGAAGTGAAGACTGGCTTGATCTACTGCTGAGTCGAAGTTGACGGAACGTTTGCTGCATAACACAAATAACAAAGGGAAACATAAAAGTAGAGGGGTCAGTACAACCACACGTACTGAGTAGATATCATCGGTCAACTCAAAATAGGGAACCATATATATCAACAATAATGTAAATCAACTACAATACTCAACATGTAGCACAACAATTACTTTATCATTAACAATTTCCGTCAAGTTCACACATGAGGTCTCAAGCCTCAATACCATACTCATTTGGGAAATTAAGTTCATTAGATTGAGTATATTCATTATCTTTCTTCCTCTTGTGTCGGTACGTGACACTCCGCTCCTCTAATTCTATCCTGGTGTCGGAACGTGACACTCCGATCCTCATATTCATTCTATCCTGGTACCGGAACGTGGCACCCGATCCTCATATTCTATCCTGGTGTCGGAACGTGACACTCCGATCCTCATATTCATTCTATCCTGGTACCGGAACGTGGCACCCGATCCTCATATTCTATCCTGGTGTCGGAACGTGACACTCCGATCCTCATATTCATTCTATCCTGGTACCGGAACGTGGCACCCGATCCTCACATTCTATCCTGGTGTCGGAACGTGACACTCCGATCCTCATATTCATTCTATCCTGGTACCGGAACGTGGCACCCGATCCCCTAATTCATCAAGCCTTCTTTTATACTAAGGCATCCTCATTATCATTATATAATTTATCAAGTGAATTAGGGTTCTTTCAAGATTTGGGATTCAACAGCTTCATCATGCTTTGTTAATTCATAACAATTTCATAATCATAATCATGCAAGCATACAATTAAGCATATAGACAGGTTTAAACATCATCAATACATATCATACACTATCAAGAGTTCACTACGATTATCGTAACATAAAACCATAACCTACCTCCACCGAAGAATTGGAATCAACAAGCTAATCTTCCCAAAGCTCTCTTCTTCTCGTCCAATCTCCCTCAATCGTTTCTCTCTTTCTTGCTGTTCTTTCTCTTTTGTTTTATTCAAACCCTCTTTCCTTTACCCTAATTAATCATATAATTAAGTGTGAAAAAGGACAATAAAACCCCACTAATTCACTTAAGGTTACCCCTTTTACCCCTAAGTAATTAGACTTATTAATGTTACCCCTCAATCTTTATAATTAAGGAAAATAGTCAAAAACGACCCTTAAAACGAGGAAAGAAAAATCCTAATATTGCCTGGGACTGCACAACCTGTGACGGGCCGTCGTGGGTGCGACGGTCCGTCACACAGGCCGTCGTGCCTCCCCAGTTTTCAGGTGAGCTGTGACGGCCCGTCACCCCTGTGACGGTCCGTCCTGCACCTCCGTCCTGACGGTCAGAAACTCGTTTTCTTGCACCAAATTCTCAAAAGTTGAAGTGTTTTGTACGGGGGCTCACGACGGTCCGTCGTGGATGTGACGACTCGTCCTGCAGGTCCGTCACAATTTACAGAGAGTCGATTTTCAGTACCCGATTTTCAAACTTCCAAGTGTCATGGAACGGACCTCTGTGACGGACCGTCGGGCCTATGACGGTCCGTCGGGGTGTCCGTAGTTTGGCCAGTTTTTCCAGAATTTCGTTCTGCTGCTCAAAACGACTAACAGGTCGTTACAGTCTTGTATTCATTGTTGTGTTGTTCGAGCTATGAACAGTCGAGTTCAAGTTTGCTCTTCTCTATTCTTTTGCTTTCCCTTCTTCCTTTGAAAAGTTTCCTACAATTTGTAATATGCCATCTTTGTTCAAGCAAATCGCCTAGTCATCGTTTGGCCTTGGGTTTTCTTGAGGTTGTTTCATAGTCACTGTTTTGGCCTTAATTTCATGGTGTTGTTCGTAGTTAAGCAGTATGGCAGTGGCCTTCGTTTTGTTTCACTTTGTTTCATGCTACTTGGAGTTAATGAATCTTGTCATTTACATTCAGCATGGATGTGAGGCTCTGTTTTCTTCTTCTTCTTCTTCTTCTTCTTCTTCTTCTTCTTTTACATGTTAAGCTTACTGCAAGTTCTTGTTTTTCTCTTTTCTGTTTGTCTTCTTTTAGTTCCTCATATTGATCCGAGTTTTTCTTATAAGTTGCATCAGCCTGCATAAGTCATTAAATCAAAATGGATTTAGTCGAAAGTTGCTCTTGCCGTCTCTTTCGCTTTGTCCCGTTACTCACTCAATCTTTCGCTCTATACTTCGCATGCTAATATAGAGATACTTAGACATTTTATTTTCATGAACCTTAAGTTAGTCATCATGCAAAAGGCCTGCTTCATGAAATCGTTAGCATGTTCAAGGCGTTTGTTCGTATCGTGTCTGTTATTTTTTTTCAGAAGCTGTTTCGTTGTCTTCTATATCTTCTGTGAAGCCAACTAATTTACTGCTTGATATTGTTTGTATGTTTCGACGTTCAGCTTTCTTGCTTTGTTCTCATTAGCAAATCTATTACCTTGTTAATCTTGTTGTTTAAACTTGTAAAGTGATTAGGAAGTCATGTAATTTGTTTTCAACAAGTCTTCAAAGTACTGACTTCTCCAGCTTAAAGGAAATCTGATCTCCCTTGTGTGGAGCATATTTTTAGTTATGTGCTGTTGATGCCCTTTGCATAATGTAGTCACTGCCATAGACCTTGTTTCCTTGGCATCTATTGCTGTCTTTTGAGTTCTCTGCATTGCATGGAGTGTATCACGAAGTCTTTCAACATCATCAATGGTGCCTAGTTCACATGCTACACTTCCTAGTTTATGTATATTAGGGTAGATTTTAGTTTATTACTTGAAAATGTTATTGTGTGTTATCTTGATTGGCTTGGAAGGAGGAGTCTCTTACATAGCTTTTCTCTTCTCTTTTTTTTTTCTTTGTATGAATCCGCTCCGAGTCCATAATGGATTTCTTCCGTTACATTCTCTCGTTGAGGCGTAAAGGCTCAAACCTCTACTCTCGAGTCGTCAACCCTCTCCCAAATTGGTAAATCGATGTACAAGTCGAAGGGCAGGTTGAAATGCATTGCTGGCAATTTATTACAGGTTCATCAGAACCTGAGGTTCATTAGAACCTGGAAAGCTGCCGGAAAATTACATTATAGGTGTTGCAGAGATCTGTATACCAGCTATATACATAGTGTATACACTGATATACAAGTTGAAAATGTATAGGAAATCTTAATTTGAAATCTGGGTTTGTATCAGTGAATATATACTTCCAAAAAGGGATTTTCAACTTTTGAAAGTTGAAAAACAGGCTGATATACAACCTGTATACACTGGTATACAGGCGCTTAATACTATAAATATGTGTAAAAAATGCGAATTACAGGTTAACGTACAGGGATGCCAATTTCAGATAATATACGGGAATAGACAATGAATACATGATTAGGATACAGCCCGTATACATTGGTATACATCTTTTGGGCAACGATATACAATTGTTAAACAGGTTTAAAAATGGTACAGGTACCAATACACAGAAATAATATGGGAAATACAGGGTGAATAGCGAGAAATGCGTATTCGAACAAGTGCATGGCTCAAAAAGTCCAAAATCAATTGGATATACACAGTATACATCATTTGTATACTTTAATTGCTTTTTCATTTTTCAAGAAATTGAGCCAGAACCCTTTTCAGCAACAATTTTGATAGGCCCAAAAGGCCACTAATGTTTTTCTGCAGGATTCTAAATTGTTAAAAAAAAAGGCCCAAGCCCACATTTTGAAATTAGTTTAGGACAGATGGGCCAAAGCCCAAATGAATGAATTTGGGCAATCAAGCCCAAGTTCAAATATTTTTCTCTCTATTATTTATTTGTTTGAATTAATTAATATTTTGGTAGAATTTTAATAATCTCCTAAAGGGCAGCCATTTTTCATTATTTTAAATTTTACTATTTTATTAACTTATTTTGTTTTATTAACTTTTATCACAATTTAGTTTTCCTTAAGTTATTTCCCTCTAAATATTTCCCTTTAGAAGTAAAAAATATTATAACGAATTTTCTCTTTACTTAGTTAAAAAAATTATTTTAAAAGTCATTTAGTCAAATCGCTGGTCAACCGCAAGTTAGCGGGCATCCCGAGGGCCTAACACCTTCTCGGGTTGAACATTGAACTTCGAACCTTTTTCAATTGATTTTATCTGTTTTGAATCTTTTGAAAATTTGAACTTTTTCTTGATTTTATCAAAAATCAAGTGGCGACTCCGTAATTTGGAAAGTTGATTTTTCTTAAATAATAAGATTAATTGATTTTTCCTAAACCTAGTCATGTTTTCCCATTTTAAACAATAGAATAGTTTAAAACATAAAAACATTGATAATTTGACAAATGAAATATTTGTCTATTAGTGCACATACACAAATATGTTTTGATGCATTTTTATATGGTTAAATCGGATTCATTGAGTACCCCAATGATTATGAGATCACTTGACATAAATGATGATTCAGTTCGATCTCAAAAGAAGGATGAAGAGTTTCTTGGTGATGAAACTCTATATCTTAGTGCAATCAGGGCACTAGTGAATCTTACTAACAATATTTGACCAGATAATTGTTTTGCAGTAAATTTACTGGCAAGATTCAGTTCCTCGAAGGACGATAGTTATGGGTTTATACTATTCCGAGTAATCTAAGATAAAATTGATTGCTTATAGAATATTTATCTGATCCGCATAAAACACGATCTCAAACACGCTATTTGTTTTCAAGTGGAGGCACAATAATATCCTGGCGATCAATAAAGCAAATGTTGCTACGCAGAAATAAAAGCCCATCATGAAGCAAGTGGACAGTGCGTCTGGTTGAGATAAACGACACACCATATTTAGAAAATGTGTGGTTCTTCTTTAAAAAAGAATATATCAACCACAATGTACGAAAATAGGAGACATTATCACAAGAAATTAAGTGATGTTTTAATTAGGGGGAGTATATTACGCGTTGCACTCTTTTTCCCTTGATAGAGGTTTTTTCCCACTGGATTTTTGTGGCAAGGTTTTTAATGAGGCAACACATAGTGCGTATCAAAACATATGTCTACTCTTTTTTCTTCACTAGAAATTTTTTTCCCACAGGGTTTTTCCTAGTAAGGTTTTAACGAGGCACATTATCTATGAACATCCAAGGGGGAGTGTTATAAATAAATTGAATTAAGTGGATTGTCCATTAAGTTTATCATAAACTTATCATGGATATGTATTCCCAAGGTGATATGTACCTTTTTGGGATAGAAATGTATCTACTAATGTGACATTAAACATGGTGACCTTTCGATTGATTCCTCTACTTACAAATAGAGATATCATTCACTATTGTAATATATACTTGAATAAGAAGAAAAATCCTCTTCTTCTATCTATTTATCTTGTCTTCTTCTCTTTATAATTATAGTCTTATGAGCTTTATTTTATAACAAAAAAGATAAATATAAATATAGGCCAAAGAAATGTGTCCCATCACGTTTAGTCTTATGTTTTTCTTATATTCATCTTTGCTAAATTAGGATTATCAATATCTGTTGACACTTTTACTAGTTCAAACTCTTGCTTGCTCTAAAAAAGCTTAGCTATATATTTTCTTCTTTTTTCTAAGAGAATATGGTGTGAATTTGTGCCAAGGACGTTTCGATAGAATTGATAATCTAACACTAAATTATAACAAGGGATCTTGTAAACATGCCCAAATATATTATTAATTTAGGTTAAGTAGTTCTTTAAACTGAGATTATTTATTTTTTATAATAAAATTTTATCAAATAAAGTTTTTTATTTTTTTAAAAATATTTTATTAATAAAAACACCCAACTATAATTTTATTTGAATTACATATTCATTATGGTTATATAATGGTAAATTCTATATATTAAGATGCTAAAAGACAAGCTGTCTTAATTATTTAATATCGAAATCTAAAAATAATATCTTAATTAATTAAATTTTTATATATATTTAAATATTTTAATTTTAATCAAAACAAAAGGCACGATATAATGTGAAATTAAAAAAGAATTTAGAGGGTGGGGTGGCCGGTTGAAGTAAAGAAACAACGCACCGGGATGAGAGAGGGAAAATCCGGTTGATGAGAATTGTTGGTAGTGAAATAATCGGGTCAACCCGATCTTATGTTTCGACTCTCTGTTTGTGTATAAAATAAAAACCCAATCTTCAAACCCTAACTCGGCTACTCGACCGTGGACGAACAAGTAAGTTTTAAATTATTCAGCTTTGTTATTATTATAATAAAATAAAATATTGTGGCGGTAGATTGATGGGTTCTAATTTGGAACCAGTAGCAGTTACTTCACAAAAACATGACCCAGCATGGAAGCATTGTGAAATGTTTAAGAATGGGGATAGGGTACAGTTGAAGTGTATATATTGTGGCAAAATATTTAAGGGGGGTGGAATTCATAGGATTAAGGAACATCTTGCAGGTCAAAAAGGTAATGCATCTACTTGTTTGAGAGTTCAGCCTGACGTTCGCCTTCTAATGCAAGATAGTTTAAATGGTGTTGTAATGAAGAAGAGAAAAAAACAAAAACTTGCTGAAGAAATAACAACTTATAATGCCATTGGTACTAGTGACATTGCTGCTGAATTTACTGATACATGTGGCCTCAATACCCAAGTTGACTTGCTTCCAATGTCGCAAGCTATTGAACATACCTCTAGTTTATTTTTGAATAGAGACCAAGGTCCTAATAATAGGAAGAAAAAAAGTAGGATTAGAAAAGGGGCATCTTCCTCAAATAATCTACCAATTATTAACCAGTCCAAAAGAGTGAACAATCAAGTGCATATGGCAGTAGCCAGATTCCTTTTAGATGCTAGGGTGCCTCTTGATGCTGTAAATTCTGTTTATTTCCAACCAATGATTGATGTGATCGCTTCCCAAGGACCACCAGTTTCTGCCCCTTCTTACCATGACCTAAGAAGCTGGGTTCTAAAATCTTCAGTTCAAGAAGTGAGGACTGATATTGATCAATGTTCAAGCACCTGGGCAAGGACTGGTTGTTCTGTTTTGATTGATGAGTTGATTACGGGAAAGGGTAAAACACTGCTTAACTTTTTGGTCTATTGCCCCCAAGGGACAATGTTTTTGAGGTCTGTCGATGCATCTACCCTAATTAATTCCACGGATTATCTCTATGAGTTGCTTAAGGAAGTAGTGGACGAAATTGGTGTGAGAAATGTGTTGCAAGTAGTAACTAGTAATGAGGAGCGATACGTTATTGCTGGGAAAAGGCTCACTGATGCTTACCCTACACTCTTTTGGACGCCTTGTGCTGCTCACTCCATTGACTTGATGCTCGAGGACTTTAAAAAACTTGAGTGGATCGATACAATAATGGAACAAGCCAAGTCAATATCAAGATTCATCTACAATAATAACATTCTCTTGAGTATGATGAGAAAGTTTACCTTGGGAGTTGACTTAGTTGATTTGGGAGTTACACGCTCTGCAACCGACTTTTTGACTCTAAAAAGAATGCAAAATATCAAACACAATTTGCAATCAATGGTTACTTCAGTGGAGTGGGCGGAGAACCCATATTCAAAGAAACCAGAGGGGTTTGCCCTGCTAGATTATATTAGTAATCAGTCCTTTTGGTCTACTTGCAGCTTGATTTGCCGCTTGACAGATCCCATCTTGAGGCTTTTAAGGATGGTCAGTAGTGAGGAGAGGCCTGCGATGCCGTACGTTTATGCAGGGGTCTATCGAGCAAAAGAAACAATTAAGAAAGAGCTTGTCAATAAGAAGGATTACTCAGTTTATTGGAATATTATTGATCACAGGTGGGAATCACTTCAGCGTCATCCTCTTCATGCTGCAGGGTTTTACCTCAATCCCAAGTTTTTCTATACTACTGAGGAGGACGTGCACCTCCATATCAGATCACTTGTATATGATTGTATAGAGAAATTGGTTCCTGATCCTAAAATCCAAGACAAAATTGTGAAAGAAACTACTTCTTACCTCAACAGTGCTGGAGATTTTGGGAGGAAAATGGCAGTAAGAGCCAGAGACACTCTTTTTCCTGGTTAGTGCCATTTCATGAAATGAATGCCTGTATACACCATCTCTTTGTGTGGTTTGAAATCTTCAGACAATTAGTAATTCAGTTAAGTTACCTTCCATTCTGGGATTTCCTTGCTGATAGTGTGCCTAATGAACAATATCTCCATCCCTCTTCAACCTAACCTCTCTTTTATAGTCTAATGGTGACTATCACTGTAAGAAATCAGTACATTTAAAATGAATTTACATATTTTCATTTCTATCTCTTGTTTACTTTCCATTCCTTTCTAGTTCAGTCAGCTTATTTTGACAGGCTTTTATTTGTATATGCATGGTAGTAATGGGATGGATACTTATTTTCTACTCAAGATCCTTTTATGAGAGAAATATTTTCTTTTAATGGCCACAAGCTAGTTCGAATCAAGCACTATTGCATAGTGTTTCCTTCTAGTTGCAAGAGACCATCTATACAAGTTTGGATTTGCTTGGATAGGATACAGGTCAAGGTTTGAAGCCGCGTGAGTCGTTACTAGTTTCTCTCTTATTGATTTTGCTAGTTTCTCTCCCATTGATTTTGCCATTCTGTTTGCTTGAGATTTGACTTCAAAAATTGTGGAGAAAAATTCTTGTTAGTCCAAGTATGAAATATTCTTTAGTTCAAGAAATTATTAGATTTCACAAAGAAAATTAACAATTTCTAATGTAGCATCATGCTCCTAGATACTGTATCTTTGTCTATTTCAGAAAAGTGACTGAAGTCATTATGTTGTAATTCTTGCAGCTGAGTGGTGGTCAACATATGGTGGAGGGTGCCCAAATTTGGCTCGCTTGGCCATCCGTATTCTCAGTCAAACATCAAGTTTGATTAGGTCTAAGCCAGGTCGAATTCCTGTAGAAGAGATGCATGAAACAACAAATTGCATTGAACATCAAAGACTTAATGATCTTGCTTTTGTTCAGTACAACCTGTGGCTGAGGCAAAGGTAAATAAAGGGAGAAATTGACATATTGTTCTTTTCTTGAGATGTCAAAGAGTATGTCTAATTTATTGCTTATGGCACTAGGAAGAACCAGGAGCCGGATTGTATGGACTCCATTTCCTATGAAAAAATGGAACTTGTCCATAATTGGGTTTCCAGGAGGGAACAAATGTCGGAGGACTTGGAAAGTTCAGACTGGATGGCCGTTGACCCTCCTTTGGGAAGCATAGCTCCCTTAGGTCCATTAATTGATGATATTGAAGCCTTAGGCACAGGTAACTTATGTTTCTCATTTAGAAAATCGTTGTTAACTGCAATTTTTGATGACCATCAATACTTGCCGCAGGTTTTGATGATTTTGAAATTTTTGGTGGACCAAAAGATAGTGAAGAAGAGATTGGAGAGGAGAACACTGTAAACGAGTAAACTTTTGCTATAGAAGATTTTTTTGTTCTGTTGGAAAGAAATGGGAAGATTACGCTGAGTCCCACATGGAGGCTACCTGGAGTTCAGTTTTAAGCCGTAACACATTGCAGTGAGCAATATTGAGGATTTTCTGCCGATGCTCTGCTTCCATATGCTATTCCTCTACACAAACTTGGTTTCTTCATGACTTTCCCTTACTCCCCGACATCAATCTCATGTAACATATGACACATACATTAGTTTTTATCATCCTTTCTTTTCCTGAGCTTTGTCCAATGTTTGCTGAACTTGTTAAAAAAAGAGAGGGATCAGCAAAATTGTGGTAATCGAATTTATATACAGTGGGGCTGCTTGATTTGTCCAAATTACACCTCTTAAATGAGATATAAAGTAGTCGTTGTCAAGTACAGAAAACGAGGTTGAAGTTGAATTCCACAGAAAATTTGGTGAGGAACGTCACTAGTGGTTATTCAACCGGTAATCTTTTATTTCAAGGGGATTTCAAACATGTAAAGTATTAGTATTTGCGTTGTCTTATAAGTAACCACAAATCTTTTATTTCAAGGGGATTTCAAACATGTAAAGTATTAGTATTTGCGTAGTCTTATAAGTAACCACATTGATGGGAAGTTAATATGTTTGTATTTCGATAGTAAAATGAAGCTAGGTCAGTGTTCATCATTGTTATCATTTAAAATTTATTAAATATAACTTTATAGAAACGATTTGAATTATATTAATTTAATGTATATTAGTCCAAATAAATATATGAATTAAAATATAATTGGGTTAATTCAAGTCCAATAAATATGAACATAATTAAAGTCTAAATCACTTGATTTGGGTTACAATAGATGAGCCCGATTTGCTAAGTCCAATATCATCTCCTCTTAGAGCCCTAGTTTGATGCTACGTACAAATGATGTGGCATGCCAAATCAAACAAAGAAGCCAATAGGATCATGCCAAGTGTCAAGATGACAAACCTACTCCATAAAACCCATATGTCATGTCACTTAGATCTGATTGGTCGAAGGGAATTATTCCAATCACAACTCGCTTAAAATTATAAATAGGGGTCCTCATAATTCAGGAAAGTAACCAAAAATTCTAAACAAAGAGCTAGAGAAAGTCGGTGGTACAAACAACATAAATTTCTCTATAATCTACAAATTTAAGAATTCAAACATTCAAGTTCAAGAACGATCAAGATCAAGACCATCAGATTTAAGAACGAACTCGAAGCCCTTGAGTTCAAGTAAAAGTTAAGATCAAGATAAAGTTTAAGTTCAAGTTCATCAAAGGTTCAAGAACAAGCTTTAAAACCTTTGAATTCAAGATCAAGTTCAAGGCAAATTTAAGATCAAACTCAAGAGTCATTGAATCTATATTTTAAAAGCGAATTCAGAGGAATCACAGAGATTGTAACACTCACACTTGAAATAATAAAGACGATTGTTGTGATACTTTTCAATTCTTGATTATTGATTCTCGACACGAATTTTGTTGTTTATAAATCATGGCATATCAGTGGGATATTATGTACCTCTCATCTCAACTTTTCAAGTATCAAATTATATCAAAATGTCTTCCACTATAGAAGAACAACTTCCAATATTGATGAAAGCAATTGAAGGCTTGACAAAGTGCGCATATGAAAAAAGATGCTAACTTTTCCAAAGCTAACAAATAAGATGGATAATATGATTGAGAAAATATCGAGTCAAACACGTATGAAGCTTCCTAAAATTCAAAACGATAGAGAGTCTTGCTAGAGGAAACGAAAATCAAAGAGATTCATCTCTCCGCTAAAGGTTGATTCTCCTTGATCAATTGAAGGAACTTATCATAGAGGCAATCGAAGATAAAACGAAGTCTTCGTCCAAATTTTCTACCATATATTCAAAGCCATATACACAAAGGGCTAATAACTTAAAAATGCCCGAGGTCTATCAATCTCATAAGCTTCAATAATTTAATGAAAAAGGAAATCCTAACTAGTAAATATCACACTTGAAGACTTGAAATGATGATGTGATGTATGGTGAATATCTCATTAAAGAGTTCATTCAATCTCTTAAAGAAAATGCCTTTGATTAGTACATCGATCTTGTACCTAGTTCTATAGTTTTTTGGGAGAAGTTAGATCAAGAGTTCCTTAATCATTTCTGTAGCACAAGACGTATCATTAGTATGCTTGAACTTACAAAGACTTGTCAAGCTAAAGATGAGCAAGTTATTTACTTTATCAATTGCTAGGTATGTTTGAGTTTGAACTGCAAAGATTGCCTTAACAAAACTTCTATCATTGAAATGTGCATGCAAGACATAAAGTGGGGTATTTACTATATATTGCAATGATTAAATCCCAATACATTTAAGTTAACAACTTGTGCATATGACATGGAATTAAGCATGACTATAACAGAAGATCAACGATCTTCTGTTTCTGGGTCTTACGAAGGTGAAAATCTAGAACTCCTCTAAAATAGGTGCAGGTTTTCACCTGAAGGTGACTTTGAAGAGTAAATGTATATCTTGACGCTCCTTATAACATGAGCTTAAACTGCAAGTTACAACACTCTTTATCACATGAATTTAAACTATAAGTTATAATGCTCCTTTTAAGATTAAACTTCAAGTTATAATGCTCATTATTGCATGAGACTAGACGTCACTTTATAATTCTCCTCATTGCATGAGCCTAAACTGGAAATAATAATGCTCCCAGCTGCACGAGCCTAAAACTGCAAGCCAGAAAGATCTTCAAATTTGAGTTAAGTCTATAAGTTTGAAAGATTTTCAAATGTGAGCTACATCTCTAAGTTGGAAAGCTCTTCAAATTTTATTTAGGACTTCATATCATAAATCACTTTAAATTCAAGATGAATATTCAAGTAGAAAGGCTCCTAGATACACGAGCATAAACTATATATCACAAGACTCTTCTAATTCCAATTAGTTCACTAAGTTGGAAAGCTGTTCAAAATTTGATTTAAACCTTCATATCAAAAAGTTCTTTAAATTCAAGATAAACCTTCAAGATGAAATGATTCTTGATACACCACTTTATAATATATGTGACAAAACTCTTTATGTTTGGGTACAAACACCATAAATTTCTTTGTAAGCTACAAGTTTAAGAGTTCAAGCATTCAAGTTCAAGAAAGATCAAGATCTAGACCATTGGATTCAAGAATAAGCTGGATGCTCTTGAATTCAAGTAAAAGTTAAGATCAAGATAAACTTAAAGTTAAAGTTCATTAAAGATAAAAGAACAAGCAATTAAAACCCTTGAACCCAAGATCAAGCTCAAGAGCCCTAGAATCTATATTTGAAAGGCGAATTCATAGGAATCATAGAGATTGTAACACTCACATTTTGAAGTAATAAACACGATTATTAAGATACTTTTTGTTTTCTCGACATGAATTGTAGTGTCTACAAATTCTGGCACGTCAGTGGGGTAATCTCTACCTCTCATATGAACTTTTTAAGTATAAAATAATATCAAAATTTCTTCCACTATAAAAGAACAACTATCAAGATTGGTGAGAGCAATTGAAGGCTTGACAAAGTGTGCACATAAAAAAATATGCTAAACTTTCCAAGATAACAAATAAGATGGACAACATGATTGAGAAAATATCGAGTCATACACATATGAATCTTTCTAAAATTCAAAACGAAGGAGAGTATTGCATAAAGTAAACAAAGATCAAAGAGATTCATTTCTACGCTAAAGGTTTGATTCCCATTAATCAATTGAAGAAATTTATCATAGAGGCAACCAAAGACAAATCTAAGTCTTCATCTAAATTTTCTCCCACATATTCAAAACCATATACACAAAGGACAATAACTTGAAAATGCCTTAGTGTTATGAACCTATTAAGCTTATATAATTTGATGGCAAAGGAAATGCTAAAAATTATATAGAAAATATTATCAAGCCTTGAAATGATGCTTCAACGTATGGTGATTATTTAATTTAAGAGTCTTTTCAATCTTTAAAAGAAAATGCCTTTGATTTGTACACAAATCTTGAACCTAGTTCTAATTGTTTGGAGAAACTAAAGCAAGAGTTCCTTAATAATTTCTATAGAACAAGACGTGTCGTTCGTATGATTGAACTTACAAAGGCTCGTCAAGGTGAAAATGAGTAAGTTATTCACTTTATCAATTGTTAGAGAAGTTTGAGTCTGAGCTGCAAAGACCACCTTAATAAAATTTCTAGCATTGGAATGTGCATTCAAGACATGAAATGGGTCCTTAACTATATATCACAAGTATTAAATCCCAATACATTTGAAGAGTTAGCAACTACGACATATGACATGGAATTAAGCATGACTATAAGAAGATATTGACGATCTTTTGTCTATGGGTCTTGCGAAGGTGAAGATCTAGAAGAACTCCAATGTGGGGGGGGGAAGTTTGCAGCTGAAGAAGACTTTGAAGAGTCAATGTATATCTTGATGCTCCTTATAGCATGATCTTAAACTGCAAGTTATAACACTTTATTACATGAATTTAAACTACAAGTTACAATGCTCCTTGACACAAAGTTAAACTTCAAGTAATAATGCTCCTCATTGCATGAGCGTAGACTACAATTTATAATGATCCTCATCGCATGTCTTGAAACTGAAAATTATAGTGCTCTCACATGCACGAGCCTACAACTGCATATCAAAAGCTTTTCAAATTTGAGTTAAACCTCTAAGCTTGAAAGCTCTTCAAATTTGAGCTACATCTCTAAGTTTGAATCTCTTCAAATTTGATTTAGGCCTTCATATCATATAGCACTTTAAATTCAAGATGAATATTCAAGATGAAATGCTCTTAGATGCACGAGCATAAACTATACATCACAAGATTCTTTCGATTCGAGCAAAGTCTATAAGTTGGAAAGTTGTTCAAAATTTGAGTTGAACTTTCATATAAAAGATCTCTTTAAATTCAAGATAAACCTTCAAGATGAAACACTCCTTGAAAAATGAGTTTAAATTGTATGTCACAAAACTCTTTACATTTGAGTTAAATCTTGAAGTTGAAATAATTCTTGAAACACAAGCTTACATTGTATGTCACAAAGATCTTTTAATTTGATCTAAGTATTTAAGTTGAGATGCTCATTGAAATACGAGTTTGAACTAAATGTCACCAAGATCTTCAAATTTGAGATAAATCTTCAAATTGAATTTTTTCTCAAAAGACGGGCATAAAATGTATGTCACAAAGCTCTCCAAGCTTGAGTCAAATCTTAAAGTTGAAATTGTCCTTGAAACACGAGTTTACATTGTATTTCATAAAGCTCTTCAAATTTGAGTAAATCTTCAAGTAAAAATTCTCCTTAAGGTACAATTCTAAATTGAATATCACTCCTGGTCCGCAAGAGAATTAACATGTTTACGACACCCCTCCAAAAGTTACTCTCCCAAAATTAAGTTGTGACTTGATTCTCTTTAGTGACATACCTAGGCTCTTAGTACCATATTCTTAGTTTAGTTGCATCAGTGTAAAAAACCAAATGTTCTCACTTAATCTATCACATGAAAGTCAAGTCTGTAACAGTCCGTAGGTGGCATCGTAGTGAGGAGAGAAGATGCTGAAGGAAGATGGGGACGTCTGACCTAGTGTGGGATTACGGAAGTCCATGACAGACCTTCATAGACATGACGGTCCGTCCTGCTAGTTTGTCGTAATGAATAGAGAGTAGTCCCAGTACCCAAATTCCAAGAAGTTAGAGTATTATGGAACGGAGACCCTCGATGGACCGTCATGCTTGGAACGATTCGTCATACCTGTTCGTTGAGAGTAATGAAAAAAGCAGCAGAAGAATTTGTGAAGTATGGGACGACGAAGGCCATGAAGGCCCGTCGTGACCACTACAGTCCGTCACGAGGTCCGTTGACTCAGACGCGTTTGGACAGATATTCAGTAATTAGTATCCTTTTTTTATTAGGTTTTTGTTTTTATTATTAATAGTTTAAAAAACCTCATTTTTGGGGTTAGACATGTTAGATGGTTAGATTGTTGGTTAGACTTTTCGATAATTTTTAGTTTTCTTGTTCAAGTATTGAATAATTAATTTCAGTAATTGATACACTTTTTCTGGAATTGATTGTTGGTGTTTTTGTTAATTAATCAAGTGAATTTCTGGATTTTATTCTTTCTCATTAAAGTAAGTGCATGAATTCTTATATTAAATATATGAATAGTGTGATTATGACCATGGGTAACTAAACTCCATAACTAGAATTGTGGGAACCATGGGTAAATAATGAGGTAAAATCTAACTAAAATAGCAATTCTAGAATAGTGTCTTGCATGTATTGATAATTCTTTCGTTTAGAAGTCTTTTTAACGGATGACCAACGTTAGAACTCGCCTTAATGCTACTTGCCAGAACAAGGAGGTAGATAATAGGAAAAGAATTATCAACATAGATTTAGTGTACACTATCTAATAGGCTAGTGTCGGTTGGTACGAGGTAATAACTTAGTCAAATTGGAATACAATGCTTAATATAAGGTAAAGGTAAGTGTTAGTATAGCAACACACGTAGCCGGACCAAGGTGCGGAGTGAAATTTTCTAGATGCCGGACCAAGGATTTAGAGCTACATAACTTATCACTTTACATGCAAGATACTAGGAAAGAATTGTTATTGTTAGAATTATCAAGTTAGGAACCTGTGGGGAACACTTAAGCCCTACTTCCTTTTTTATTAATTGATTAAGCTCCGGGATTTGGATCTGTTAGTTGTTTACTTTAATTTAGTTAATTATTTTCATTAATTTAGAAATAAAACCCCCCTTCTTTGTCTTTTGTTTTCTAAGGAAATAGTTCACTAAATAATAGTAATGATGGAATAAAGTTAAGTCTGAACTATTTTCCTCGTGGGATCGATCCCAACCTCATTAGTTGGGTTCTTTACTTGATTCGGCCGCTTTACTTCTTATTTGAGAAGTAAGTTTGAGCGTATCAAATTTTGGCGCCGCTGCCGGGGAAAGTAGCTTTTAGATTAACTTAAACTTATTACTAAAGTTTAGTCATTATTTTCTTAGTTTAACTTTTCTATTGTTTTTGATTCTTGCAGAACTAACTTCCTTGTATGCCAAATACACGGAGAGGAAGAGAACCCTTGTTTCCCTACGACTACGAATTAGAGCGCACACTACACAATCAGCTCCAGTTGATTCTCATTTAGTTATTACCCGATGATCCTGGTGAAAATCAACAAAGGGGACAAAATCCCGCTCCACGTCCTCAAGAATACTACAGAGGCTATGATAATATTGCATACTCTAATGGTCCACTTGTCTTGCCTCCTTAACCACAAGGCCACACCTTTGTGGTAACTAGTAGTCTGATGCAAATGCTCACTGCTAGAGGTCTGTTTTTAGGGCTACCTTCTGAAGACCCACATGCCCATAGCTAAGGTAAGGGTAGTGTGTAAAAGCTGTGTAAGGAGTCCTGATTTGAATTTGGATGTAATAGGGCTGAGAGTATTTCCTCTCTCACGGACGAGAGAGGCTGCTATTTGGTTCACTGAGCTCCCTTATAACTCAATTTTCACTTGGAACCAACTAAGGGGCGTTTTCTTAGCATGTTACTACCCGGTCTCCAAAAAACTAAATCACAAAGACAGAGTGAACTACTTTGTGGCACTACCAGGAGAGTCAGTTAGCAGTTCTTGGGGGATAGATTTACTTCATTTTTGAGAAGTGTCTCGAATCACCGCATAGATGATGAGTCACTGAAGGGATACTTCTATCGGGGACAGGATGATAATAATAATAAAGCAGTATTGGATACTATAGCGGGTGGTTCTTATGGGTAGTGTCCTTATGTCGAGATTGCCAAAAAGTTAGAGAAAATCTCCAAGAATAATAAAGCTTGGACTACTAGGAAGTCAGATACTGGAAGAAATACCTTCGCAATGCAATCCACACACAACCCAGCCATAGATGAGATTCATAAAGAGATAGCTCAGATGAGAACTGAGCTTGGGTTGGTATTAAGACATGTCATTGAAGGTACAGAAAAGATAAATGCAGTGAACTACTTGTATAAACCACCACCACCAAATGATGAATGTTATTATGAGGAGGATTTTTATGCGGTAAATGAGCAGACGGGGGGGGGGGGGGGGGGTTTCCGACCGAACGCCCAAGGCTAAAATCAGGAGAATTGGTGCCAAGGTCAAGGAAACCAAGGTTAGAACTATGGTAACTATAACCGTGAGGGTAATTATGTCTGAGATGGAAATTACAACCGTGACAACAACTTCAACAGGGGTAACTATGGTAGCAGAAATGATAGAAATGGGCCCTATGTTCCTCCTCAAAATTGTGAAGTTGCTTCTAGGGATGGTGGAGGTAGTATGGCGCGAGTTGAGGATATTTTGCACAAAATGATGAGGAGGTTCGATGCTAGTGATGAGCACATTAAATATTTAAGGAGTGATTTAGCGGGTATTGGGCAAAAATTTGATACACATGCAATATCGATTAAGCAACTTGAGTTGCAAATGGCCTTATTATCTGCGACTGTGAACACACGGAAATCGGGCACTCTTCATAGAAACACTGTCCAAAATCTGAAAAATGATGGAAACTGTATGGTAATCACTACTCGGGGTGGTAAGCAAATCATTGAACCACATATGCTGTCTAATGAGGAAAAGGTGATAAAAGATAATGATAAAGTTGTAGAGGTTAGTGGTGAAGTAAATTATAACACTGGAAAAGATGCTGAAGTGCCTAAAAAGGTAACTCCCATTCCTAGACCCCCCCTTTCCTCAGAAATTAGTGAAAAAGATCGAGGATGGTAAATATCGGCATTTTATAACAATGTTGAAGCATTATTCTATCAATGTCCCTTTGGTAGAATCTCTAGAACAAATGCCCGATTTTGCCAAGATTATGAAAGATCTGGTTACAAATAAAAGATCGGTCACTTTTGTGGATGATGATAGAATGCAATATTGTAGTGCTATCTCTAGTACAAAAGAAAGAAGATCCAGGTGCGTTCACTATTCCCTGTACAATAGGGTTATTTAATTTTGTGAAAGCATTATGTGATCTAGGGGCAAGCATAAATATCATGCCCCTCTCGATTTACAAGAAGTTGGGGTTAAGTGATCCAAAGCCTACTGCACTGCGGCTACTGATGGGCGATTGAACAATAAAAAGGCCTATAGGGATACTCCACGATGTGCTAGTAAAAGTGGAGTGATTCATATTTCCGGCATATTTTGTTATTCTTGATTGTGAAGTCGATTTTAAAGTGCCTATCATTCTTGGGAGGCCATTCCTTGTTACGGGTAGAGCCTTAGTTGATATAGAAAAGGGGAAGATGATATTTCGGTTGAACAATGAAGAAGTGACCTTCAACATTTGTAGGTCCATGAGGCAGAGGGTGAGCTCCAATTGGTATCTGCTATATCGTACAAAGTTGGTAAGTTATCCGAGACACAAATAGAAAAACGTCTAGGTGTAAAAGCATTGGCGGCGGTGATAATGAATTTTGATAACGATTGCATTGAAGAGTATGGGTCATTAGTCGCGGCTCTTGATCGTGGTGATGTTTGGTTTAAACCGATAAAATATGAGTTAGACATGAAGAATCACGAGTCTCCACCCTCGAAACCATCTATAGAGGAGGATGCAAAGTTAGAAATAAAATCTCTCCCACCTCATCTCAGGTATGAATTCTTAGGAAATGGTGACACTTTGCCGGTAATCATTGTATCAGACCTGAATGAACAACAAAGTTGATAGTTTGGTAAAAGTGCTAAAAAGGTTCAAAAAAGCTATTGGGTGGACTATTGCGGACATTATTGGGATCCCTCCTGGTATTTGTTCTCATAAAATCCAACTCATGCCCGATCATAAGCCAAGTATTGAGCACCAGAGATACTTAAAACCACCTATGCAAGAGGTCGTGAAGAAAAAATCATTAAATGGTTGGATGCCGGAGTAATATATCCGAGCGCCGATAGTAGTTGGGTATGCCCTGTTCAGTGTGTACCTAAGAAAGGGGAAATGGTTGGATGCCATAGTAATATATCCGATTGCCGATAGTAGTTGGATATGACCTGTTCAGTGTGTACCTAAGAAAGGGGGAATGACTGTGGTCCCCAAGGAGAAAAATGAACTTGTTCCAATGAGACCGGTTACTGTGGTCCCCAATGAGAAAAAGACCATTTTCCTATGCCCTTCATGTATCAGATATTGGATAGACTTGCCGGAAAAGGGTGGTACTGTTTTCTTGATGAAGTCTGTGTAATCAAGTGTCTTCAGTCGTGCCGCGATGTTAAATCAGGCGCTGGTTGGGAGGAAACCCAATACGTATCCTCTAACCCAACTATAGTTTTCTTTCTAGTAATGGTAGCATTTTCTATTAGTGGGTTTTAAATTTGCACGTAACACATCACTAGGAAATTCTGCAGAAAATCACTCCGCAACATTCACTGACGGATACATTGACAGACCATCACGCTTGCGACGGACCGTCATATAAATCTGTCGAGCATGGTACGTTTTTCATTTATTTTCAAAATTAGGGCATCCGCGACGAACCCATGACGGACCGTCTCATATGTGACGGACCGTCGTTGGGGACTCGTTGCGTCATTAACCAGCAACCCGACCCGACCCGGATGGGGAATTTTAAAAGTTTTCCACCTTTTAAACTCCCCACCCTTTCATTTAAATCGTTTCTTTCCCTCTTTCTCCCATTTCCTCCTTTTCCAACTTCCTGACTTTCTCATCCTCTTCTCTATCAATTGATCCACATCACTTCCCCAAATCCCCAAATTCCAAAATCTCTTTTCTACTGGTCTGAGTCTGCTGATGTATTTCTGCTCTTGATAGCTGAGTGCCTCACTTGCTTATTTTGCTCCTCTTTACAGGTATGTGTCTCTGATCTCTATCCATTTACACTGAATTTTTGTTTTTCAATTACTATTGGCCTATTTTTTTTTGGTGGGTCTTTGCTCTTTGATCCAATTTTGTCTGACCTAGGTTGAGAGTACGTCGAATTGCCTTGTTAAAACTCGAGAAATTGGTATTTTAGCATTGCTAGTTTGCTAGGTATTTGGGTTAGAAACATGTAAGTTAATATCAAGTATTCTATTTGAGTCACAGGGGATGTTTGTGGCATCCTCAGTTCTTTTACTAAATGCCAGAACGAGATCCCGACGACGGACTGTCGTACCCGCGACAGACCGTCATAGGGTCTGTCCCAATACCCCACAATTCATTTTCTCTAAGTGTCCACCAACGGATATATGCAATGGACCATCATTCCCACGATGGTCCGTCGTTCCCAAGACGGGCCGTCCTTCCCAACCAATATGGTTGTCAGAGACCCTATTCCTAAGGATTTCCAATTTTTTCTAAGTGTCCTCTGACGGACATATGCGACGGACATAGTTATCAGAGACCCTTGTCCTAAGGGTCTCCATTTTTTTCTAAATGTCCACTAACGGACATCTACGAAGGATCGTCGTACCCTCGATGGTTCGTCCTGCACAACCGTC
Source organism: Solanum peruvianum (assembly GCA_027705065.1). Lineage (NCBI taxonomy): Eukaryota > Viridiplantae > Streptophyta > Magnoliopsida > Solanales > Solanaceae > Solanum > Solanum peruvianum. The sequence continues at coordinate 27,169,642 of JAKWJD010001760.1, forward strand.
GTGAAGGTCAGAGAACCTTCTCCTAAAGATCTCCAACTTTTACTAAGTGTCCTCTGACGGACATCTATGACGGACCATCGTACCCACGACGGTCCATCCTGCACAACCGTCATGGTTGTCAGAGAACCTTGTCCTATGGGTCTCCATTTTTTTCTAAGTGTCCACTAACGGACATATACGACGGACCATCGTACCCTCGACGGTCCGTCCTGCACAACCATCATGACGGTCATAGACCCCTCTCCTAAGGGTCTCCATACTTTTTCTAAGTGCCCCACGACGGACATCAACGAGGGACCGTTATTATCACGACGGTCCGTCCTGCTTTTCTATCATAACTGTCAGAGACTTTCCTTCTGAGGGTCTATAAATAAACATTATTTAAGACATGATAAACCCCATGACAGTCTGTTATACTCATGACGGGCCGTCACTTGGTCCGTTGTGTTTCACTGCTATTATAGAGATGTCATTACAACTTTGCTCTTATATGTAATTTATCTCGTTTTTGCTTGTCTTGTTTGCTCCTTCTAGTACTAATAATGATTCTTTATAGGTACTATCTCTAATGGCCCCGAAACAAGATCAAGTTTAGCACGTGGATGTTCAAAGTCTGTCGCCAGCTCTGCCCGACTGGTTATAGGCTGTAATGATAAGCTTGATCCCGAGTACGTGCCCCCAGGCACTGCCAATCCAACACGAGCTGCACGTGCAGCCAGAGCTACGCCCAAAAAGGTGGCATCTAGCGTAGTCATTGCCTCCCAGTCTGATGAGGAGCGCACACTGACCGACACACCTTCTGGGTCAGCTACACAAGAAGAAGGGGCGTCTGTTTCCTTAGGAGTTTTGAGGTCAGAGGAAGCCTCCGAGTCCGCAGAAGTCTATGCTCCCGCCACGGCTGCATAGTCTTCCTCGTCTGACAATCCTGATTCCACTCCAGGCTCACCGACTGGAGTTCCCCTCCCCGGTTGCCGACCAGCCCAACCGGTGGTGTGTCGACGGGCAATACCAAGTGCATTCAGACGCCAAGTTACTAAATGATAAAGGAGTCATGACACGGACCCTTACACTGGAGAGGCGGGTCCTTACGGTAAGTGTCCCCACCATGCTAGATATCCACACTCTCTTCACCAGACACCGAATAGACTGGATGGCTGGTTCATTGGGCCGCTACAGTGAGGAGTTGGTCCAAGAGTTGGTACAGATCGATAGGCGGGCTGCCCTCACCAAACAGGACCCACTTGAGCACGTCAGAGTACGCGGCATACAGGTCGACATCTTCCTGCCAGCCATTCGCTGTTATTTGTACGGCGAGGATGTTGATACCACCAGGACCCCTCTCACCGCCGAGTTCGACTACCGGTGGCATATTGTTAAAGAGGGCCAAATTTTGCGTAAGCCATTGCTAAGAGAGACCACCAAGAGGTGGATGGCCCAGCACTTATTTATTGATGGAAACGCTGCCGACTGGGTAATGGAGCCGAAGCGAGCCACTAGGAAGGCTAACTTGACCTTCACGGCTAAGTTTCTGTGGTTGATTGTCTGCCACTGCCTCTCCCCCATGTCTGCAGATTAAATAGTTAAATGGGATCGCGCAGTTCTGATGGCAGCGATGATGGACAGGTTTAAGTTTGAATTCGCTTGGCTTCTTCAGGCAGTCATGCACGAGAGGGCTTTCAAGGTCACCACTACTTACCCTTTTCCGTGCATGGTATTTTCATTATGTAGGTCCGCAGGTGTGACCATTTGGCACATTGATCAGCTCAAGACTCCGCAGGACAATGTTGATATCGGCCTCATCAGGAATGAGGCCAATGAGTTGGCTCCACGCAGAGGGCCCCGTACAGAGGTGCCTCCACTTGGTGAGAATATGGCTGATACTGTAGCGCACGCTCGGACGGCTACGAAGGCTACTTCTGCAACCACTGATACTACCCCGGTCGAGTCTTTCCCGGGTATTAGCACTGCCCCAAGATCCTCTTGCTCAGCCCCTTCCCCATCTCTGGTCCCGCTTGCTAGGGTCCAGAAACTAGAGTCTCAGATGGCCACACTTCTGCATCACATCCAGCCTTGGATGCAGAGGTCTATTGCTGAGGCGGAGGATGATATACCGTGGTTTCACGGTATTATTAATACTTTTTCCTTAAGTTTAGTGTGTCCAAAAGCCTTTTTGTGCTAATTTTTATATAAGTTTCTCTTTATTTTGCAGGAAATTGTCCAAAGATGAATGCGAAGATTTTGAGCGAAGAAATGCAGAAGAGACCACCTACGGAGCTTATGACGGTCCGTCGTGCTTGTGACGGTCCGTAGGTGGAAGCGTAGTGCAGCTGCTGAAGTAAGATAGGGAAGTCTGACCAAGTGTGGGGCTACGGAGTTCATGACGGTCCGTCGTGTCTATGACGGTCCGTCCTGCAGGTTCGTCATGAAGTTCAGAGAAGTAGTCCCAGTACCCAGATTCCAAGAGTTCAAGTGTTTTGAAACGAAGACCCTCGACGGACCGTTGTGCCTATGACGGTCCATCATACTTGCCGTCGAGGGTAATGAAGAGAGCAGCAGAAGAAATTGCATAAGTATGAGACAACGGAGTCCATGACGGTCCGTTGTGACCACGACGATCCGTCGCGAGTTCCGTTAACCCAGTCGCGCCGCGTTTTGACAGATTTCCAGCAAATAGAGTCTTTGTTTAATTAGGTTTTTATTTTCTATTTAGACTCTTAGACTGTTAGACTACGTATTGTTAAACATCATATTAGTAGACATTGTGTTTTTAGACTTTTGAGAATCGTTAGACTTTTTGTGAGATTGTTGATTACTTTGAGATTCTTACAAGTGATTATTGGTTATTAATCCAGCAAACTTTCGGATTTTACTCTTTCTCATTGAAGTAAGTACATGAATTCTTATTTAATATATTTGAATATTGTGATTATGACTATGAGTAACTAAACTCCATAACTAGGGTTGTGGGAACCATAGGCAAATAATGAGATAAAACTTAACTAAAATAACGATTCTAGAATAGTGTCTTGCATGTATTAATAATTCTTTCACTTAGAAGTCTTTTTAACGGATGGCCAACGTAAGAACTCGCCTTAATGCTACTTGCCGGACCAAGGAGGTAGATAATAGGAAAAGAATTATCAACATAGATTTAGTGTATACTATCTAATAGGCTAGTATTGATTGGTACGAGGTAATAACTTAGTCAAATATCGAATACGATGCTTTATGAGGTAAAGATAAGGATTAGGATAGCAACACACGTAGCCGGACCAAGGTGCGGAGTGAGATTTTCTAGATGCCGGACCAAGGATTTAAAAATACATAACTTATCACTTTGCATGCAAGATACTAGGAAAGAATTGTTATAGTTAGAATTCTCAAGTTATGAACCTGTGGGGAACACGTGAACCCTAGTTACTTTGATTAATTGATTAAAATCCAACATTCAAAGCTATTAAGTGTCTCTTTCAATTTAGGTAGTTATTTTCATTCATTTAGAAATTGAAACCCCCCTTTTATTGTTTTTACTTTCCAAGGAAGTAATTGACTAAAAAAAAGTAATAATAGATTGAAGTTAAGTCTAGACTATTTTCCTCGTGGGAACGATCCCAACCTCACTAGTTGGGTTATTTACTTGACACGACCGCTTTACTTCTTATTTGAGAAGTAAGTTTGAGCGTATCAAATTTTGGCGCCGCTGCCGGGGATCATAGATTTTAGATTAACTTGAACTTATTACTATATTTTAGTTGATATTTTCTTGATTTTACTTTGTTTTATTGTTTTTGATTTTTTTCAGAACTATCCTCCATGTAGGCCAAATACATGGAGAGGAAGAGAACTCTTGTTTCCCTATGATCACGAATTAGAGCGTACACTATGCAATATGAATTGAAACTTGGGAATCAATGATGATGATCCAAACCAGAACATCCCAGCTCCGGTTGATGTTCATGGTCAGTTGTTACCTGATGCTCCGGGTGAACACCAACAGAGGGGACAAAATCCCGCTCCACGGCCCCAAGCATACTACAGAGGCGATGATAACATAGTAGACTCCGATGGGCCACTTGTTTTACCTCCTCTACCCACATGCCACACCTTTGTGGTAACTAGTAGCCTGATCAAATGCTCACTGCTAGAGGTTTGTTTTCAGGGCTACCTTCTGAGGATCCACATGCCCATATATCTAAGGTAAGGGCAGTGTGTAAAAGCTGTGTAGGGAGGCCTGATTTGGATTTATATGTAGTAGGTCTCAGAGTGTTTCCTCTCTCACTGACGGGAGAGGCTGCTATGTGGTTCACTGAGCTCCCATACAACTTAATCTTAACTTGAAACCAACTAAGGGATGTCTTCTTAGCACGTTACTATCCGGTCTCCAAGAAACTAAACCACAAAGACAGAGTGAATAACTTTGTGGCACTACCAGGAGAGTTAGTTAGTAGTTCTTGGGATAGATTCACCTCATTCTTGAGAAGTGTTCCAAATCACCGTATAGATGATGAGTCACTGAAGGAATACTTCTATCGGGGACATGACGATAATAACAAAGCGGTGTTGGACACTATAGTAGGTGGATCTTATGGGGAATATCCTTATGCTGATATTGCCGAAAAATTAGAGAAAATCTCCCAGAATTATAAAGCTTGGAGTACTAGGAAGTCTGATACAGGGAGAAACACCTTCGCAGTGCAGTCCACTCACAACCCAGCCACAGATGAGATTTGCGAAGAAATGGCTCAGATGAGAACCGAGCTTGGGTTGGTACTAAAACATGGCATGGGGGTGCAGAAAAGATAAATGCAGTCAACTACTTGTCGAAAACACCGCCACAAAACGATGAGTGCTATTATGAGGAGGATTCCTATGCAGTAAATGAACAGACGGGGGGTTTCCGACCAAGTGCCCAAGGCTCTAATCAGGAGAATTGGCACCAAGGTCAAGGGAACCAAGTTCGGAACTACGGTAACTACAACCGTGAGGGTCATTATGTCCGAGATGGAAACTACAATCGCGACAACAACTTCAACAGGGGTAACTATGGTAATAGAAACGACAGGAATGGACCCTATGTTCCTCCTCAAAATCGTGAAGTTACTCCTATGGATGGTGGAGGTAGTATGTTGCGAGTTGAGGATATGTTGCATAAAATGATGAGGAGGTTCGATGGTAGTGATGAGCACAATAAAGAGTTGAGGAATGATCTAGGGGGTATTGGGAAAAAAGTCAATACACATGCAATATCTATTAAGCAACTTGAGTTACAATTGGCCCAATTATCTGCGAGTGTGAACACACGGCAACCGGGCACTCTTCCTAGCAACACTGTCCAAAATCCGAAAAATGATGGACATTGTATGGCAATTACTACTCGCGGTGGCAAGCAAACCATTGACCCACCTATGCCATCTAATGAGAAAAAGGTGAAAAAAGGTACTGATAAAGTGGTAGATGTTGATGGTGAATTAGAGGATAACACTGTAAAAGATGCTGAAGTGCCTAAAAAGGTAACCCTCATGCCTAGGCCACCACCCCCATTTCCTCAAAGATTATTGAAAAAGACCGAGGATGGTAAATATCGGCGTTTTATAACAATATTGAAGTAACTTTTTTCAATGTCCCTTTGGTAGAAGGTTTAGAACAAATGTCCGGTTACGCCAAGTTTATGAAAGATCTGTTCACAAAGAAAAGATCGGTCACTTTTGAGGATGATGATTGAATGCAGCATTGTAGTGCTATTGCTACAAGATCTATGGTACAAAAGAAAGAAGATCCAGGTGCGTTCACTATTCCTTGTACAATCGGGCTATTACATTTTGCGAAAGGATTATGTGATCTGGAGGCAACCATAAATCTCATGCCCCTCTCGTTTTACAAGAAGTTGGGTTTGGGTGATCCAAATCCCACTGCGATGCGACTACTGATGGCTGATCGAACAATAAATAGGCCTATAGGGATACTCCATGATGTGCTAGTAAAAGTGGAGTCATTCATATTTCCGGCAGATTTTGTTATTCTTGATTGTGAAGTCGATTTTGAAGTGCCCATTATTCATGGGAGGCCATTCCTTGCTACGGGAAGAGCCTTAGTAGACATGGAAAAGGGGCAGATGAAATTTTGGTTGAATAATGAGGAAGTGACCTTTAACATTTATAGGTCCATAAGGCAGAGTGGTGAGCTCCAATCGGTATCTGCTATATCCTACAACATGGGTGAGACATCTGAGACACAAATAGAAGAACGTCTAGGTGTAGAAACATTAGTGGTAGTGATAATGAATTTTGATAGCGATTGCATTGAAGAGTATGAGTCATTAGTCGCGGCTCTTGACTGAGGTGATGTTCGGTTTAAACCGAAGAAATATGAGCTAGATATGAAGAATCGCGAGTCCCCACCCGCAAAACCATCTATAGAGGAGGCTCCAAAATTAGAACTAAAAGCTCTCCCACCTCATCTCAGGCATGAATTCTTAGGAGATGGTGACACTTTTCCGGTAATCATTGCATCAGACCTGAATGAACAACAAGTTCAGAGTTTGGTGAAGGTGCTAAAAAGGTTCAAAAGAGCTATTGGGTGGACTATTGCAGACATTATTGGGATCCCTCCTGGTATTTGCTCTCATAAAATCCAACTCATGCCTGATCATAAGCCAAGTATTGAGCACAAGAGACACTTAAATCCTCCTATGCAAGAGGTTGTGAGGAAGGAAATAATTAAGTGGTTGGATGTCGGAGTAATCTATCCAATCGCCAATAGTAGTTGGGTATGCCCGGTTCAGTGTGTACCTAAGAAAGGGGGAATGACTGTGGTCCCCAACGAAAAAAATGAACTTGTTCCAATGAGACTGGTTACTGGATGGAGGGTGTGTATGGATTACCGCAAACTAAATTCATGGGCTGAAAAAGACCACTTTCCTATGCCCTTCATGGATCAGATGTTGGATAGACTTGCCAGAAAAGGGTGGTACTGTTTTCTTTATGGATATTCGGGGTATAATCAGATTTCTATTGCACCAGAAGATCAAGAGAAAACCACTTTTACTTGTCCATATGGGACCTTTGCATTCAAGAGAATGTCGTTTGGGTTGTGCAATGCACCCGCCACATTTCAGAGATGTATGATGTCGATGTTTTCTGACATGGTGGAGGATACTATAGAAGTTTTTATGGATGATTTTTCTGTGGTTGGTGAGTCATTCGAGCGGTGTTTGACCAATTTATTTGAGGTCCTTAAGAGATGTGAAGACTGCAATTTAGTACTAAATTGGGAAAAGTGTCATTTCATGGTGAAAGAGGGTATTGTTTTGGGTCATCGCATTTCAGAAAAGGGCATAGAGGTTGATTGAGCTAAAGTCGAGGTAATAGAGAGACTTCCCCCACCGATCTCTGTGAAAGGTGTGAGAAGCTTTCTTGGGCATGCAGGGTTTTACCGGAGATTCATCAAAGGCTATTCAAAGATTGCACATCCATTGTACAAACTGCTGGAGAAAGATTGTAAATTTTGTTTTGATGAATCCTGTCTTGAAGCATTCAGTGAGCTAAAAGATAAATTGGTGTCTGCGCCTATCATTATTTCTCCGGATTGGAACAATCCATTTGAGGTGATGTGCGATGCTAGTGGGGTGGCTCTTAGTGTAGTATTAGGACAGAGAAAAGACAAAATCCTTCACCCCATTTACTATGCTAGTAAAGCCCTAAATAAAGCTCAGAAGAACTACACATTTCAGAGATGTATGATGTCGATGTTTTCTGACATGGTGGAGGATACTATAGAAGTTTTTATGGATGATTTTTCAGTGGTTGGTGATTCATTCGAGCGGTGTTTGACCAATTTATTTGAGGTCCTTAAGAGATCTGAAGACTGCAATTTAGTACTAAATTGGGAAAAGTGTCATTTCATGGTGAAAGAGGGTATTGTTTTGGGTCATCGCATTTCAGAAAAGGGCATAGAGGTTTATCGATCTAAAGTCGAGGTAATAGAGAGACTTCCCCCACCGATCTTTGTGAAAGGTGTGAGAAGCTTTCTTGGGCATGCAGGTTTTTACCGGAGATTAATCAAAGACTTTTCAAAGATTGCACATCCATTGTGCAAACTGCTGGAGAAAGATTGTAAATTTTGTTTTGATGAATCCTGTCTTAAAGCATTCAGTGAGCTAAAAGATAAATTGGTGTCTGCGCCTATCATTATTTCTCCGGATTGGAACAATCCATTTGAGGTGATGTGCGATGCTAGTGGGGTGGCTCTTGGTGTAGTATTAGGACAGAGAAAAAACAAAATCCTTCACCCCATTTACTATGCTAGTAAAGCCCTAAATGAAGCTCAGAAGAACTACACAGTAACCGAGCAAGAACTCCTCGCAGTAGTCTTTGCTTTTGAGAAATTTTTCTCCTATTTGCTAGGTACTAGAGTTATAGTGCATACTGACCACTCAACATTGAGATATTTGATGGCAAATAAGGATGTGAAACCTAGGGTGATTCATTGGGTATTACTGCTACAAGAATTTGAATTTGAAGTGATGGAGAAAAGGAACTAAAAATCAAGTTGCTGATCACTTGTATCGTCTAGAGGATGAATCTATGAGAGAGTTAGGGGATAAGACTGACATTGATGATACTTTCCTCTATGAGCATGTATTGGCTGCTTCACAAGACTTAATCCCATGGTTCGCAGATTTTGCGAACTATCTGGCTAGTGATATTGTTCCATCAGACTTGTCCTTTCATCAAAGAAAAAAGTTCATGTACGATGTGAAGAAGTTCTTTTGGGATGAACCATACTTATACAGGATTTGTGCCGACGGGCTTATTCGGCGTTGTGTGCCAGAATGTGAGATTTTGAGTGTGTTGGAGGCATGCCATTCTTCACCCGTTGGTGGACATCACAGCGGTATCCGTACCGCCCATAAGATATTACAATGTGGTTACTATTGGCCAACTCTTCATCAAGATGCTCATGAGTTTGCTAAAGAATGTGATAGATGCCAATGAGAAAGCGGCATTTCAAGAAAGCAAGAGCTCCCTCTAAACCCCATTCTTGTGATTGAGTTATTTGATGTTTGGGGTATTGACTTTATGGTCCCTTTTGTGAGTTCTCATGGAATGAAGTACATTCTAGTAGCGGTTGATTATGTATCTAAATGGGTCGAAGCCATCACCCTCGCAAACAATGAAGGGAAGTGTGTCACTGCATTCTTGAAAAAGAATATATTCTCTCGTTTTGGCACCCCAAGGGAAATTATTAGTGATGGGGGCTCCCACTTCTGTAACAGATTGTTCAAGGGATTATTGGAGAAATATGGGGTTCGCCATATTGTGGCTACTCCTTATCACCCTCAAACTAGTGGGCAAGTTGAAGTGTCGAATCGGGAGATCAAACAGATATTGTCAAAAAACAGTGAACTCTAGTAGAACGGATTGGTCAAGGAGGCTTAATGATGCTCTTTGGGCCTACCGGACAGCATATAAGACTCCCATAGGTATGTCTCCATACAAACTGGAATATGGGAAAGCTTGTCATCTTCCGGTTGAGTTAGAGCATAAAGCCATGTGGGCCATGAAGAAGTTGAAAATGGATTGGAGCGAAGCTACAGAACAACGGTTAAATGGGTTGAATGAACTCAATGAATTTCGCCTGAAAGCCTATGAAAGCTCAGCCCTATACAAAGAAAAGATGAAGAAGTACCATGACAAAAAAATTGAAAAATGAGAGTTTATGGTCGGGGATTTGGTGCTTTTATTAAATTCCAGGTTGCGCTTGTTTCCGGGAAAGCTCAAGTCCAAATGGACTGGTCCTTACTTGGTTACCCAACTATTCCCTCATGGAGCAGTTGAGTTGGAAACTAAGGAGGGTGTGGGGTTCAAGGTGAATGGAAAACGCATAAAAATCTATTTCGGGCATGCTGAATCGGCGAATGAAGTGATAGAGGCATACCATATTGATGAAGTCTGAGTAATCAAGTGTCCCCAGTCGTGCCGCGACATTAAATCAGGCACTTTTTGGGAGGCAACCCAATACTTATAGTCTTTTTAGTTATGGTAGCATTTTTCTACTAATGGGTTTTTAAATTTGCAGGCACATCATTAGAAAATTCTGCAGAAAATTACTCTGCAACAGTCACTGACGGATACATCGACGGACCGTTGCGCCTGCGACGGACCGTCGTATGCCTCCGTCGTACCAGGTACGTCTTTCTGTTATTTTCAAACTAGGGCACACACTACGGAACCAACGACGGGTCTTCACAACTGCGACGGACCATCGTCGGGGAATCGTTGCGTGATTAATGAGGCGTACCCGACCTGACCCCGTTGGAGTTTATTATAAAATGTCACCATTTAAACTCCCCAACCCCTCATTTAACCCCCATTCCTTCATTATTCCTCCCATTACCCTCTCTTTTCAACTTCCACAATCTATTCCTCCATCAACCACCGATCATTGCCCCCCCCACAATTCTCCAAAGCCCTAAAAGTTATAATCTACTAATCGGAGTTGCTGCTGTGGGTGTGTGCCTGGCCACCGAGTACTTGTCCATTTGTTTTTCTCCAATTCTAAGGCATGTGTCTCTAATTTCTACTCATTTATCTTGCATTTTGTTTGTTAATTAGTATTAGCTTAGTTCTTCGTCATATGTTCGTTTCTTTTATATAAGATTCTGTCTAACCTAGGCTAAAAATGTTCGAAATTGCCGTGTTTACAACCCTAGACATAGGTGCTTTTGCCTTGCTAGTTTCCTAGGTAGTTGGGTTAGACAAATGTAGGTCCATAACACTACAAGTTCGATTTGGGTTCATCGGGGATGAATGGGGTACGCCAGTTCTGTCACTGATCTACAGAACGAGACCTCGATGACGGACCGTCGTGCCCACGATGGACCGTCGTAGGGTCCGTTCCAAAAGCCCTAACACCCCACTGCCCATGTTTTTCCAAGTGTCCCCCAACGGACACATGTGACGGACCGTCATACCCACGACGGTCCGTCCTGCACAACCGTTCTGGTTGTCAGAGACCCTCTTTCTGAGGGTCTCTCACTTTTTCTAAGTGTCCTTCAACGGACACATGTGACGGACCGTCGTACCCATGACGACCTGTCCTGCATGACCGTTATGACGGTCAGAGACCCCTCTTCTCAGGTCTCTCACTTTTTCCAAGTGTCCTTTAACGGACACATGTGACGGACATTGTAGCCACGACGGCCCGTCCTGCATGACCGTTATGACGGTCAGATACCCCTCTTCTAAGGATCTCTCATTTTTTTTCTAAGTGTCCTCTGACGGACACCTACGACGGACCGTCGTACCTGTGACGGTCCGTCCTGGACATACTGTCATACTAGTCAGAGACTCTCCTTCAGGGTTCTCCATATATACATAGTCTAAGTAAGACACGACGGACCTCATGACGGTCCGTCATAGTCACGACGAGCCGTCACCAGGCCCATCTTGTGTCACTATTACTATAGCAATGACATACTATTATTCATTTTTTTTAGTATGGTTTTGCTTGTCTTGTTTGCCACTTCTCGTACTAATATTGATCCTTTACAGGTACTATCTACTATGGCACCCAAGCAAGATCGAATCTACGCACGCGGGCGATCGAAGTCTGTCGCCCCGTCTGCCCGCATGGTCATTGGCTCTGATGATGAGCGTGACCCCCAGTACGTGCCCCCATGCACTTCCACCCCTTCCCGTGCTGCACGTGCTCCTAGAGCCACACCCAAAAAGGTGGCGTCCGGCGTAGTCACTGCCTCCTTGTCTGATGAGGAGCGCACACTGACCGGCACACCCTCTGGGTCAGCCACATATGAAGAAGGAGCGTCTGGCTCCTTAGGAGTATCCCGGTAAGAGGAAGCCTCCGGCTCTGCTGAGGTTCCCGCACCCACCACCGATGCAGCGTCGGCCTCGGAATCCACATCAGGTTCACTAGCTCAGGCCCCCACACCAGCCACTGACCAGCCCAACCGGTGGTGTGTCGACGGGCAATTTCAAGTCTACTCCGATGCCAAGTTCCAGACTGATAAAGGAGTGATGACTCGAACACTCACCTTGGAGCGACGGGTCCTTACAGGGAGTCTCCCGACGATGCCTGAGATCCACAATCTCTTCACTAGGCATCCCCTGGAGTGGACAACACGTCCGTTGGGACGTTACAGTGAAGAAATGGTCCGAGAGTTCTACGCATCCTATGTAGCGACTCTCCGATCACAGATAGATAGGCGGGCTGCCCCCGCCAAACAGGCCCCACTGGAGCAGGTCTGAGTACGGGGCGTGCAGGTTGACATTTCCCTGCCTGCTATCCGCCGGTTTATATAAGGCGAGGGTGTTGATGCTACTCGGACCCCTCTCACTGCCGAGTTTGACTACCGATGGCAGATTGTTAAAGATGGCCAGTTCCTGCGCGAGCCATCACTTAGAGAGACCACCAAGAGGTGGATGGCTCTAAACCTGTCAGTTGAAGGAGAGGGTGCCGACTTGATGACCGATCCAAAGGGGTCCATCAAGAAGGCCAACCTCACTTTCACGACGAAGTTCTTGTGGCTGATTGTCCGCCACTGCCTTTCCCCCACAGCTGCTGATAATATCGTTACATGGGATCGAGCAGTGTTGATGGCGGCGAAGATAGCCGGGTTCGAGGTGGATTTCGCGTGACTTCTACAGGCAGTCATGCACAAGAGGGCTTTCAAGGTCACTACTACTTACCCTTTCCTGTGCATGATCTTTTATCTCTATAGGTCCGCAGGTGTGCCTATATGGCACATAGATCAGCTCAAGACCCCGCAGGGCACTGTTGACGTCGGCCTTATCAGAGATGAGGCCAATGAGTTGGATCCACGCAGAGGGCCCCCTCCAGAGCTGCCCCCACTTGCTAATGATCTTGCTGATACGGTAGCACAGGCCTACACGGCTTCACAGGCGACGTCCACTGACACTACCCGGATCGAGTCTATCCCGGTAGTAGCACTGCCCCGAGCTCCTCTCGCAATGCCCCAGAACTCCCGCACCATCTCCACACTAAATGACCCCAGACTCTTAGCCATCCACTCGAGCCTATGTTGTATGAACAATCTCTGCACATTAGGGACTGTGTAAAGGCTCCCCTTAAGAACTCTCAGCTCAACTATCACCAACCGGGTTATTACCCCCTTGTAATTTAGAAGCATTGTTCCATTTAGACCTTATACTGTCGATCTACACACAATCAGTTTGGGTCCTCAGGAACCGGTTCAGGGACATCCTCCTGGGGTGCCGGAGCAGAGTTCAAACTATTGGTCTTATTAGACGAGGCTTGGCCGGCAGGTACATCCAAGGGGGTGACTTCACGTGATTCAGAACCGGAGGTAGTGGCCTCATTAGACCCCGAAGAGTGGGCCGAATCTGAACCAGATGCAGCTACGGATCTAGAAGCTCCTTCAGAACCCGACGTAGACCCAAATGGTGTTTTGATAAGTGTGCGCTCCTCATAAGACTGGGAGAAGTGACTACACCGGAATCCAACTTCTAGGGGGTACCCCGAGTGGATCATGCAACTTGTGTATGGGTGTGGGTACTAGGGGGCACATATTAAGGGTCCCGCTCATCTTCGGAAGTGCCAATAATCTGACGGGATAGTGCCACCGACTTAGACCTGCCCCTGGAATAAATGATGTCTGGTTTGGCGGCCATATGTAGCTGTAAAGCATGTGTTAGTGTCATTGTAATATTCTTACACATTCAAAACCAACAAAAAAGAAAGGAAACACAAAACACATTCCAGTTCAGTTCTGTAATACTGGTTGATGGGCACTATCGACGGACCATCGATAAATCGATGGTTCGTCGATAGTGTCCGTCATTGGATACTTATGAATTTTTTTTGGATTCTTCATTCTATAGACCTCTCAATTGGTAAAGACGGACGTGAAGAACGGACCATCGATCAATTGAAGAACTGTAGTCCACTTCCATCTTCTGACACTTAAAATAATTTTTTAAAATCTCTCAAACAAGATCACAGTTAAAAACGAAGAATATGCAGAATGAACGATCGATCAATCGACAGAATGTAGTCCACTTTCGTTGTCTTAGATTAAAGAATTTTAGGTTACTCAATCGACATACCCCATCGACGGCCTGTCGATCCACCGACGGTCCGTAAATGGGGTCTCGTGTTGTTGGCTTGAGAATGATTTTAGGCCTTGTTTCAACTATAAAATTTTTAAACATTTTGGACCCACACAAGTTAAGACAACACACAACAACAATTAAAATACCCTTTCTTCATTCTAAGAGTTTCGATTTCAAAGGTTCATGCTCGAATTCAAAAGGCAGCCAAAACCCTAAGTCGGAAAGTGTATAAACTCACTTTAACCAATTATAAAACTATCCATTCACTTTTTATCATTATAAGTAAAATTTTACCCACGTTTTAACAGAACAAGCATACAATTTTTTCCCTAAGTCAAGACCCACATTCTAAGTCTCTTTTCCAATAGCAAATGAACATGAATTCATTAAGCAAAGGGAATCGAAATACCTGAAGATCGTAGTGGAGTGAATGGGTGGGTGATCTTTGCAACAAACTACGTGCCCGACCTTGAACACCGACCAGAGAAATCAATATGAACCAAGTAGAATTTAGGGAGAAGAGGTTTTTGGGACTTTTAGAGAATTTGGGAGTTTAGGGAATCTGATAAATTAAGAAGGGAAACATATGGTGTTATGATGAAAAAGGAAGGAAATAAGGAAAGGGAAATGGTTGGGAAAAGAATATGAAAAGATTTTGGAGGTTAATGAACGTTTTCCATTTAATATAACTGGCCGGGTTTGGTAGGGTCACTGGCTCTTTGGATTGACGACACCCCGTCAACGATCCGTAAGTAAGTCAATGGACCGTCGACTAGACCTTCAATTGCACAAAGACATGGAAAAAATTTCATGAAGGTCGGCTCGTGAATGGGCTTTGTATTTCAGTGCACTAGACAATTTTCGACAGAATTCTAGTTTTGGTACCTGCACAATTAACACCTATTAAGCTATCCTTTTTGTGTTTTTCTGGATACTTTTGAGACACGGACCCTAAACTAATCTATAGCCAACACTAAAAAATAAATCATGAGGATGAGTAAAACAAAACGAAATAAGAGAATGCAACTATTCCTACAAAGGAAAGAAAAACCTATTGTTTGCTAGAGGAAACACCTTGGGTTGCCTCCCAAGAAGTTCTTGATTTAATGTGGCGGCACAACTCAAGATCCTTGATTACTCAGACTTCATCAAGGAGATATGCCTCAACCACTTCATGGATACTATCTGCATGCCCGAGGTAGATCTTAATTCTTTGCCCATTGATCGTGAACTTTGCACCCTACTTGTTCTCCAACTCAACCGCTCCATGTGGAAACACATTAGTGATAAGGAATGGTCCCATCCACTTGGAGTTGAGTTTTCTCGGAAACAAGCGTAGCCTAGAGTTGAATAGAAGAACCAAGTCCCCAACCACAAATTCTTGCTTTTCAATCTTTTAGTCGTGGTACTTATTCATCTTCTCTCTATAGATGGATGAACTTTCATACGCTTTTAGGCGAAACTGATCAAGCTCATTCAACCCATTAAGTCTCTGTTCCACTACTTCATCCAATCCAACTTCAGTTTTTTCATTGCGCACATGGCTTTGTGCTATAACTCAACTTGCAAGTGACAAGCCTTCCCTTATACAAGTTGGTATAGAGACGTACCTATGGGGGTCTTGTATGCAGTCTGGTAGGCCCAAATAGCATCATAAAGCTTTCTTGACCAATCCGTTCTATTAACATTTACCATTTTAGATAGAATTTGCCTGATCTCTTGATTGGACACCTCTACTTGACCACTAGTCTGTGGATGATGCAGAGTTACCACATTATGGCGAACCCTATATTTCTGCAATATCCCTTTGAACAACTTATTGCAAAAGTGAAATCCACTATCACTTATAATGTCCATGAGTGTGCCAGATCTTGAGAAGATGTTGTTTTAAGAATGCGGGACATTCTTCCCTTAATTGTTACAAAACTCTATAAATTCTACCCACTTTGACACATAGTGTACTACCGCAGGTATATATTTCATCCCATGAGAACTCACAAACGGCCCCATAAAATCAATGCCTAATGCATCAAATAACTCAATCACTAGAATAAGATTTAAATGGAGATCATTCCTCTTCAAAATTTCCCCATCCCTTTGACATCTATCACATGACTTGGCAAAATCGTGAGAATCTTGGTGAATGGTTGAACAATAGTACCCACACTGCAAAATCTTGTGGGCCGTCCGGATACCACTATGGTGCCCACCCACATGAGAGGAGTGGCATGCCTACAAAACACATAACATCTTAACTACCTGCACTCAACAACGAATAATCCCATCATCACAACTCCGGTATAAGTAAGGCTCATCCCAGAAGAACTTTTTCACATCATGCATGAAAATCTTCCTTTGATGGAAGGACAAGTCCTATGGGACTATATCAATGGGCAGATAATTCACAAAATCGGCGAACCATGGAATCAAGTCATGAAAAGAAGCCAGTACATGCTTATAAGGGAAGGTTTCATTAATTTCAGACTTTTCACCCAACTCTCGCATAGCGTCATCCTCCAATCTTGACAAGTTATTGACCACTTAATTTTCAGTCCCTTTTCTATCTTTTACCTCAAAATCAAACTCTTGCAATAATAGAACCCATCTAATCAACCTTGGCTTTGCATCCTTCATTGACATCAATTACCTCAAAGAGGAGTAGTTAGTATGCACTATGACTCTCGTGCCAAGCAAATAGGAGCAATTTTTTTTGAACGCAAATACCACCGGAAGAAGCTCTTGTTCAGTCACATTATAGTTCTTTTGTTCTTCATTTAGGGCCTTAATTGCGTAATAGATGGGGTGAAAGATTTTTTCCTTTTTTAATCCCAATAGCACACCAAGAGCAACCCCACTAGCATCACACATCACCTCAAATGGCGTACTCCAATCTAGGGTAATTATAATGGGCGCATACACCAACTTCTCCTTCATCTTTCCAAACGTCTTCTAAAAGGATTCATCAAAATAGAATTTACATTCCTTATCAAGTAATTTGCACAGAGGATGTGCAATTTTTGAGAAATCCTTAATAAACCTCTTGTCATCTAACCTCTGGTCCATGAAGGGCATAGGGAAATGGTCCTTCTCACTCCATGCATTCTACTTCCAGTAATCCATACAAACACTCCATTCGGTCATCGGCCTCATTGGAACAAGCTCGTTCCTCTCAATAGACACTAATGTTATTCCCCCCTTTTGGGCACACACTAAAAAGCGCATACCCAACTACTATCGTCAATAGGATATATGACTCCGACATCTAACCACTGAATGATCTCCTTCTTTACCACCTCTTGCATAAGTGGATTCAACCATCTCTATTACTCAATACTTGGTTTCTGATAAGGAATGAGTTGGATTTGGTGTGAACAAATACCGGGAGGGATCCTAATAATGTCCGCAATAGTCCAATTAATGGCTCATTTGAACCTCTTCAAAACATCCATGAGACACTCTACTTGTTGTACATTCAAATCCGATGCAATGATTACCGGAAAAGTGTAATCTCTACCCAAGAATACATACCTCTTATGAGGTGATAAAACCTTAAGCTTTAATTTTGGAGCCTCCTCAATCGATGGTCTCATGGGTGGGGACTCATGATGCTTCATATCTAACTCCAGTTTCTTTGATTTGGACAGATATTAGTTTCGTTCAAGTGCCGCAACCAAAAACCCATAATCTTCAATACCATTAATCTCAAAATTCATGATCACTTCCTCTAGTGCCTCAACACCTAGCCGCTCTTCGATTTGTACCTCATACATACTGTCAACCACGTAGGATATAACATATACCATTTGAAGCTCACCACTTTACTTCATGGAGCTACAAATGTTGAATGTTGCTTCTTTATTGTTCAACCTAAACTTCATGTACCCTTTCTCCATATCAACCTAAGAGCCACCAGTGGCAAGGAACAACCTCCCAAGAATAATAGGGACCTGAAAGTCCACCTCACAAGCAATAATTACAAAATCGGCCTGGAATATAAATGACTCCACTTTTACAAAAACATCATGGAGTATCCCTATGGGCCTCTTCACTGTTTGATCGGCCATAAGTAACCGCATTGCAGTGGGTTTTTGGTCACCCAAACCCAATTTCTTATAAATGAAAAGAGGCATGAGGTTTATTCTTTCACCTTGATCACATAGTGCTTTAGCAAAGTGTAATAATTCGATGGTACATGGAATAGTGAAGGCGCCTGGATCTTCCTTCTTCTGTACAAGAGACTTTGTAGAAATAGAACTACAATATTGCATTCGGTCATCATCCTCAAAACTTACCGATCTCTTCTTTGTAACCATATCTTTCATGAACTTAGCATAATCGGGAATTCGTTCCAAAGCTTCTAACTAAGGGACATTGATGGAAAGTTGTTTCAACGTAGTGATAAAACACCGATATTTACCATTCTCAGTCTTCTTCACCAATCTTTGAGGGAATGGTGGTGGAGGTCTAGGAATGGGGACCATTTCTTAGGGAACTTTGCTTCTTTTACCATTTTGTCCATTAATTCTCCTATAGTGTCCACCACCTCTTCAACTTTTCTCATCTCATCTTCTATCATAGACGACATAGGTGGATCAATAGTTTGCTTCCCTCCTCGAGTAGTGACTGTCATGCAATGTTCATCATTTTAATGGTTTTGAATGGCATTTATAGGGAGAGTACCCGGTTGGCGTGGGTTCACATTAGTAGACAATTGGGACATTTGTAACTCAAGATGCTTAATCGAAACTACATGTGCATCAACCTTTTTCCCAAATGTTAGCTAAATCACCTCTCAATTCCTTGGCGTGATCATCAGTAGCATCAAACCTCCTCATCATCTTATGCAACATATCCTCAACTCGCGCCATACTTCCTCCACCATCCCTGGGATAAATTTCACGATTTGAGGAGGAACATATGGCCCACTTTGATAATTTCTTTTACCATAGTTACCCCGGTTGAAGTTTTTGTCGCGATTATAGTTCCTATATTCAGCATACTGGTCCTCTATGTTGTAATTACCATAGTTCCGACATTGATTTCCTTGACCCTGACGCAAATTCTCCTGATTGGGTCCTTGAGCATTTGGTCAAAATCCCCCTTTTGATCATTCACTCTATAAGTATCCTCTTGATAGTAGTACTCATCCGCTAGCGGTGGTGGTTTAGTCAAGTAGTTCACCGGATTTACCTTTTTCTGCACCTCCAATGACATGTTTCAATACCAACCTAAGCTCAGTTCTCATTTGAGCCATCTCTTCACGATTCTCATCTATCGCGTGATCTTGTGTATCTTGCACTGCAAAGGTGTTTCTCCTAGTGTTTGACTTTCTAGTACTCTAAGCTTTATTGTTGCGAGAATTTTTTTCAAACTTCTCCACAATCTCGGAATAAGTTCACTCACCATAAAACCCCCCGTAATATTATCGAGTACTTCTTTATTGTTATCATCTTTACCCCATAAAAGTACTCTTTCAACGACTCATCATAAATGTGGTGGTTCAAGACACTCCTAAAAAATGCAGTAAACCTGTCACAAGAGCTTCTTACCGACTCTCCCCGTAGTGGTACAAAGTTGTTCACCTTATCCTTATGATTAAGCTTCTTGGACATTGAATAGTACTTGGCTAGGAATACATCTCTCAACTGATCGCAAGTGTAGATGAAATTATAGGGTAGCTTAGTAAACCATACTGCTGCATCTCCCTCCAATGATAGAGGAAACACCCGCAACCCAAAGATTTCATATCTAAGTCTGGACTCCCCACACAACTTTTGCATACATACCTCAGTTTGGCTATGTGATCATAGGGATCCTCTGATGGTAGCCCTGAAAACAAACCCCTTGCGGTAAGCATCTACATCAAACTAGTAGTCACCACGAACGTGTTCCCATATGGGGTAGAGGAGGTAGGATTATAGGCCTATCATAATCATTAATGTTGACATTTCCCTATAGACTTCTTGAGGGCTTGGGACGGGAGTCAGCATCCTCATAGCATTATCAGCCTTGTTTTCTGCAACTACCTGATTATATGCATCAACTGGTGGTGGAGGATGTCTTATTAACCCATCACAATGATTTACTAGGCTCTGCTGATTTTCCATTTTTCGAAGTGTACGATTAAATCAGGTTCAAATCAAATTATTAGTTCTCCTCAGCTTCGTGTATTTGGTATACACTAGAGCTATACTTGAGAAAAACAAAAAACAAAAAACTAAAGAAAAAGTAAAATCATGAAATTGTTCACTAAACTTCAGTAACGTTATTAAGGTTAATTTAAGATCCACTAAAATCCACTTTCCCCGGCAGCGGCGCCAAAATTTGAGACACTCAAATTACACCTCCCTAAAGAAGTATAAGTGGTCGTATCAAGTATAAAACACAACTATTAGGTTGGGATAAATCCCACGAGGAAAATTGTTTAGACTTAACGTCAATGTACGATTACTTTGATATAGTAAAGTTCTTTCAGAAAATAGATAATTAAATGGGGGGTTTTGTGAAGCAAAAGTCTTTTAATATCTTTGAGTAAGAAAAGTAACAGGAGTAAACCTTTATTTTTTATCAAATTGTGATAGAAACTAGGGTGTAAGTGTTCCCCGTACGTTGATAACGCCGTATTCCTAGCTATAACAATTCTTTCCTAGTGTTTTGCATGCAAGGTGATAAGTTAGGTATCTCTAAATCCTTGTAAATTTAGAGAATTTCACCCCGTACCTTCGTCCGTCTAAGTGTGTCTAAGCTATTTACCCTTACCTTTACTTCATATAAAGCATCATATTTGATGTATGGCTTTGTTATTACTTTGCACTCTCAAGACTAGCCTATTAGAGAGTATCCCCACTAAATCTATGTTGATAATTCTTTTCCTATTAACTACCTCCTTTGTCCGGCAAGTAACAATAAGGTGAGTTCCAAAAAACTTCTAAGTGAAAGAATTATTAATGGATGCAATTACCTATTTGAGAATTGTTATAAAGCTAGGTTTACTTTGTTAATCACCCATGGTTCCCTCAACCGTAGTTGTGCATTTAGTTACCCATGCACATAAGAACAAAATTCATCATTATTAAACAATAAAACATGAACTTACTTTGAAAATTCGAAGAAAATCTAGAAAGTCCACTTGACATAACAAGAAATCACTTGAAAACCAAATCCGGAAATTGAATTAATTGCTAAAGTTGAAAATATCCATCTCCATTCACAAACTAAGAACCAAACTAATAGAATCCGACCCCAAAAATGAGGTTTTTACACCCTACATATGCACACATAGTCCTAAATTAATAGAAATTAAAATAAGGAAAGTTGTCCAAAAAACGCGACTATAATTGATGACCCACACCGACGGTCTGTTGATGAAACGACGGACCGTTGACTACCTCCGTCATTCCATACTTAGCATATTTTTTCATCCTTTAGCTGAAATTTTCTCCGAATAAATCGATGGACAAACAACACGGATTTTCTATGCGTCTACGGTTCGTCGATGCCTTCCGTCATTCCATACTTAGATTTTCTTCAACTTCAGGTACTGAGACTATCTCTAAACTTAACGACGATTCAACAGGATGGACCGTCGATCCTTCAGTAGCCCCACACTTGGTTAGATTTCCCCAAGTTTCTCCAGATGCATAGATTGTTAGTCGACGATCACCATCTACGGTCCGTCGATGCCCTTCGTAGGTCACCTCTACACTAAATCTCAGTTGCCTTCTGCATTTTAGGTTTGGAAACTTTTCCTGCAATACAAAGAGAAAAACATGTTACAAACTACTACAAAAAGGCTCTAAAACACACCAATATTAGGGAAAAAGTATTTAAAGTACCATGAAACCACAGTACATCAAGCGTCCATTTATATAGTTGGTAACAATAATTATATTTCCACCAAAATTTTATCTTTGTAATGACAATAAATTTGTGGCAATTATAATGGGTAGAATATCACTTATGAAAACATCTTAATATACGTCCAATTTTATGGCCAGAATATCACTTAATTTGACGCTAAAAGTCACAAGATTTAATAGCCAATCGCTTAAAAACCATCAATAAAATTAGATCAATTTAGTAAATTATCTACTTTTCACTTTTATTCATAAGTTCATAACTAACAAATCCAAAAAATTGTTATTATAAGAGAGCCTCTTAGGGGCAACTGAGTTTTTCAAATACCAAATAGCATAATATTAATTCATAACAGTATAATATATCTTATTCAATGTAAACAAATTAAAAATGTACTAATATGAAGTATAATATCACAACTTAAAATAACTTATATGTTTATATAACCAATCCTATCAAATAATATTTTCAAAGAATTTCACAATTGTTCATCATATTGATATAATCCATAAGAAATATGTTTTATTATCACACAGTATGACCTGCAATAATTAAAAAAATATCATAAGAATAAATATAATGGATACAAATATTAGAATTAAGGACCATGAATTCCTTATATCGATTACACAAGATATCATCAACACTAGTCGTATTGACCTCAGTCCTCAAGCAAATCCCATTGTAGCTGATTGGGATTACAACAAGCATATTATTCGGAGAAGCAGAAAAATATCACTAGATACCAGTTGCAAGAAAAACTACTTGGTGTCCAAAGTTAAGATATTAAGGAAAATTAAAGGATGTCTATAGAAGCTTGAAGAAGAAGGATTCAACCTAGGGTTTCAATTCAAGTCTCAATTCCTCCATTGAAGATTAACAATTGGCTTCAAGGTATGATGATTTTCATGCATGGATTTCTTCCATTCACGGAGTTCCCTAATTTCTCTATTTTCAAAGCTAGAGATCCCAAATTGAGTTAGGGTTTTCTTCATTTGTAATGCGTCTCTTCATTATTTATTTGAATGATTTCATTATGATCTCTTATGCAATATTTGATGAAATACTATGATTTTATAATGATTTCCCCATGAACCCACGTAACCCCCATGTTTTCAAGTCATGATCATATAGTGTGGGATTTCGATTACTAAGTAAGAGTATTATGAATCAAGCATATATTGATAGAATTACATGAAGTTATGATGAAATCTACATCTATCCCATGTAAACTAAATTTTATGATTGAAAATGGGTTGTGAACCTTGAAAGGTATATTACAGAACTATGCATGTTCTTATGAAATCTATGAAAATATTTTAAGGATGATTTGAGAGTAAAGTATCAAAGATTTTGATGTGTTATTGAAAATATTTTATCATATACACATGAAAGAATGATTTTGAAAATTTCTCTCTGATAATAAGGGTTCTAAGGTTGAAAGTTCTTCTCACCTAATCGAGTTAAATATTAAGAGATATTTTAAGGACATAGCTTTGATTGGTTATTGAATATTACCTATCCATAGATAATGACTTAGCTTGGATTGGTAGGATGAGGTTCCCTTCTGTGGAGAATAAAAACAAGTAAGAAATGAATATTCTTTGGGATTTATTCTTAGCGTAGAGAGATTTTTGAGATGGAAGTTCATCCGTTAGTAGAGGTTGGGTTTCTATAAGCTATCTCCTTATCCCTTAACTATGATCCCCCATAATAAGATAAAATTAGATAGTGTATGAACATAAGCTAGAAGTTCATGCTTCTTCCCTTGGAAACTAGGGCAACCCTTTTCAGTATGGGAGACACCGGGGATCATGTTATAGCTCACATAGTCTCTATGTCGGCTGAGACTACTTCCCACAATAATAATAAACTAAGGTTATTGAATATCCAAACTCATTGAATGAACTTAATCCTAAAGTGGTTGATACTACAAGTGCTATTGAGAAAGTTTATGTTGATGAGAACGATAAATGTGAAAAGTATTATTTTGGATTTTCCCAAGATAATAATCATAATAAAAAGTTCAAGAATTAAATTATGGATCTAACAAAAATGCGAAACCAAAAAATATGAGATGTTATTCCATTGATACATAAGACCAAGTATAGTATATATAATTCGTGTAATCACATTCTTGGTAATCCTATAACACCTATAGTTTTCTTGGAGGTAATGGACTAAAATTGTCATGTCCCGAGCTACCCCGTGACGTGGACACGAGACCTAGGACCACAAGTTATCCCAATATAACCTTACTGGCATGATAATGAGCATACTAAAGAAAATAACTTATATGGAAGCTAAATCATAATTTAAAATTTAAATATGGGGAAGACCCATCTTTTATAACTGAGATATTTGAAATACTGATGAGTGTAATACAAGGGAGTTATTAAATCAATACTAAGCTGAAACTAACTATGTCTTAAATAAGCGTCTAACTGACTAGAAACGCTGGGACAAACACCAGCTAAGTCTAGAAAGAACTTAAAATAAAGGACTAAATACTGAAAATAAACTCATGACTTTTGTCCTCGGAGAATAAGGACTCACCACTGAATGTGCTGAACTGGAGATCGGAAATAGATATAAGCATGCTCTGGATGCTGAGAACCTAAACCTATATAACGAGAAGATGTAGCGCACATATGAGTCAGTACTTGACAGTACTAAACATGTAGGATACAGTAAAGCTAAAATAAAACATAACTGAACAAGCACAAAATCAAGTATTATAATCGGAACATGATATATACTGAATTCTGAGCTAACTTGATTCAATGACATAATATATAACATGCCGAGACTGAATACTAACAGATCTGTAAATATGGTCAATGCAAGAGAGTCTGACTGAACTGTGGGAGCTAGTAACAATCGATAATAAAACCATATGATCTAAATGTGGAGTCCTATTTATATGCCCCATCGAGAGCACCCAATATACCCTTCCAGAGGTATAAAGGCATGCTGGCGTGATCACTATTGGATGGCCATAGGAGGAACTTACAACCTACTTGACTAGTAGTTCTGGGACTGATTAGGTACGCTAAACCTTAGTCCAACTCGGTATTATGCTAATCCCAATGAATAAAGTAATTAAGACATTATGACTAAATTTCTCTAAATAAAGGATAGCTAAAAAATGAACAGGAAAACTCAGAATGCAACAATTAATCTGATAATGATGCATTAATAATTGAGGCATGTATACCATAAGTTACTAAAATATCTTATTTAGCATGTGTAATACAAGATCTAAAGAAATATATATCTTGGATTTTGAAATTCATGCGATAAACTGAATAATAAATTTACAATTTTATTTGGAATATATATTTACTAATTTATGATGATCTACTGTAATTCTAGAAACCCTAGGTTTAATCATGATAAGAGAATCAAGAAGTGACTGAAAACAGGGGATCTAATCGTGAAAGAAGCCCCCTAGTCAAAAAGCACATACATGGTGATGAAATCCAGGAAGAAATATTTACATTTCGGGCTGGAACTGAGGTCACCTTGATGCGTTCTTGAACTAGGGTTATTGACCTTTTTCTCATTTCTTATTTCTAATTTCTATGTTTTGATTTAATGATTTGACTTAGGTTAGTTTTAGTTATGTTTCTAGGATTAAAATGACTAAAATCTGATGATTTAGAGTCAAAACGACGTATATTAGGGTTTAAACGAACTGGGAAAAGACCAAAAACCCTTGAGATAATTGTTGTTAGAACAAACGACGAGCTGAACTGACGGACCGTTGTTCAAAACGACGGTCCATCGTTTGGGCCCGTAGGTTGCGTCTGTTCGACATGCCTTTACTAAAACGGGCATAACTTTTTACTCGGAGGCCTAATTTTAGCAAACTCGGTGGTTATGGAAAGCTAATTCAATTATCTAACATTTTAAATTTCATTTTACACATACTTCATTTTTTATAAGAGCTATGATCATTTTATGTTGACCGAACAACAATTTCCCCCTAATTTTCTGCAAATTTTCACCTATGATCACACCTACGGTCCATTAATGGACCGTACTGGTCAATCGTGGTTCTTGTCAGAGGCTGGTTAAATGGTGTGTTGATCAACGGGCACATACTACGGATCGAGGTATGTCCGTGGAAAGACACTTATCAAATTTTTTCTGGGCTACGTCATGGGAGAGTTTAAGTTACAAAAAACAGATGTGCAGTATGGATCGTAGATCAAACTACGGTCCATCAATAGTGATCGTCGATTTCTCCTACAGATTTTTGAAAAGCTAATTTTTAGTCTATTTTTGATACGGGGTGTTACAACACTCTTAGTACTTATGCTTGTTACTTCATTGATTTTGAGGATGATGATATTTTGTCATATAGTAAGTAATTAACTTCAATCGCCAAGTTCAATAAGAATAATTTGAGATCTTACAAAATTGAGATTTACATAGTTCATTGTGAATTCCACTTGTTGAAAAGAGGCGTGATATTTGTGCGAGGAAGATTGTTAATGAGTTAGTTGATTCTTCTACTTTTTTCTACTGTTGAATCGCGTTTCGTGTGATAAAATGTTGGTATATGATATTTTCTATGGGAAAAGATGTGATTCTTCAAGTCCTCATGAGTGTGAGCATAATAAGGTGTTTTCTACTAATGAGGAGGAGGTACATGACTATGAGTACTTCAATGCTATTGTGAGTAACTCATACATATAAGAATTGGTGACTCATATGATTGAGGATGCTTTGATATATCATAAAGGATTCCAATTTTATGCATGATCTAGGGATTTTTTATCGCATTTATTATGCACATTGGATTACTTTATTTGATAAGATTAAATTGTAGGTGGATGTATCTTTCGCAGTGGCATGTAAACAAGGAGTTCATCTTGTTTCTATAAGTAGGAGAATTTTCTATTGGGATTATGATGTAAACATGTTTTATAAGGGTGTATTTATACATGTCAAGATTAAATGGGTGAAGTGTACACATGGTCGCTATCTTGTTTTGTTCCTACCATTGTTGCTTTAAAGTAATGGATATTGTTGGCTAATTCATGTCTCCTTGATTTTGAGAGATTCAAATTCGAGGATGATTTTTTTTCAAAATGAGGGGAAATATTAGAAACCATGCCAACCTACTTTTACTAAATTTGATCGGCTTCAATGAAAAATCATGGATATGTTTATCACGAAAGATGTATCTCATTTCAAGCCCAAAAGAAATAATATTGAAGCACACGAAGTCCAATAAAAGAGTACAAAGAGATGAATGCTTAATGTAAGAAATTCCTAGTTTAAAATTTTCCTATTTTAAAGTTTTCCTAGTTTAAAAAGGTTCCTAGTTTAAATTTTTCCTAGTGTAAAGTTTTCTAGTTTAAATGTTTCCTAGTTTAAAATTTCCTAGTTATTATATCCTTTAAAGTAGGATTTGAATCCCATTGTATTTTAGATAGGTTATAACACTAACCAATACTTCATCTAATTTTAAGTATAGACTGTCGCAAACAAGTGTAAACCCAAATAAGACTTGGGGTCGATTCCACAAGGAATAATATGGTAAAGAATTAAATTACAAAGAAGAATGATGTTCTAATCATTTTTAGATGTATACATTAACACACAAATAAGGTAAATGAAAAAGATTTTACAGTTAAGGTCAAATGGGGTATTTGGGCGAACAATCAAAAACTACTAATAACCGGGAGTAAACAAGTAGAGAAGGTTTCTTGGGAGTGTGAAAAATTGGATGCCAGTTTTGGTAAATGAGTGATTATTATTTAATAAAAGTTGTTGAACCTCAGTAGGTCGGCTATGACTTAGTTGCAGTTGTCATTTGTGAATCAAGTATCATGAATCAAGAAAGTTCTTTCAAACCTAGACAATCAACACATATGTTAATAACCCCATACGTGAATCAATCTACTTTTTCATGTTAGATTTGTAGGATTGTATTCAGACCCACTTATTCAAGTTAAATCCACAACAACAGAATGAGTACAATCATCTATTAAAAGTTTTAACTCTAATACATGTTTCTCAAGCAACCGTAGAATGCTAAACTATAATTGCATTTGCAACTACAATTCATCAATTAAAACATAAACTATCATTGAAACCACTTCAAATAACCTATAAAATCAATAAATACTAACACCTATAAGCTAATTAAAACATTCAACTACATAATCAAACCCCCAAGAATGGGAGTTTTAGCCAAACATAAAAAAGAACAAGAAATCGTTTCCAACTATGTTTTCCATCATATTGGGCAATCCACAAATCTCCAAATGTTTAAACTGAAGATAAAAACAAACAAACCCTAAATCTCTACTCAAAAAGTATAAAGCATTGTTTTGAATGTTTAGGATAAAAAACCAAAACTGACCAATGTGCGAACCCTTTTCTCCTTTTGAATATTGCATTTATATGTTCCCAAAATTTAAGCATCAGAATCACTCGGTGAAGTAAGTCGAGATTCCCTGACTTGGTCGGTGATACACCAAAAAATCATTTTCATTGCCTCTTTTCTTGGATTTTTACCCTTTCTTTTCTGTAACTTTACGCGATTAAGGTCGGGCACGCCGACCTAGTAAGCATATCACGGAGCCATCCATCTTGTCCATGGACTGGCTAGCTAGAATTTTAGGCGGGCTGAAGGTCCATTCGCCCAGCCACCGAGTGGCTTTGGCGAGTAAGAACTTTTTTTTCCTTAAACTTTTTCAGGCTTTTTTAAAAAAATCATTTTGGCCTCATAATGCCATTTCCTTTCTCTTTTTACCTAATGGCTGCAAATTAACATTTTATCATCGCTTCCGCATTATTTTGTTACTTATTCGGGTAACTCAATTCTTACCACAATAGTTTACACTTCTACAATTCTACAGTACATGACTATAGAGATTCCTGAATAAGCTAGTAACGCGAGAAGGGATTTGAAGGTGAAGAGAATTGCCCCAGGCAATTTCAATTGGCCAATAATGAAGACATGAAACTGGACACACTTATAGAAAGTACTATTGTTGGTAGTGTCATCACTTACATTTATAA
The DNA here is from genome assembly GCA_027705065.1 of Solanum peruvianum. Lineage (NCBI taxonomy): Eukaryota > Viridiplantae > Streptophyta > Magnoliopsida > Solanales > Solanaceae > Solanum > Solanum peruvianum. The sequence continues at coordinate 27,198,651 of JAKWJD010001760.1, forward strand.
GATCATAATTAACAAAACCACCAAGGAGTGGAAGTCTCCAGTTTATCTTACATGCATCTCATCCAATTGCATATGTTAATATTTTTCCACATTTATCTTGGTTTTAGCAAGTAAAGTATCAAATGATAAAAGCAAAAACACTAAATGGTTTATTCAAGAATTGTTAGTCATTTATACTACTTGCCTTGTGCATCAGTGCCTTACAATTGACTTACAGGCAGCAACATGATTCTAAAATTTAATAGAGCAACTCTTGTATACGACATCGAACCTTTACATAAAGAAGAATTCTTCAAAAGAGATGGAATGAAAGGCTAAAAACTCTTTATAGAGACATGCTAAAGATAAATCCTACACTTATTTGTAAGTATGTATGTGATGACTCCACATATCTAAAGAAAAGGTTGAAATTAGTAGAGGAAGGGGGCAGTTGTTGTGGGCAATAATGGAAGGAGATAAACTAGAAAATGGGAAAATCGTGGAGTTGATCGGTTATTCCAACTAAGTCATCCAGTGATCTGTTGCAGCATTAATCTTGAAAAACTATAAATACTAGTTTTATTATCAGTTTTTTAAATAATTCTGAAAGACAAGAAAACATTATCATAATTTCTTAGTACTAAATATTACGCTTTTCATATTTTTACTCCCATGTTTGTAAGGGTTCGGAAGACTTGAAGAAAAACCTGATTTCATCTCTTTCAATTTGGAATTGAGTCTCATTGATTCTTATTTCTTTTCTCTAACCAAGACTTATTTTCTCATACCTATTTGATTTCAACATCATTGAAAGTATACTTTATTTTTCTTGATGTGTGGCTAAAACCCCAATTCTTGGGGTGTGATTTAGCGAATATAGGTTAATATTGTTGTTGGGTCTTGCTTGTTGGTAGATTAAATATAGTTCCATGGTGATCTCCTCTAGTATTTGTGGTTTAATATAATGGATTTGTAGTTTAAAATAAAATTTCACCCATGTATTTTCGGCTTGCTCGAGAGAGAAGTTGCGAAACCAAGACTACTACATTGATGGACTAGGGAATGTGTCGACATGAGGTTGAGCCCTAGTCCCATATCCTAACACTTAGCTCAACAGAGTGAGTGGGGTAAGGCGTAGGATGGTCTTCATGTAGAAAATGGTTGTCCAAGAGGAATCTATTGTAGACGGCTAAGTTTCTTGAGAGAAAACGTATTCACATATAATGCTTAGCCTAGTAACTTTATTATGGAGATATTTTACAAAATCATGTTCCCTATAATCTAAATTAATCCGTATTGCAGTTACACATCACAAAAATTCCCCCTCTCATTTCTTAGAATACTTATTTCTCTTTTTTTAAAAAAAATATTTTTAGTTTACTTTTGACTAACCTTCCTTTGTATTTAACACTTGTCACCCCCTTAATTTATAGTTTTATTACTGGTTAATGTTTTTAGCTACCATTAATTAGAATGAAATTCTAATTAACTAAAATTCCCAAGAACTGCTCCATTGGGACACGAATCCAACCCTCAATTAGGTTACTATATTATCAACGATCAAATAAGTTAAATCGGAAGTAGTGTCGTTGGTTATGATAAGCATAAAAAATGCGCCGCTGGCAGGGAGTAGTGTCACTTGTGAATTTTAGTTTAATATAGTTTTTATTCTTATTAGTTGTAATCCACTAATTCCACTTTTAGTTTTGTTTTTCTTTTAGTTTGTTAATATCGGTGGTTATGGCTGAAAGAAGCAGTGGAAAATAAGTTGAGACGAACCAAGAAGTCAAGCAAGACTTTAATCTGGCTGCACTGGCCACTCAGTTCAACAATTTGGTTACTAAGGTAGTAGAGGCAGGGAGGTACATACCCCTATTGTAACAACCCTCAAAATGAAATAGGATAGTCTAGAGCCTCACATGTGTTTAAGAGTTCATAACTTGTTTTTAACGAGTGTCACAACTTGTAATTGTGGGTTTGAAGATGTTTGAGGTCGAACGCAAAGGATGACCAAGACGTCCGAAAACTAGTCTTTTGTGTTCTAGTGTGTCTTTGTATGTTTGCCTTGTGTTTAAGTGTTGTTTGGATTCTAAAATTATAGGAGGGTACCCTAGTATCTATATGTTAATGTTTAGGGTCGAAACATCTGGGTACAACTCCCGAAGGACCACCCCAAGGGTCCATGAGGAGGATCCAAAAGGTTTGCCTGCCAAAATAGTCTCTTTGGCGATTGCATTTGACGCCCCTTCTACCAAAAGACGCCCCGTCAAAAGGGGGATTGGACCAAAAATAATGAGCCTATGGTCAAGACAATGGAGTACTGAGATGATCCTTTGTCCAGTTGATGCTCCATCAATGGTGTCCGTTGATGGCACCTGCAGTTTATTGCAGTGTCTCAATGAAGTGAGGGGTGAATTTGGAAATTCACCCACATTCTAATTAGAAGGTGGGCTCTTATTTTATCTATTTTGGGGTGTCTCAAGTTAGTTAAAACGTTGAGACTTCAAATTATGATTCATTCTTCAAATTAAACCCTCTCTCAAATAAAATTATCTCTAAAACTTCATTGGACACCAAGCTCAAGATAAAGCTAGAAGATGGATTATCAAGAGCTTTCTTCTCCAAATTTCGTGGGATTTTTTCTTATTGAGGTATGGTAACCATTGATCTTTGTATAACTTTTCATCTACGGAGTTGAAATATTTTCCAATGTGTTTCTAAGATCAAATTTCACAATTTCCAATCGAAGCATGGGTTCATTGTGAAAAGGTTTCAAAGTCATTGTAGTGATAAATTGATGTTTGATCAATGTTTTAAAGGTGATTTTAAATATAATTCCTTAAAGAACCCATGATTTCCCTAAACTTTCAATTTAGCCTATAAAGTGGGTGTTGTGATCTTGATTGTATGTTAATTGAATTAGGCTTATATTGTGATGTATTGTTGAATGCTATTAATATATTTAGATATTGATTATAAATTGTTGAGGATGATCTATGATTTTCATGTCTTGGAAATTTGGTAAGTTGACCTAACTTTTAGTCTAGTGCATGAATTGATGTCGTATTGTTTGGTCCTTTTATGGTGGCAGTGTTAATTTTTGTCTATCTATACATGTTGTGATCATAGAATTTAGGGAAATAGATGTAATGTGAATAGTGGTTATGATGATTACGAGTATGAAGGTGTTCAATGAAGGTTATGTACAAAGTCCTCAATGTTAGGATCATGACATGTGTATTGATAATGTGAAGTACAATGTGAATAATGATGTTAGGGTAAGTTATGGTCTACATGGTTGATTATGATAAGTATAATTGTAGAATGACACCTACCTTTGTAATCCCTATGTGAATGTGTGATCTTATGTATGTTAGGAGTCTTCTATTCACATGTTGAATGTGCTTTTGTCTGTTATGATGAAATGTGGGTGTATGGTCTATAGTCCCTAAATGTCATTTATGTCAGTTGTTCATGACTTGGGGGATATTTAAATGTGTTTTGATCCTTTTAATGGTGTTTCCTTAGTAACAATGATGTTGCTATTATGTGATCATGAGGAGCAATATGTAAACACAAACTCCATGCACAACTATGATTATGATATGTTTATGGTGGTAGTTGAAAGGATAATCATTTGCACCTTAATATCTTATTAAGCATGAAAAGTATATGACTAATAAAGTATGAACATGTGTTGTCTAAAGGTGTTTATATGAAATTCTTTCTCACATATGTACACAAACATGAATGTAGAAATGAATAAGGTTATGATAATCTAGTGAAAGTGAGTCTTTTGAAAGGTTTCCTCAATTATACTCTAAAAAAGACTATGTTATGAATATTTTATGATTATGAGAAAGAACATTCTCACATAATGTAGGTGCTATGATGAAATGTCATTCTCATCTTAGTAAACTTTGAGCTATATGAAATATGAGGGATTAAGTCCCTAAAGTCTACTTTATGAATTAATGTTAAATAAAGGCTTAAGAGTTTTAAAAAGGGAGTTTGAGCTTAGCACCAAGTGAACATGAAAAATGAGAGTGGGGGCTTCATTCTAGCAAGTCCAACTTCATACATAAGAACCTCCATGTTTAGTAAGTCCGGCTTCTAAATAGATGTTGTCTCATGAGATGGAAACCTCCATGTCTAGTAAGTCAATGTTTCTAGTAGAAATCTCCTTGTTCCATAACTACGTTCCGCACCATAGGTCTTAGCTTAGTGGTTCCACTAGAGAGATATTATGTATGAAATTCCTACCTTGGCAAGTAGTACCCCCTATTTTCGGTGTAGGGGTAGAACACTGAATTCCATGTAAGCTCACATGATCTATGTCGGTTATGATTTTGTCTTCAGAAAGTTAATAAATGAACTAAGAAAAGAATATGAATTCTATTCTTGATTTCTTGAGAAGTTTACTCAGTGAATATAGGACTATGGACCCTACCCATGCATGGAACAAGTGACTTTAAGAGAGGATTGGATTAGAGTCTCTTATTAAATAAAGACTTATGTTTGTGTATGATTAATATGAATGCATGTTAAGGTTGATTTTACATATGTCAAGACATTAATTATGATTATGCATGTAAATTACACTTACAACTTCTAAATGGGTTTGCTTAGAATGTGTAGAGGAAGGGAATCCATGTGTACATTGAACAAGTAAGCTTATGAAGGGGTTATAAAGGTGGTTTATCTATGATATAAACTAAATAGGTTGTCACTAATATGTAATAATTGAAAGAGTTATTATGCTTCCATTAATGATGTATGTTGGTCTTATGTCTAAGGTTAGTGTGTGTATTGTATCTTATTGAATGTGATGTGCCTAAGTCTAGGGTGACTTCCTACGATCACTTGGTGGGAGTTGTATTATGGGATGCCACTGATACATTGCACTAGTGTGACTTGTGTGTAATGGTTATTATGTGTAGATTATGACCTATGATGTATTTATGACTTTATGAATGTATGTGGTTGGATTGATGAAGCCTACACCTAGAAAAGACCATCTTTCGTGGCCTTAAGGTAATACATTGTACTAAGTATTACTAAGTATTTCCATCACGAACCATATTGTCTTGAATTTTTCCAGAACCAAGATTAGAAAATACCTCCGCGACGCGCAATAAACTCCCTGTTTAGATCGTGTTGTTTTTAAGTCAAATTTGAATTGTTTAAAATGTCCACTAAGTGAAGGGGTCTTTTGGGTAATTTGGGGATGACTTATTTACGGTTTTTAAGTCTTTTTAAGCCCCTAAACTCACCAAACAAAGCTAAATTCTCAACTCAAAACAAAACCTCTCCATTCTTCTCTTCAAAACCTCTATTGATGAAGCTCAAAGGAAGAAGACTGATTTTCCAAGTTTTCTCCATCAATTTAGTGGGATTTTATTCACAATTAAGGTATGGTTTTTCATCCTTAAATTCTTTTTCCTTTCAAGGGGTCAATTTCAATTATTTTCAAAGATTATCAAAAACATGAATTCTCTTATTTTGTGATCTAGCCATGGGTTCTTGCATAAAACGTTTTGAATCATTGTATTCTGATTCAATTGATATTAATTTTATGATTTTAGCTTAAAAACTCTATGAACCCATGCAAACAATGCAATCCTAGTTTTGACTATTTTATGGGTGGAGTGATCATGTCTTTATACTATTGAACTCTTGTGTAGTTTGATTTGGGTTATTAAATTATAAAAGAATTATGTTAAAATCATATGTAAGATGTTTTTAATTTATGAATTGGTATTGTATTTCTTTTAATTCATTGTATATTATTATTATTGGATTGAGTTGGTGATCATGACCATTGGTAAGGGCCTTTGAATATGGTGTTGGTTGAATTGGATATGGATTGAAGTTGTGAGATTTCATTTGGGGTATGGTGCCCTAACTCTATCGATATTGTTTAGTATAGGTCATAAACTATGATGATGATTGGTAGGTCCACTTATGTTGGCGGTGCTTATGTGCTATACTTGTAATAATATGGCCTCGTCGGCATTACCTTATGTATTATGATATTATCATGCTATAACTTGATTATGTGAGTAATATGAAGGTCTTGATGACTTATGTGTATATGAAAAATGTAATAATGAGTTCTCCTAGTTGATGACTTATATATATAGTAGGCTATAGTGAAGTTCTTATGTGTTACTTGATATTGAAGTGTGATGCTTCTTGATGACTTATATAAGACTTGTGATGCTTTAGATTGATGGTTCTATAAAAGTGTGTAGGATGGCTTGCAAGTATATCTAGTTGTTCCTATGTGCTTGTAGAATGAGATGCTATATGTGATAATGTAAAGTGAAGTGTGTCTCATCTAGGTAGACCTTTGTCTCTTGCTTGATACATCAATGAATATTAATCCTTGACTTAGTAGGTTAGGACACCCGTGGTCATGAATGTATAGGTATGAAAGGAATATGATCTTGAATGTGTTTAAGTTCTACCATTGGCAAGTGGAACACCCTCTATCGGAGTAGGTTCATGACTCCGGATTCCATGTATAGTTAACATGATCTATGTGGATTATTACCTATTCTCATCATATGTGATACCTACTAGTATTGGAGAAGTTTTAAGAAGTTTAGGTAGTGGTTTGGGACGCTATCTGGACATTGCACGATTAGGCTTGGAAAACATTAGTGTGTGAGTGCCTTAGGTCTTCTGCAAGACCATTATGTGAACATCCTTAAGTGTTAAATATATCTTAAATGATCTAATGAACATAATGACTTATGTAAAGGTATGTTAATGAAAAGTCAAGTATCTAGAGTTGCTTTGATGATTGCTTAGGTAGCTTGGAGAGGGTTTATGGGCGGTCTCTTCTTGTCTTAATTAGGTGAATCTTAGAGTAAGTCTAGGTATATAGTTTGATTAATGAAATGGGAATAATATTGTCTTAGGTAGTCTAAGGATCTCTTTGGTGTGTGTGAAGGGATTGTATGGGCGGTCACTTCATAACTCACTCAAGTGAGACTTAGAATGACCTTTGGTAGGAGGGTCTCATGTTTATGTGTTTTGATGTGTTGTTGGTGTTATCTAGGGATATGTGACTTAAATGTGAAGTTAGTGTGATATGTTCTTTTCTATATTATGACATGAAGACTTTACTGTAAAGATCATACTTTTATATAAATGTCCTTTTTCATGATTTTATGCATTAAGCCATACTTAGTACATGCATTGTACTAATTCCATACATTTTGTCTATTTCTAAAGGTGTGGATAGTATGTGAGAGGTATCTTGAAGCAAGGCTTGGAGTCTAGGAATCTTTCAAGAAAATTTAAGTTTGCCCTCACTTGACTCGATGCATAACTATCCTTAGATATCTTTTGTAAAACAAGTATTGTAATAGACTATGTTTTTACATTTCGATTGTATGGGGCGTGTCCCAAGTATTCATGTGTCTAAGATGGTGAATTGAAACTTATCTATATTCCTTATGTTTGTAATGAAATATAATTGAAGTAATTATTTGTCTGAAAAGTTTTAATTCCGCACTACTTTTCATACAAGTATGCAATGAATGATGTCAAAAGGCTGGTACAAGACCTCTGAGAGGTTAGTACGCCGTGATGCGCTTTGGGAACAACATATCTTCCAGGGTATACTGTCGGGTTGTGATATCAAGAATCTTCATTTGAAGAGTTTAAGTTAAGTTCATGTAATTGTATATAATATTTTTTGTATTGTTAAGGGTCGTGTCCCTATTCTATTGGAGTCATGTCAAAGATGGAAAGACGAGACGTAGTGTCCAAACTATGCACTTATGGTTTTAAGTAAATATGGATTTTTAGTATTGTGTTACATATGACAAAGTTTTAAATTTTCTGTTATTTGGATGTCTATGTGATTAAATATGTCTAAGGGCTTATATAAGACCTCCGAGAGATCAATAAGCCATGTTACTTCTAGGGGGTACTCCCTTATCATTACACCAATGAGCAAACACGATTTACAGACAATGAAAGTAAATGTGTTAAGAAAACACTTCTGGTCATTCTCCATAAGGTCAATAATCAAGATGGAATCATTATATGGATGAAGGAGAATGTAGAAGTGTTAAATCATATCGTTGTCTTACACACATAATCCATCAAGTCATAAATGCTCATGAATTTGTTTTGATAAAAAATAATGTGTTGATGTTGTAGGAAAAAGGGAATTGGGTGTGGAAAATTCAGGTGGGAGAGATGAAGTTCTATTCCGCGATACACCAAATAGGTTGCAATCTAGACAAGCTCCACTGTTTCTCTCAACATTAGTGTAATTCACATCCTATAAAACTCGGCAAACTAGAGAAGCAGTTTGGCGAACTTGACTCAGATTGCCGATTTGAACCCCACAAAACTGAAGATTTTATAGAAAAGGTGGGATAAATGACCACTCAATGTACCACCGACTGGGTCAACTAAATAACTAATGTCACCTAGTGGACAAGAACTGAATGGTTATATATGGCTAAAAATCTCAAAATTTGAAGTTTCCTTACTTTCCCTCATTTTAAAGTACTCAACTTCATGCCATGGTATTTTTTTCAAGATTTTAATTTGCTATTAGTATTATAGTTTATAATTATTGCTTGGGATTTGATATATTTGCTACCTAGCATTTCAAAAGGGTTTTTATCGACATTAAAGATTAGTCCTTAAACCCTAAATTTATTTTTGTAAATTTTTAAATTAATTTCAATATTAGTATAGCATTGACATTTGTTGTTCCCCTCAACTAGGAATAGATTATTTTATTGTTGCTTTTAATTTGAATCCTTTCCCTGTGATGATCTGATCTTCGAATGCCCTTAGTTTTAGTTCTTTATATCGAATGAATTTTCAATGGGTGGTTTTTGATTGTTTCTAGATTGGTTGGGTCAAATCTAAGTAACCCATGTTTGTGATAAATAATAAAAAATTCTTAATGGGAGAATAGGTCACATAATTCTTAAGGGTAATCATAGTTAAATGGCCAAATTTGGTAAAACTATAAGAAGTCTGAGTATTCTGGGTGATGGGTAGTGTGGTTCTTAATTGAATTTCAATGATGCATGCTTTTATTTTATTTTCAGGGTTTGTGAGATCAATTTTGAGAAGTGGGTTGAAAATAGGCACGTTGAGCCATTTGACGAGCTTGGTCAAGCTTGCGGAACCACTCAGTGGTTCACCTACTCACCCCATGTCGCTCCTAACTTGATGTCCAAGTTATAATGGGATCTATGATCTTTGGAGAGATGTTTTTGATCATCAAAAGTAGTCGGAGACTCACAAAATGTACACTTGATACCCTTTGCATGCCCCCTACACACTTCTACACTTTAATTTTCAGCTGATAATCCTAAATCGCCAAAGCAGTCGGTGACTCTTTTAGTACATCAATGTAAGACAAACCATATGGTGAGTTTGACCTAGCTAACCAAAGAGGTTTGGCGATTCGCCGACTGTTTTGGTGAACATTGCTTCCATAGATTTTCTTTTTATAAGTATGGTCGTTCTTCTAGTTATTCACAAACTCTTTTAGATATGGTATGCATAACACAAGGAATTCTCATCAATGAAAGAGGATCAAACCCTACGAAGAGAGGAGGGAATAACTCCCACAAGGTAAAGGCGAAAAGAAGATAGCATAGCCAGATAGGAGAAAAAATAGAGTCTCAGCTCACATGGTCTGACCCTGAGGATATTTAGTTCTATGCAACCAAAGGGTTGAGCATACGACTAGATCAAATTCTACATCATTTAGAGTAGCGTCTTTTGTCACTCCACAGTAGCCAGCTCAAGCACCGCCAATAGCCCCTACACACCCTATATCTCCTCTACCACAACCACTTAATAGATTAAAAGGTGATGGGGTACAACCCATCGTAGAGGATAAGATCTTATCTGTAATGGTCCTAGAAGGAAAATATCTCGATGTCCTGCATATCATCCTTTTCCATAAGTTCGCTCATGTCACAACCGGGTTTACCCCCTAGACGTAACCGGCGTCGTCGTCCTCTCAGAGAACTATGACTATCCTCTTAGCTTAAATCATCACATTCATAAGTCGAATAATATAAAATCTTTTATTACTTCTACTTGGAGGTTTACATAGATCTCTACATACACATAATATATATATCGAGTATACATAGACCCTTCGTATAGGAAGGTTACATAGACTTCTACTTTATTGCACACATATATATCAGTAAGATAGAACATAGTCTTAAGGATTGTCTCTATCTCATACTATCTAAAGATCATAACAATTTGGGCATATACCTACATCAATGTAAAGACGCCAACATATAGACTTATAAAAATCGTAATCAAATGAAAAAGATAGAACATAGGAGTCTTAAGGCTAAAACAACAACATAAGCTCCATATTGGCATCACCCACGAATAATGAGGACCTAACCCTACTTGGATGATCAATGATCCAAGCCTTCTACAGTCGCCTTCAAAAAAACCTCAACGACCGCAACCTAAAATGTTTGGGGAAAAGGAAGAAATGGGGTTAGTACTCCATACGTACTAACTATGAAACCACATGCACATATATTTATAAAACAGGCTAAGAAAAGGACGTTTCTATAAGTATGCATTTTTTTTAAAACTCATATGCACATTCATCATCATCAATAACTCAATAAGAATTGCATGAGTATAAGTCCTTTCATTAAATTCCTATAAGTGAGGTTAGCATATTAGCATTTCATATCATAGTAACGCACATTGATAGTCATCACCATCCTTATAAAGCATGCACCTTAATACACCTCACAACATAGTCAAGACATTTCCATTAAACATCATACCATCCTATCAATCCTAATACAAGGCTTACTCCAATATAACATCATAACTTAACCAGAATTAATCACAATTGGAAGTAAAGTTAGAGATCATAAGAATTACTAATTCTTCTTCATAGTTCATAACAAAGGTCTTACCATCAAACCATAACTCATCCCAACTAGGGGAGTAACATCATCACACAATGATAACCAAAAATATAACAAGGTCAATTGCATTTCTATAACACAATTCAACATTAGATCGTAGCTTAAGACAAGATACTTAGGTCAAATTTACAAAATACTCTATAACATAAATCACATCCCAATAAATTGCATGATAGACCCATAATTCATCTTAATTTATTCATAATAACACCATAGGATAGTAATTTAGTCAATAAACATAGGTCAAGATCACAACCTAGGGTTAGGGGTTGAGGATCGTGTTCTTCAATTTAGAAAAAACCGTCAACAATAATCAAAATCAAGTTAAAATACATGTTAATATATTTAATCTAACATAAACAAACCATAAACAACTTAGATCATAACATCAAATTCGTAATTGGATTAAACCCACATGAAAACTCAACTTTTGGAAATATTTTGAAGGAGCCCTTTGAGGACTGAAGTCCAAAAGGTGAATTAGATTCAATACCTTAACGTTTGATGAAAATTTGATGGTGGAATATTCCCTTTCCAGCCCCCAAAATATCCCCCTACCTGGTCTTCAATGTTGTCTTCAAATAGAGAGAGAAAGAAGAGAGAGGGAAGAGAGTTTATTTTTGTGAGTTGTGTTTAGGCTAATGAGGGTTGGGGTATTGATATGGGGGGTTAAATTAGTTAATTAATTTTCCTTATTACCTAAATAACCCCTTAATTATTTTTAATTAAAACTAACTTAAATTGTGCAGAAACTTTGACCCTCACAGACGGAACCATGTCGACGGGCCATCTGAGAGTCGACGGGTTGTCCCCCCTCCGTCCTACACAACCGTAATCTCATTCAGAGACTGGTGCAGCCGAGGGGATTCCTACATTTCTCTAACTATTGATCTATGGTAGGCAATGATTCCCCGTCGATCCATACATGGACCATCACATGCATCTCGTCGATGCACACTGCCTGGACAATGTTGACATCCACTTGCAAGGGTCATCCTCAAGGACTCTTGGTTGGTCCTTAGGGAGTCGTACCCGGAAGTTTCGACCATGAAACAAACTAAATACAATGTATACATTTTTTACTACATTTCATGAATTTATAACTCTTAAAAACTAGTCAAATAGGCTAAGGCACGCTAGTACATCCTTGAACCAAATTCCCAAACGTCATGGACGTTCTTGGACGTTTTGTTCTTAAACTTCCTAAATGACCTATATCAGTTAAAAAAGGTCTTAAAAAGTGTTTAGACCCCATGACACCTATGTTAGGCTTTAAGACTTGTCTTGGATTTTCGAAGTGTTACTTTTGCCCCCTTAGGAACATTCGTCCCCGAATGACAATAAAAATCTTTTGAAGGAACTAATATAATCAAGACTATCATCCCAACCAATTAACAGTATCAAATCAAAATAAATCATATCGTTTAAACAAGGCTATTGAAAAACTCCATTTGCCACACATAAGGCTCAAACACTTCATCATGAGGCATTTCCTTCTAACAACACACATGAGCTCAACATTATTTACATGAGTAAATTAGCACAAAGTTAAACTTATCAATATGTCACATGACTTTTCACGAAGACTCATCATGTCAAAATGCACAACATAAATGAAATGATCCAACAAGACCAAATTTCAAGTCTCAATTGTACTACTTCACTGTATGCAAGTCAAAATGCACAGTTTTGCAAAAATTTGGTAAAAATTATGAAACTTGAACTTCTAGTCACATTTAAATTATTAAAAAGAATGACTAACTTAATTATCAAAAATATAAGGGTAATGGGACTTTATGTCGGCCTGGCCTCCCATGTTGCACCCTTAACTAGGTGATTCTTCCATAACACCTTTACGTAAACCATCTCTTATTGACTTTACTATCAAGAATTTGAACCGGAACCGTCTCATAAGAGAGGTTATACTTGACACCAAGACCCTCAATAGGAATAATGGACTTGGGATCACCGATACATTTCTTCAACATAGAAACTTGGAAAACCGGATGAACCGAAGCGAATTCACCAGGGAGTTTCAATTCATAGGCAACCTTACAAACATTTTGCAAAATTTCATGAGGACCCATATAACGAGGACTCAACTTCCCCTTCTTGCCAAATTTAACCACCCCTTTCATTGGTGATATTTTGAAATACAACTTACCACCTTCTTCAAACTCCAAATCTCTTCTCTTATGATTGGCATAAGACTTATGCCAACTATAGTCTGTTTGCAACTGGTTCCTTATGATATGAAATTTCCCTAAAGTCTATAAATCAAATAAGGACCAAGAAGTGATGGCTCCCCCACTTCAAACAGCCCTATATGAGACCTACACCTCCTACCATGCAAGGCCTCGTATGGAGCCATGGAAATGGATGATGAAAGCTATTATTATAAGCAAACTCCACCAAAGGCAAATGTTTATCCAAATTTCCCTTGAAATCAATAATACAAGCCCTAAAAATATCTTCAATGATTTGAATAGTATGCTCCGCTTGACCATTCGCTTGGGGATAAGAAGTGGTACACAACTTCACCTTAGTACCCAAGCCTTTTTGAAAAGACCTCCAAAACCTAGATGTGGATTGTGCACCCCAATCCTATATGATGGATAACGGAATACTATGGCTACACACAATCTCATCTATGAAGATGCTAGCATAATCTTCCGCTGAATAAGTAGACTTGATGGAAATAAAGCGAGTGGACTTGGTCAACCTATCCACAACCACCAATATTGAGTCATATGACTTTTGAGTCTGAGGAAAACCCACTACAAAATCCATATTGATGTCTTCCCACTTTCAAGTAGGAACTTGGATTTCTTGTAGTAAGTCACCCGGCTTGTGATGCTCTGCTTTTACTTGTTGGCCATTCGTACACTTAGCGACAAACTCCTCTATGTCCTTCTTCATACCTTACCACCAATAAATTTTTCTACGATCATGGTAGATTTTTGTCTAACCCGAATGAATTGAGTAGCGGGACCCATGGGCTTCCTTAAGGATCCAGTCCCTCAATCCATTTATATTGGGAACACATAGTATTTCTTGGCACCTTAAAATACCACCCCCAAGGAGAATATCTCGTTAAGCTTTCCAAGGACCGATTTCTTGAACTCCATCAATGATTTGTCAAGATGTTGTTTAAACTTCACCTCAACTACTAACGATGACTCGGAGTTATTATCAGTCATGAAACCACCGTCCGAAGAATCTTGTATGGTGTTCATGTTAACGTTTTCATCAAGTCATTTTAGCACTAAATACACACGAGTAAGCAAAACATCCATTCACTCACTCTTTAATGCATCAAACACAAATACTCTTATCATATTCATAGGAGGAACATCCTTCTCCTAATCATAAAATGGTCATTACACTTAAATTCATTAAGAGATAATCTTGCAAGGCCACACATAAGATGATTTCAATGATCCACAAAATAAGTAGGCACTCATACTTCAATGCACATAGACTTGAGTTAATTGCATCAACAAAGATCGTCATTAGTTAAACCTAGTGCCATGAAGTTCATACTTAACCATACCATGTTTAGTATTGCCCATGGAGGAACTTACTTCTCCTCAACACACTTACATGTATCATGAGTTCACACCTAAGCAAAGTACAAGGTTAATTCCCTCCTAAAATGAGAAATTATCAACTATTAAACCAAGGCATCATCATGTTTCCTTCCTAATGAGGTTTAAATGGTAAGTCACACCAAGTACATCACAACAAATATGAAGAAATTTCACAAAATTTCAATTTATAACACAGTGCTCACCTTCACAGTAAGCATATTTTGAGAAGAATCATATAAATCATAGACACAAATATGAATACTTAGCTACACATGCTTTCACTTTTCAAGAGTGAGCCTACAATTATGCATTCCAAATCATAAAAGTGACATATTTTTTAAGAGACTCAACATATTTCATTATAAGGCTAAACATTTAACCTCACAAGTGATTATTACCACGCTTCTTATCTCATCTCATGAAGTCAAATGCACAACTAGCATATGAAGTTGCACAATACACATGAAAAAACATGGATTTTATCGAAATTTTCCTTCATGACCTTTGGAATATTAACAATATGTTTAAGGTAATGTTTATAAATACACACCAAACATATAAAGGTCAGGCAATTCATACTTGAGACGAGACTTTTATAATGAACAAGCTTACTAAAATTTCATTAGATTCAAGTTCAAGACAAAATAGAAGGTCAATGGTAGAAAATATCTACAACCTTACTACTCCATCACCATCCCCCACTTAGAGTAGAACCAATTTCAGAACAACTTAACCCAAACTTAAGAGGATCTTAAGTAAAGAACCTTCATTTTTGTCACTTAAAAGTGATTACAACTTTAGAAGGAATTACAGTAAGTTATCATAGGAACACCAAAGTATTTTAAGCTTTATTACCTAGGCAATTTATCCCCAATTATCAAGTTAGGTCATCTCATTCAACCACATAAGGTTTGTATACAATACAATAAACATCAAGGTCGTACATCATTAGGGGAAACAATATAGGAGACTTAGTCTGAAGGACTCTTTCATTTCTTTCAACATTAATGTACGATAACTTCTAGGTCAATTAAACCCACATCTTCACCCTACAAATATAAGATTACTACCCTCAATTATAGGGAAAAAACAATTCTACAATCATCAAGGGACTCACAACACAATAAGAAGTTAGAACCAAATCTATGACTCATCATGCCATAAGACTTTCATTCTTTATTCCAAATAGAAAAATCTCCTTTTTACATTTATTATCATGTTCATATGCATCATTTCTATTCATATTTCGACTACATCTAATTAAAGAACAATTTAGTTGATATTTCAAAAATCTTACAGTAAACTCTCTTATCATTACTATGAGCATGCTTTCAAATTCCAAAAATGCAACATTTAGGCATTTGATGGAAAAAGCATGACAATATGATGTACAAAACTTTACCAAGACAAGCATACTATCATCACACCTAGGATCAAGTCTACACAAAGGACTCCAATCCATACTAGGAAACTTATCAAGGACTACATTGATACAAAAGGAAACATTGAACACATATAGGCACATATTCTTAGGGTAACAGTCTTCCACATGTAGTCACTAAGCATTTCAAGCTCAAATCATATCGTAAGGCTACCATCATACAAAATCATATAGTAAGACATTATTCCCAAAAGAAACTCATTTCAACCATAGTAACTTCTAGCATGATTTAACTATATCATTATATACATTTCTTAATATAACATGCTATTTCACCTAAATTTCATATATAGCCACAAATGACATCACATCGTCAAAACATGCCAAAATTCACCTTCACACACACTCATACAACCATAAAACCCAGATAAGCATTTAAACTCACCTTTTCTCCCTCAAGCATAGAGAACAATCTCTTCCAAGCAATCATATCTAAGAAGATTACCGGACAAGAAAACAAACGACAGAGATATTATAGAGTTAAGTTCTATGGCATGATATGAGAATGATGAAAAAATGAAACTCTATCGTTATATATCCTCTCATACCATTTGATGTGTTGCGACTCACCACCAATGATACAACACTCTACATGATGTGGTAATAATGAGACTTCTTGGACCCTAAACCCCTTTTAAAAAACCTGTCTTTTGATACCACGTTTGTCACATCCGGGGAGCACCCCCTAGAAGTAACATGGTGTACTTGACCTCTCGGAGGTCTTATACAAGTCCATAGTTATCATTGATTGCATTGACATAGTAAATTTAGCGAAAAATTTAGAATTTTTCATAGCACCTCATATGCTAGAATCTTTACTTCATATACATATAAAATATAAGTCATAATACATATATAGACTCTAAGTCCATTTCCATCTTATACTCAACAACATTAGAATACATTCAAGACATGACCCTTAAGACATAAACATAAGTACAATATTTAAGACTTAACAATAACTATAATATAGGAAATCCTTGGACTTAAGGATTCCTTTCCTTGAGCTTGGGAATCATATATCAAGCTCCTCAATCATATGTATCCTTTAAGCATCCTCAACCTAAACTTTGTATAAAAAGTAGAGAAGAATTGGATTAGTACAATAATGCACTAAGCATGGCAACAATGCAAAAAAACATGCATTTAAAAGAGACACTTTCTTAAAAACATACTTCATGCCTTTTTGAGTAAATCTTTATAAACCTTCAAACAATAGGATTTATATCATTCATGTACTTCATATAAACAATATCAAAGGCCAAATATCATAGAAAATAACATAGAGAATTTAAGTCCCATTTGAGGTCACTTTACAGTGAGCTTATTCTTCTTAACATTGAACTCTTTCTTTTATTTTATTAGCCTCCTAAGTAACCTTTTAGTGATAATTAGTGCAATGCATCACCTTTAGACCACAAGGAAAACCATATGTACTACTTACACAATCCAACACATATCATCATAGAATTATAGTACTACATAGACATAGTCAAGTAAAGACTTTTATGATATAGTCAACAAGATCAAAATCATGCATAAGGACTCATATCATGCACATCTTCATAACAAATACAAAAATAATACAATGTCATGCATAGGGAACATAAACATAGTGACATGCATTATAACACCTTCCTAGAACTTACTAAGGAGCTAATTGTGCAATGTCTAGATGGGTTCATTAATTCCACCTATCCTAAGTAACCTCCCTTATGTCATTCTATTTAGGATCCTACTCATTTAATTTCATTGTCCATTTTATTTTAGGGAAACTATAGCCTTAAAAGATATAGACCATGTGATGCTAAACATGTAATCCAGTATTATAAATCCCCACACCGAAAAAGGGTGGTCTACCGGCCGAAGTAGAACCAAACATAACATAGCTTTTTAGGTGGATCCACTAGCTAATATCCTATGGTGGAAACATAGTTTATGAAACTTGGGGGAAATAATGGAAATATAAACTCTACACCCTTTGTTGGGTCATGAGGTTATCCACCCCATGAGGACCGTCGTTAACCCTACCTTCCATATGTGGGAAAGAGTAACACCCTCATATACGAATTCACTCGGTGCTAAGATAGCTTACCTTTATTGAAAAAGCCTTTATTATAATTTATTTGTAAAACATAGGGTTAGGATATTCATCCCCTCATATGCTTAGCTTATAGGTCATAGATGAAAGCTTATTAAGCTTAAATCATGTGAGAAGATCCTTTCACATGGACATTGCATATGTATTAGCACAATCTAGTTTAAGATACACTTGAGCACACCTTTCAAGTCTCCTATATTGACTACGTCATATTTCATGTGTGTGTGTACTCATATATGTGAACAAACCTTTCACGTAACAGCTTAAGTCACACATGTTCATACATTCATATTCATACTTATAGAAACCAAAACTAGAACTATCCTATCAAGGTTGACATGTGCAATGCATAGGCAAAGTCCCATACCCTTGACCATACTATTACACCTATCACGTCATCCTAGCTAAGGAAAACACATATCATAATTTCATAAACATCACCTTAACATGCATAGTAGTAGAAACTAGTGAATATGAGAACTACCTTTCATTTAGACACTGTGACCTATACTACTTGTAACATGCATATAAAGTGAGTGTGTGTGTACATTGGCCAAAATGATCACATAATTATTATCGACAACACCTTGAGGCAGCCATTCTCTTAGACCATAATACTCTTTCAAATATAGACCATATAACACACAATAGCATTGGACACAAGTCAACTTCATATTACATTTAAGACTCCTAACTTGTGCTATTCATGAATTCACATAGGAGTACATAGGTAAGGGATTATTAACCATTTTAACACAGCAATGGAAGCACCTATACTTTACCCTAACATGGATATACACATGCTTATACAATATCCATACACCCTAGATCACAACTGGAATAGGAAAGTAGTCATAATCTTGTCATAGTATCATCATAAGCACATGTTCATATGATCATCAATTTGCCTTCAAGGCCATGGTCAACACATATATAATTATAATAAAGTAAACACCGCCACCATAAGTGGACCATACCACACAATGCCATACAAGGCTTCATCAACTATATTAATATAGAAGAGTAGAGAGGAAGAGTAGACCTTACCAATTCATCAACCCTTTTGACCAACATTGATCAATACACCCTTTTATCAATAATACATATATAGGGAATTAGATAAATGTACTTTAATAATACATGAAGTCAAGTATAAGTTACAATAAGGTCATACTACAACTAGTACAATACATTAACATGCTAGAAGTTAGAAGAACATAGACCATTACCCAATTTCACTTAGATGGATTTAAGATCATATTTTATCAATAGTATGAATCAAAAGCAGTAGATAATCAAACATTTAGTTATAACAAGATCATGCTCAAAGCACTTCAAGATCAAGCTACAACATAGGCATTAGACTTACTAATTTGCTAGAGTATAGAGGAATTAGACAATACTATCGATTCCCTAAGGCCTTGATTATCAATCATATATTGCCAATAAAATACATGTTAGGCAGTAGGTTCACAATTCGAGATCACATCACATACATAGTACTACCATTCTATAACAAGAAGAAATTAGATCAACTCATATCAATCCTTGTTCAACTTTATCATACATGATTTATAACAACAAATTAATAATAATATCAACTTAAAACAGTAACTATAATCATCATCACCTAATCGAGTTTAACATTTAATCATAGAAAGGCCATGTTACAGTGAATTCCTAGAATACTAAACTAGGCATGTTCAATCCTACATACATTGATTCAAATGGATCCTTCAACATCAATTCACGTAATTAATAGTAGATATAACCACTTCAATGTAATAAAATCATAATACAATTGATAACAAGTCAAGATCACAAAGCCCATGCAAAGCTAAATCGACTTGAGGAAGGAGCATGGATTCATCATGCAATTCGAGTAAAAATCACTTTCAAACCATTGTATTAACTTCAATTCATCATGATTTAATCATTGAAATTTTTTGTAGAAAGAACCCATGGCTAGATTCAAAGATTGAAAGATTGATCATAAAATCTTCTTTGAAAACTTTGAGATGAACTCTCCAAGTAAAATCACCATACTTTTGTCCAGTTGAAAACCTCTAAAACTTCGTGATTCATCCATGGAAATACAAACTTCAAGCTGTTATTGAGCTTCACTAACAATGGTGGTTTCTAGGAAGAATATTTTTGGAGGGAAAGACTTTAATCGTGTGAGAGGATTTTGGAATGTTAATTTTACGTATTAGATGACTTAAATATACCCAAAAGTATCTAAATAAACTTATTTTAGTCAGGTTAGGACGTGGGGTGAATTTACTATTCACCCCTTAATTAAAACAGATGCAGACAACAACTTACAGGCCACCATCAACGGAACCATCTATTGGCCGTTGGTCAGTCGACGGGCTGTGCATTGACTTTTGATTGGTCCTTGGCCAATTTTTTTCTTGAGATCTGCCCAATATAATTACCAATGGAAGAGACCTCACCTACGGTCCGTTGGTTGACCAACTTGCCATCGTTTGATCCGTGAATTGACACTGCCAAGGCAATGTCTCGATAAGCCTTGGGCCCTTCTTGTGGGGCCTTTTATAGGGTCCTTTAGAAGTCGTACCTGGACGTTTCTAACGTAAATACAACACTTACAAAATTTTAGACCTTCCACATGATTTTCACTCAAAACCAATACTCTCAACTCGTCCAAACAGGCTAGGCCCCATAAAGACAAACGTTGAGCGTCTTTAGGGCTATCTTTCAAACGCCTTGGACGTTCTTGGTCGTTTGACCTCCAAACACAAAACTCCAGATACCATATTCAAAAATTATTATAAATCGTTTTAAAACTTAATAAGATCATTACATAAAGTATCTAAACACGCATGTACACATGAGGCACATAGATGACTAGTCGTTGAACGTTTTGGTCGTCTCTTGATGTTCCACTTCTAAATTACTTCAAACATTACACACTGACTATATACCATATTATAATTAATTTTTTGAACTTATGAACTTAATAAGAACATGTTAGTATTTATAAACCCTATCTCATTTTGGGGTCTTACAGCTTGCTGGTTAAACAAATTGTCAATCCGAGGGAGAGGATACTTGTTCTTAATTGTGGTTTTATTGAGTTGGCGGTAGTCAATACACATTCTTAAAGACTGATATGTATTATTCACAAAAAAACCAGAGCACCCCATAGATAAATAATAGTTCTTATGAGGCCTTAGTCTAGTAAATCTTTGAGCTGAGCCTTCAACTCTTTCAATTCAGCCAGATCCAATAAACAAGGAATTGAAATGGGGTTTGTATTAGGTAGCAAATTGAACCAAACTAAATTTCCCGTTCAGGAGGAATACTAGGAAGGTCATTAGGAAAAACTCTGCAAATTCACTCAGTACGGGGACCAAGTCAATGGGAGGAATTTCGAGTCTCGCTTTTGGACTCTTACAATATGGTATAGACAAACTTTAGGATCAGTTTCCATGATTTTAGAAAACAGATGATACGACCTCTAGAAATAGAGTTTCCCCTTCCATTCTACAATGGGTTCATTTGGAAAATTAAACTTCACCACCCTTGTCCTACAATTAATAAAATCAAAACAAGTATGTAACCAATCTATACCCAATATGACATTAAAATCAAGCATATCGAGTTCTACTAGTTTAACAAAAGAAACTCTATTGGGCAAAATTATAGGAAAATTATTATACACCTTTTTTGCAACAACCGACTAAAACTTTTTGGGTACTATAGCAGTAACCAAGGATAAATTAGCACTGGGATAAAGTAAGGCATATACATCAATAGAGAAAACTTTCAACATAGCGGTCACCACGTCAGGATAGGTCTCTTTCTCACCCCTTGAGCAGAGAGCATAGAAACGGTTCTTCTTTTGAGCTTCATTAGAACCACTTGCTTAAAGTTGACCACTAAACTTTTATTGACTCCTGACATTAGAGCAATTTCTAACCTTGTTCCCACTCTTTCCACAACCAAAACGATTATACGTACCCTTAAGGAAATCACCATAGTGCTTCTTGCCACACTTTCAACAAGTTAGCATCTCGATTGGTGAATTAGTACCTTTTCCCTTCTTAAACTTAGGGTTAGAAACCCTATCACCACTAGATTTTGTGAAGTTGGAAGGGACTTAACTTGAAACCCGCTTCTTACATCTAGTCTTGTCTTATATCTCAAGCCTATTCTTTGAAGATCCTCCATCAAAAAAATTTGCCCTCTTAGCATCTATACTCTAATTCCTAGCCCTTGCCTTCTCCACATTCTTGGCATGCATGATAATTCGAGAAATTTTCATGTTGTCATGTAACATAGCTGAATGACACTACTCTTGCAAATCATCCGACACCCCTGTCACAAAGCGGCTCATTTCATCTCTAGGATCGAAAACTAAAGAAGGAGCATATTTCGACAACTTTGTGAATTTCAAAGAGTATTCATGAACACTCATACCTCTTTGGCGAAGGTTGATGAACTCCACCACTTTGGTCTCCCTCATTTCCCTAGGAAATAACCAATCAAGAAAAGCGTTTTTGAAGATCTCCCAAGTCAAAGGATCACTTCTTAAGGTCGTATTATCCCTCCATTGCACAAATCAAGCTTGAGCCAAGTCTTTGAGTTGATAAGTGGCCAACTTGGTTTTTTCACTTGTGGACAATCATATAGCCAATCGTATCTTATAGAATTCATCAATGAATTCTTAGGGGTCTTCCTAAACCTTAGACCCATATAAAGTAGGAGGGTTCATTCAAGTGAAGCCCCTTAGACGGGAATCCATAGCAGTGACTTGTTGATGAGGACGGGGTACAACCTCCCGGTTAGCTTGGGGTGTCATGCTTGGACTTGAGTCGTGGCTGCTTGTGCTTGAGTGGTGACAGGTTCGGCCATTTGAAGAAGAGCGGTCCTTATATTCCAATCCGTCAAAGGAGGAGGATTGGCCAGTGCTTGCTCCATGTTAGCATCTTCTTTAAGTGGAGGACCTTGATCACTTGGGGAGGAGCTCCCTCATTGGCAATTTCCTTTTCAAGTCTTCGTGTCGCGTTCCTTTTTGTGTTGGTTCTTCCTATAAGCACAATAATAGAATTAGATGCAAAATCACATCATAATTATATTCTAATGGCATGATATAAGATTTCTGAGAAAATAAGAGTTTCCTAGGCATCATGTAGGTTCCAATTCATAAATGTGGAGCGCTTCATAATTATAAACATGAACTTACATAGAAGTGATAGAGAGAGACAACAATTATAAGATAATTAAACCTCATCTATGATACCAAGATTTTCACATCCAGTTTTACCCCCTAGACATAAACGACATCGTCGTCCTCTCATAGGACTATGACTAGCCTCTTAGCTTACATCATCACATTCATAAGTCGAATTTAGCGGAAAATTTAATTTTTTTTATTACTTCTACTTGGAGGTTTACATATACCTATACATACATATAAAATATACATCGAGTATATATACACCCTTCGCATAGGAAGGTTATATAGGCTTCTAGTTTTATTGCACACATATATATATAGATGTAAGATAGAATATAGTCTTAATGATGGTATCAATCTTATACCATCTAAAGGTCAAACAAATTTGGGCATAGCCCTACATTAATGTAAAGAAGCCACATATAGGCTTATACAAATCATACTCAAATGAGAAGAGATAGAATATAAGAGTCTAAGGGATAAAACAACAACACAAGTTCAATATTGGCATCGCCCTCGGATAATTAGGACCTACCTCTACTTGGATGATTAAGGATCCAAGCCTTTTTCAAATCGCCTTCAAAAACACCTCAACGACTAGAACCTAAAATGTTTGGGAAAAAGGAAGAAATGGTGTTAATACTCCACATGTACTAAGTACGAGACCATATGCACATATATTTATAAAACATGCTAAGTAAAGGATATTTCTATAAGTATGCATTTTTGTTCAAAACTCATAAGCACATTCAACAATACCATACAAAACAATATTTCACATTTATTAAATCATAGACATGATCATCATAATACTACAACATCAAGTCTAGTCCAACCGAACATTTCCACTATACAAGTAGATACATATTCAAGTAACCCTACATCTAAGTCATATTGAACAATAAGCATGAATAAGAGTACATGTTATCATAGTAAAGACAAACAACTATCCATGAATCCCTTATCCAGTCAACAAGTGAAATTATTAAGCAAAAGCCCATAACATCACACAATCAAGTAACAAACAAGAATCATGAATAACACTCTACTTCACATAACATGACATTTTGTTATACATTTCTGCTTACTTTAACAATATAAACCAACATGTACTCATAAGTGAACTAGTCTACATATATTATTAATAATGTACAAGTCCTTCATATACATACCATATGTCATCATAAACATAAACATAAATAGGAACATCCTCCTAACACTCCCCTCAAGGCTAACTAGTGTAATGCTTAGGTAAGGTCCCATACCCCTACCTAGACTAAACTAGACGCTTAAGTTATACTAGTTAGATTTCAATCCTTTAATTCATTTTTGCTTTTGGGAACATCTTGCCTTAACCGACATAGACCACATGAGCTAGTGTGGAATCCGATGTCATACGACCCTACACCGAAAGAAGGGGGACTACTTGCCAAGGTAGTATCAAAATATAAAACATAACAACTACGTGGATCCACAAACTAGTATTCCTATGGGGGAAACATAGTTTAAGAACTAGCAGATATAGTTTGGACCCTGTTTATGCTTCATGCATTGTAGTGTCCAATCTAAATAGTACTTTAGTGCTCCTACCTTCCCTATGTGGGAAAGGACACTCCTCAATCTAGTTCACTCGGTGCTAAGCTAAACTCCCTTTTTGAAATGTCTTTAAGCCTTTAATTGTAAATCATAGCTTAGTTTAGGTCATAGGGTCTACCCCTTGTATAATAATCATCATTAATACCTAAATAAGAATTGCATGAGTATCAGTCCTTTCATTAAAATTCATACAAGTGAAGTTATCACATTAGCATTTGATATCATAGTAATGCACATTGATAGTCATCACCATCCTTATAACCCATACACCTTAAAAAAATCACAACATAGTAAAGACATTTCAATTAAGCATCATACCATCCTATAAATCCTAATACAAGGCTTACTCCAATATAACATCATAACTTGACCACAATTAATCACAATTGGACGTAAAGTTAGAGATCATAAGACTTACCAAGACTTCTTCATAGTTCATCACAAAGGTCTTACCATCAACCCATAACTCATACCAACTAGGGGATTAACATTATCACACAATGATAACCAATAAGATAACAAGTCTAATTGCATCTCTATAACATAATTTAACACTAGATCATAGCTTAAGACAAGATACTAAGTTCAACTTCATAATATACTGCATAACCTAAATCACATCTCAAAAACTACAATTATAGACCCATAATTCATCTTAATTTATTCATAATAATACCGTAGGATAGTAATTTTATCAATAACCAAGTCAATTGAATGATCATAATACAATATAGGTCAAGATCACAACCTAAAGTTAGGGTTTGAGGATCATGTTCTTAAATTTAGACCAAACCATCAACAATTATAAAAATAAAGTTAAAATACATGTTAATGTATTCAATATAGCCTAAAGAAGCCATAAAAAATAGTTCATAACGTCAAATTTGTAATTTGTTAAACCCATATGAAAACTCAACTTTAAGAAATACTTTTAAAGGATCCCTTTCAGGAAAGAAGTCTCAAAGGTGAATTAGATCACATACCATAACATTTCATGAATATTTTATGGTGAAATTTTCCCTTTCCATCCCCCAAAACCTCCCCCTATCTTGTCTTTAATGGTGTCTTCAAATATAGAGAGAAAGAGGAGAGAAGGAAGAGAGTTTATTTTTGTGAGTTGTGTTTAGGCTCATGAGGGTTGCGGTCTTTATATGGGGGGGGGGGGGGGTTAAGTTAGTTTATTAGTATTCCTTTAATCCCAAAATAACTCTTAGTTATTTTAATTAGAAATTACTTAAATTGTGTATATACTTTGACCCTCACAAACGAAACCCCGTCGACGGGCCGGCACAACCGTAATCTCAGTCACTGGTGCAGGAGGGGGATTCGTCCATTTCTCTAAGTGTTGGTCAAATGTAGGCAAGGAAGCCCCGTAGATCCATACACGGACCGTCACCTGCATCCTGTTACGCACATTGCCTAAACAGTGTAGACATAACTTGAAATAGTCCTCCTCAAGGACCCTTGGTTGGTCATTGAAGAGTCTTACCCATACATTTCGACCATGAAACAACTTAAATACATGTTATACATTTATTTTACTACATTTCATGAAGTTACAACTCTTAAAAACTAGTCAAATAGGCTAAGGCACACTAGTACGTACTTGAACCAAATTTCCAAATGTCATGGACGTTTTGGTTCTTAAACTTTATAAATGACCTATATTCATTTGAATAGGTCTTAAAACAGTGTTTAGACCCCAAGTCACCTATGTTAGGATTTAAGACTCATCTTTGATTTTGAAGTGTTATAGCTCAGTTAATGAGGCCTCGAGGCCCTTATATTCCTTCTAGGGTGACACAATTCTACACATCTTATGGAGAGTTGGTGCATAAGAACAACATCGGTCATTGTAAGAGGCACATAAGTAGAGTGACACAGTGAGTTTATCAATGTTGTATTTGGAAGGCCGCTTCACTCTGTATTTCGTCATAAAGGACTTCCTGTTAGTGTATCTTTAGAAAATCTAAAGGCATGGTTGGCTCCTATTATTTCTGAAGACACTACAATATGGAACGCGTATGAGCTCTAATTTAGAAGAGGGACTTAAGTATTGCTGCTAGGTTTTGGTTTGTCTTAATCACTAGTACCATCATGCTATCCTAGAATGAATCTATTTTGCACCTCCCTAATTAAGCTTGCCTAGGCTGCATTATGTCAAAAAGGTGAATCGATGTGGGGACGTTGAATTGACAAGGGATGTGCATGGGAGAAAACTACTAGCATAATTCTCTGTCTTTCCCTGTTCTGATCATGAAGCTATGCCGACATGCTGGAGTACCTCTAGACATTGCAAGGAACATAGAGGTAACCCCTTCATTCTCCACTGACATATGACGTGTTGAGGCTAAGTACACATATGAGGAGGTGGATCTTAGAAGAGAAGATCCGGAAGACACCTCTCCATAAATCTATGTTGATTTGTTACCTATACATGCATCTGCACCCACTCCGGCATCTGGGCTACACGTACAACATTTCCTTCCTCCTCTTCGCAAGATCTAGATGCTTCTTTCTCTGGCCATCTAATGACGCTTGGCTGAATTAGCTGAGGCAAGGGCGTGTAGACTAGAGAGAGAAGTTCCAGAGATGATTGAGAATGTCATATTTGATAAACTCACCCCCTTCATACCTTTGTCGATTCTTTGACTTTGAGGGTTACAGTTTGTGAGAGTAGATAGGGGAGACCATCTAAGATATCAGATTTGAAAGCATATGTTACAGACCTGCGAAAAGACCTCGATTATCTGAAAATCGTCAACTTCAACAGTTTAATAAAGGTCGCTGATGATGGAGGTGCCCCTGCGCCCTCAGAGATTCCTCTATATACCACTAGAGATTTTCATATGGGAGATGAAACAGTTAAATCTTCAAATGAAGAACTGGTGAGAGCTTGATAGCAGCGCAAGAGGAGGGGACAAGACATAACCAAGAGAAGTGCATATTTAGAAATTTCCAAATCTGGTCGAAGCAATTGTGCAGTCGAAGATCTATACATGTCCTATTGAGACATTTAGAACAGATCCTAGTGAATTTGGCACTACTATTCTTAATGAGGCTACCGCTGGCACTAATGTCGAAGCACATACTGCTTCTCAAAGTACTCATGCTCTGCCAAGAGGAGAGGTTGCAGAGATAAGATCCTTCTTGACCTCTTTCTTTCTATCTTACTCTGACTACACTTTTTGATACATGTATTATTCACATTTGAGGACAAATTCATTTTTTTGTGATGGAGTGAGACTTAATTTTATGTCATTTTATATTTTGTCTGGCATATATATTTGAGTTGTCTATTTAAAATTGTTATACTTCTGGGCGACTATTTAAACTTATGTCTTCCTTTTGATTTTAATTGCAAAATGATTATAGAGCTTTCTGAAAAAAATTCATTTTTTCAGAAAATGTGTCACCTCTTGCGTTGAAATTTGTTTATCTCTTGCAAATTTGAGTATCGGTTTCGATCAACACCGATGACTTGAATAGTGTTTTCAATAGGAAAAACATGAATGTACTGCTACGACAAGAACAAATGAATTTGCACAGACAATATGTGAACTCTTTCCATCTTATTGTGATAAGACAATTTTCAAATTTATTCTCTTGTATTGACCATTTTACACTAGCGAAAGTGTAAAGTCTTGTTTAACATAAGTATTGATGCCTTGTGTGATAATCATACCTTGAACCATGCATGACAACATCTACAATTTTACCCGTTAGTATACAAGACTAAGTAATGATATCCCTTGATATGATCGCAGGAAATTTTGTAGAATGTGAGCCAATTTGATGTATACCTCTCTTGTGAACTCCCCTGGTGAGTGCATGAGTCTCTTAAACACCACTCGATCCTTAACCTACATTGCAAGAAAGTTGATAAAGACTAGAGCTTTCTTGATCCATCTCCCTTAAATCCTCATGAATGATTTGTTAGATTGGGATAGCCAGTTTAGGTCAAACGCCCAAGTTGGGGGTGCGGTGAATCAGGAAAAGTCAAAGAAGTGCAAGAAAGTCTCCCTTAACCCATGTTGTTTCAAAAAGATGGAAACCATTCATATAAAAAAAAAGGAGAAGAATAAATGAAAAAGAAAAAAAAAGAAAAGTAGTGGAATAAAAGCCCAAAAGAAATATATTTTCAAAGAAATCCATGGGAAGTAAACAAATAGGATGAATTATGAGAACTAACAATGATGAGGAAGAAAAAAGAAAGTAAGTGTTGTGTAAGGATATAGAAAAGAAATGTTGTGAGCACCACATTTCACGAGGATCATTAATCACTAAGCTTAAACGACAATACCTTTGCATTCATCCCCATTACAAGCCTTAGAAAAACCTTTTTAATCTTGAGAAATCTGAAACAAATGTTGACTAGAAAATAAGGGCAAACCTATGGTTGAAAACATGCAATGTGTTCCTCTTTTTGAGAGTATGAGTTGTATCTGATTCCTGAACTTTAAAATTTATTATGCAATTGTATGTGAAAATGAAATAATCATTTGTGTGAGGGCATCCAGATTCTTTTGTTGAGCTTGAACTTGCACTTGAAGCAAGTAATGCGAGCTCGATAATCTTTGGCAATTGGGTGTCACAACTTTAATCTTTGAGTACACACTTGATCCTTGCATGAGTAATTTGAGTCTTATTATGTACATTCTTGATTCAGTCTTGTGTATCACTATTTGAGACATCCTTTTTGAACTACTGAACTTGATTTTTACTTGAGGACAAGCAAAAGTTTAAGTCATTTTGGGCTATATCGTAGTACAAATAGTGTCTCTAATGCTTATTTTATCTCCATAACTAATGAAAACTCTTAAGTTTCAGGTATTTGAAGTTTGAAGGAAAGCATAGACGCTATGCCGCAAAAGGGGACAAAAAGGATGAAAAGAATTAAGAAATACAAGCCTTATTTTAATCAAGACTTATTTTATGATACCCATTTTATTAAATATTATTGAACTTATAACTTATATTTCTTTTTGTGTGGATAAAAACCCCCATTCTTAGGCTTTGACATAGAGAATATGGGTTAATATTGTTGTTGGGTCTTGTTTGTAGATGAAATGCCGGTTTATGGTGATTTCTTCTAGTAGTTGTGGTGGTTTAATTTAATTGATTTTTATTTCCAAATACAATTTCACCTATGTGTTTTTGGCTTGCTCGAGAGAGAAGTCACAAAACCAAGACAACTAGATTGATGTCCCAAGTAGTGGGTCGATATGAGGTTCAACCCGAGAGAGTGATACCTAGTCTCATATCCTAACACTCATCTCGAGAGAGAGTGAGTAGGCTAAGTCATAGGCTTGTCTTCTTGTTGCAAATGGGAGTCTGAGAGGAACCGATTGAAACATGTAAAATATTCGAGAGAAAACTTATTCCCATATAGAGCTTATCCTAGTGACTGTTATTTAATAGATATCCTATTGAAAGCATGTACCGAATAATCTAAATTAGTCCTTATTGCTGTCACATCCCATGAATTCCCCCTCTCATTACATAGAATAATTGCTTCTCTTGCATTTTTAATGTTTTCATTTTAATTGTGACAAACGTCCCTTTGATATTTGACACTTTTGTGTCACCCCCTTAATTTACAACGGTTTTACTCGCTAATGTTTTAGCTACAAATAATTAGAATGAAATTCTAATTGACTAAAAATCCACAAAAACCACTCCCTTGAGACACGACCCTAACCCTTGGTTGAGTTACCATATAATCAACGATCGTAGACACTTGAATCAAAATCAGTGTGGTTGGTCACAATAAGCATTAGTATGCAAAACATGTTTTGAATTCAAGTTTAGGGATAAAAGAGTTTCATCCTTTACAAAATGAATTAATAGATTGAGTAGAGTTTTAACGTTGTTATACAAATGAATTTAACTAAATGCATGTCAAACTTTTCTTGGAACCAAAGATGTGATCCTATAGAGTGGTTGAGATCAATCCTGTTACTCATTTAGGTTCGATGAGTTTGAGATTTTGACTTATTTAGGGCTTTGTTTATATAGAACTAGTGTCGTCAAATGCTTAAGTTTTGCCAATAACTCATGCGAAACCTTTGATTTCATGTATATGAATTGAGGAACAAAGCAAGGACACTCACAAGCAAAAATGAACAAAACATGCTAAAAGGATGAATAAAGGCAGTCTGATGATCGCCATGTTCACATGAAAATCTCGACTATCTATTTGACCACCTAAATTTCTAGTCTACGAAGATCTTAAGGAAAGAACCAAGTCAGCGATGGAAAGGAGTAGTCAGAGGATTATCCATTGAATCCTCAAAGCCAAGATATATAACCCAAATATACAGACCTCAAGGATGCTGAGTCCGAAGGAAAAATAGCTATGTAATAGACCAAAGGGCGGCTGACTGGGTGGTTCAGAGAGCCTGGATTACTTCGTCGAGTGTTCATCGTGAAACTTTTTGTAGAAAATAAATATAATTTTGATCATTCTGTTTCCCATCTTAGATCATATATTTTTAATCTATTTTTGAGTTTTGAACATGGTGATAATTTTTCTCTATTTTTTCTTATACTTTGAAGGATTGTAGTTTTTCACTTTTGATAAATTGGAAGCGGGTCCTTGAGATTCTTCTAATTGGGGCATTGCAACAACGACTCTACTCTTACCCAGTTGA
The DNA here is from genome assembly GCA_027705065.1 of Solanum peruvianum. NCBI lineage: Eukaryota > Viridiplantae > Streptophyta > Magnoliopsida > Solanales > Solanaceae > Solanum > Solanum peruvianum. Next base: position 27,230,184 of record JAKWJD010001760.1, read on the forward strand.
TCGATAATCAATTTGGTAACTATTTTTACCTTTTTTATGATGTCTAGGTAAAAAATCAATTCTTGGGGTGTGATTATGTGATTATGGGCTATTTGTTTATAGGTATTTCTTATTTTTAGTTTAAATGTCATATAGAGGCGATTTTAATCATTAAATGTGGTTTAATTTAGTAATTATAGTTTCAAATAAAGTTCACATTTTTGTTCTTGGACTTCTCAAGAAAGAGGTTTTATAACAAAAATTATTGTTTGATGGTCAGTGGGTTTTGGGTTGACATGAGTTTATCTCGAGAGGCTGAATCCTAAATCCAATCTCACAAATTTATCTTGAGAGAGTGAATGGACTAAGGTGTGGGCTGTTCTTATTTTACATGCTTGTTGATATTCGAGATAAATCAGCTTGATTCGGGGTAAATTTTTCAAGAGAAAGTTTACCTGCACTATATTCTAGGTTACTCACTAATATCTACCTAATTACTAATAGTTTAAATCACCCATTTGTCAATATTAACCTATAATTGATCATATTTCAAGAACATATATCATTATAGTTAATTTTATTGTTTGTATAACACTCGGGAAGTTCCATGACTTAGTCTAAAAGCTTAAACTAATTTCCTTTGGCATTTTTAGATTGTAATTGTTTGTACAAAGTTAATAAACATAATTTGGAAGTGTTAAGTCAAACGACAAGAAACAACCACCAAATCCGGAGATTTGTGAAAGATGAATTAGTGTCGCTTGGTATATTTCAATAGGTTTAAAGAGTTGGATTGAAGTCATTTTTTGTAAAAAGGTTGGTAATACATATTAGTGTGTGTTTTAGGTTGAAATGTCTGGGTACGTCTTCCCAAGGACCACCCTAAGGGTTCTTTAGGAAGACAAAACGTTCCCCCACAAAACTGTCTATTTGGTGTTCAACCACGAGGAAAAAGGAAGAGTCGTTTTTTAAACGACACTTATTCGTTTGGTGTCGTTGGTTGAAACTTAGACAAATACCAAAAATGCTCCAAAATATAGTCTCTAAACCAAACCACGCTTGACCAGTACGGTCCATGGTTTGATCAATGGGGCGTCGACAAGGAGTCATCAATTGGGCCCCTGGTTCACTGTGTTAAGCCGGTTAAGGTTAGGGAAATTAGTTAATTAATTAATGATTAAGGAGTGGTAAAATAATTTAGTTGGGGGCTGTAAAAGAGTTAGAGTCATTAAACTTACCTAACACTTCATAATTCCCCAAACCCAAATCATTCTCACTTCTATGTACTTTCTCTCACTACCCAAAGACCCCCATTGAAGACCAAGGTTAAATCTTGATTAGGCTACAAGATTCAAGTTTTCATCCATAATTCTTAAAGTATTATAAAGGTATGGAATCTATACATTCTTGGGACTCTTTTCCCCAAGAGGCTTTTCAATGATTTGATTTCAATGTTCTTCAAAAGTATGGTTTTTATCCAAGTTCGTGGGTTACCTTTCAAATTAATTAAATGTTGTATTGTATTGATTAATATTGATATTTTATGAATGGTAACTTGTTGATTTTTGTAATTCCTTAGACTTTGACCTAGTTTCACTAAAAGATCCATGAATTACCCTTTTCCCCTAACCCCAACTATGAACAATGCTTATAGATGATTAGGGATGTTGAAATTGGATATGTAATTCCTTATTTACTATTATATGATGATGATTATTGGATTATTGTATGAATGTGGCGAAATTGAGGGTGATATATTGGAGGAGATTCTTGGAAGCCATTAATAAGACTTTTGAGATTATGATTTCTCTACTTCAAGTATGTTGGTCTATTCGTGATGATATGTTCAATTGAAGTATGATTATATAAATAGAATAGGAAGATGATATAATTAATATGATGGCATGTTATGAATGTGTGAATGTGAGATCTTGATAGGGTATGATCATTCAAGTTTGAAAGTGATTCTGTTGTGTGCCTTATTGTGATGTGACTATGATGTGATGATCTCACTTATGATAGGTTGTGATGAGAGAAAGTTTCCATTCTAAACCTAGAGATCTATTATCATGATTATACAAGGGGTGAGTACCGAAGGCCTAAATTGACCCTACTGTTAAGGATGTCTTAAAGATATTTCAATGGGACTCTAATATAGAACTGAGCAAACTAGATATGAGAGGTGTCCCTTCCCAATGAGGGAAGGTAGGTTCACTAATGTTCTCATGAGATGGAGTATATAATGCAAATGTGCATAAAAGGGTTTCTAATACATATCTAGTACTTCCATAACTATGTTCCCCCGTTGGAAGACTAGCTAGTGGATCAACCTAGAATGCTATGTTATTATTGATCGTTCTACCTTGGCAAGTAGAGCACCTTATTTTGGTGTACGATTTCTATGACACCGGATTTCATATTTATGTCACATGGTCTATTGTTGTTTAAGATGAATGTTCCCCGAAGTAAAATGAATGGATCAAAGTAATAGAGATGGACACTAACTAGGGTGACGTAAGGGGTTTTACTTACTGTAGGTAAGGGTAAAGGACTTTACCTATTCATTAAAAAAGTTGTCCTTGAGGGTGTCCTAGGATAATGCTCTTATCTAATGATAATATGAATGAAATGCATAATGTTGACTTTATATATTGATGATTCTATATGATGTTAGTTTCATCGATGAACAGGATGTTGGTCTAAATTGCTATGTATGATGATGAATATGTATGATATAATATTATATGAAGTAAAAGACATTGATTATGGTATTTTTACTAGTTAACTTAGTTTATGTGGGTTATGGGCTTCACATGAGCATTGCATTAGTTGGCTTTGATTGAGATTGTAGGTAATGGTCTTGTTTTCTTTGATGATATCAACTATAAGTTATAAATGTTACTTATGGCTATACTATGATGTTATTATTGTAGATGACTATAACTATGTCTTAATGATGTTATGAATATTGACCTGTATATGTTCTTATCTAGTTCATAAAGGCTTTCAACATGACTTAGCATAGTTTTGAACAAAATATCCCTTCGTGCATGTTTTTATTGGTTATAATTGCATATGTTTACATAGCGAGCACATGTGGATTGTACTTACCCATATTCTATGTATATATACAATAATGTAGGTTCATGCCATTGAAGAGTTCAAGGATACTTACAAGGAAGACTTGGATCTTTTCCCAATTTGTTGGTGAGCCCTCAAGTCCGAGCATGATGCCACTTTTCTGCTCTGGCAATTATATTTACTATATCTAAGACAATTTTTCTTTCCTTATACTTTGAGACTTTATTGTAAGCCTATATGAGGCATATTATAATAGTGTAAGGGATATGCCCAAATATTATACTTCTATGATTGATGTTTATGTGTGGGACAATATTAGATTACTTTACTGAATTGACTACCTTGCTAATGACAAGTCTATGTACACTTCATAAATGAGAAGTATATGTGAAGTTCATATATGGATAAATGAGAAGTCTAAGTAAACTTCATATGTTAATGTTTTTAATTTTCTGCATGTTACATACCTATTATATGAAATGATGTATGCTAAGGGAAAGTCTAACGCCTCTTCGAGGTCGAAGACGCTGGTTATGTCAAGGGGGTGCTCCCCGATCGTGACAAACTTGGTATCAAAGAATGAAGTTGAAAAATCTTAGAAATGATGTCTTACAAAACCACATTATGTAGAGTCTTTTTCATAACTCTTAAGTGTGCAACACTTATGAATGAGAGGCTATGTGATGCTTAGGAAATTCTCACCCTTTTGGTCTTCTTCAAGTCGTGCCTCTAGAGTCTTAACTCTATGTGTCATTTTTCTTCTAATCCTTTTCCTGTTATTATAGGCTATGACTACTAGAAGCGCAGCCGTATGAAGAGTTGAAGAGGAGATTTCTAATGCTGGAGTTCCTCCTCAAGACAATAAATCTCCTAATCAAGAACAAGCTCTACAAGGTGATCAAGTTTTGGTCATTCCTCCGGCCATGACGAATGGAGAGATTAGGGCAGATTTCCTAAGCTTAGATGAAGCCATGAATACTTAAATAGGTCGTAACTACTCAAGATCAAGCAATGAAGGCTCAAGCAAACCAGGAAGTTGGGCCCCGTGTGAACAACAATTCTAGTTCCATGGCTTCTCTCTTGAGAGACTTCACAAGGATGAACCCTCCAATATTCTTTGGGACCAAGGTGAATGAAAACCTCCAAGATTTTCTTGATGAGGTCTACAAGATCCTATATGCTATGGGAGTGAGACTTAATGAGAAGACCGAGCTATCCGCTTATTAAATCAAGGATTTGGCTCAGATATGGTACACTCAATGGAACAACAATAGTGCTTTGAGAGCGGGTCCTATAAGCTTGGAAGAGTTCATCAAACTTCTTCAAGGAATTATGAGTGCGCTAGAATACTCTTTGAAATTCACTAAGTTTTCTAAGTATGCCTCTTCTTTGGTGTCCATTCCTAGAGATGAAATGAACCATTTTGTGACGAGTATGTCCGATGATTTTGTGGAAGAGTGTCGTTCGGAGATTCTTCATTACAACATGGACATTTCTCATTTGATGGAACATTCTTAACAAGTTAAGGAGTAGGATTAAAACTAAGAATAAGGATTCCAAGAGGGTAAGGTCCTATGAAAGAATGGAGGTACTTCTAAGGGAAAGTTGGAATTCAAGAAAAACCTAAGTTTCAGAAGAGATTCTCCAACCAATTTACTTCTAAATTCCCCAAGGCTAGCAAGGATAGGGTGTCTAACCTAGGTCCCAAGGGGGACGAGGTGGAAATTCACCAAGTGGGAAACTTACTTGTACCAAATTTGGTAAGAAGCGTATGCATGAATGTCTAGTTGGAACTTATAATTGATTTGGTTGTGGAAAGAGTGGTCACAAAGTAAGATATTATCCCATGCTTAAGCCAAGAGGAAGGGATAGTAACCAAGCACAAGCAATTGTTCCTAACTCCAATGCTACTAAAAAGAACCACTTTTATGCTCTCCGGTTTAGGGGTGAACAAGAGGATTCTACTGATGCCGTCACTAGTATGATACAAGTGTTCTCCATTAACATCTATGATTTACTAGATCCCGGTGCTACGTTATGTAATACCTCAAAAATGACTTAGGTGAAGCTAGAGCCTAACATGGTTGTAATGATTGTCTACGGTCCTAAAATGATCTATAATGTGGTATTGAGGCAGTGTCTAAAGACTTAGGTGCATTGGAAGTCAAACGTCAAGGTACGACCGAGACGTTCGATGACTAAGTCACCTATATGCCCCATGTGTCGTTATGTTCTTATATGTATGTTTCATGAGTTAATGATGTCCTTGTATGATTTATTACATTTTTTATAGGTACTGTTACAAGTTTCATGAAGTGTGGAGGTCAAACGTCCAAGAACATCAATTATGTTTGAAAGGTTTGCCTTGAAATGACCTTGTGTATCTTGGCATGTTTCATAGAGTTTTACATGTTAGTTTTGGATAAAATTAATATGGGAGGTACTAAAATTGTATACAAACATATTCGGGTTGGAAACTTCCGGGTTAAAGGCCCCAAGGACCAACCAAGGGCCCTTGAGGAAGGACCCTTCTCAAGAGCCAACACTGCCCAAAACAGTCCCAAACGATGAAGGCAGTAAACGGCACGTTGGCCAGTGGAAGACCCGTCGGTGGGAGTCAATTTTTAGGAAATAAGAGGTCAGGGAAATATTCCAACAACAAGCCTCAGTCCCAAACCATGGACCAATAGGACGGTTTGTTAGTCGGGAAACGGGTCGTCGTACGACAATCATTTGTGAGGGCTAGTTCCTGCGCAATTTACTATTAATTCTAGGGGTGAAGGGGTAAATTCACCCCACGTCCAAATACGACTTTGGGAGGTTACATAGGGGTATTTTGGGTATTTTATTAGCCTTAAACACTTAGGAGAATTCATTGTTCTAAATCAAAAACCCAAAATATCCTACATTTTCTCCAGAACTCCATTGGAGCCAAAACTCAAGGAAGATATTGGATTCGAAAATTGAGTGGTGATTCTTCATCAATTTCGTGGTTTACGATAATTGAGGTATGGTTTTTATCCTTGAAACTCTATTCATCAAGGAGCCCAAATTCGAAGAGTTTTTAAAGTTCTCAAAGATGAACTTGTCAAATTTGATGATCTATCCATGTGTTCTTGCATTAAGGTTTTAAATCATTGTGTGTTGATTGAATTTTCGTTAATTAGATGGTTTTAACTCAATTAAAATATGAACCCATGTAATTAATTGTCACGATCGGAATGTAGATCCCGTACGAGACCGGCGTCGTTGACCTCTCTAAGGTCGCAGACAAGCCTACATATGTCATCATTACTTCATATAGGATAATTTTAGCGGAAAATTTGAACTTTTTATTACTTAAATTCATATAAGACATTATAATTAAACTCATAAATGATCACAATCAACCATCTAACATTAATATTATCAAATGAAAGAAATAGTTCATAACTGCATTAAATGTATTTTGCCAAAACGGAACAAATACAAAGTCTGAAATGAAAGTGATAATGAAACACTAGTGGAACATGCTCCACTAGTCTAAATCTAAGCTATATAATAACAGTAGATATCCTCGAAGGAATGAGGGCCTACAAAATCCGGATGAATGATTCATGTCCGGATAGATACAACGTTGTATTGTAAGCTCTAACGTCCACCTGGGCCTACACCTAAAAGTAAATATTTGAATGGGATCAGTATACACTTCTACTAAGTATGGGTATATGCAAGCACACACCAAGGACATGCATGAGTAAGAATATCTCTTTCCTAACATCATGATTTAAGGAAAGTCAAGTAAGTGGACCTTCAAAAATTTTGGATTAGGAAAGTCATGCCATGAGAGTTACATGCATCATCATACTTATCATTTTGCAATCAGCACATAACATATTGCAGATATCATATCACGTACTTCACATCATTCTTTTATATGCCATGAGACCTTGGAATCGTGGATTCGACAATAGGACTTCAAAAAATGAGGAATCAACATATGGGACCTCAACTATAGAGCCTTCTTTAGCAAACACAGAGTCTGCTTCATTCATTCATACGTACTTCATTTTCATTAATTCATATACTAGTGCAATCACTAGTCATACTTAGGGTGTAGTTTAATACTCTTAACGGGTTTGTTGTGCAATGACCAAGAATAACCTAGTGTCATTACTTAAGTCTAGCTCACCTCTTTATTATACTAGCCTAATACCTTTGGTATTGTTAATTTCATTATGTGCATTTGTTGAGGATGGACTCATTCTCTCTTTGGGAACTTTAACCTTAACTGACATACATCATGTGAGAATCATGAAATCCAGTGTGTAATCCCCACACCGAAAAGAAGTGAAATCATTGGCCAAATAGAACCAAAACATACTAATGTATATAGGGAATTGAACCCTGCTAGATCTCTATATTGGCAGTATAGGTTCAAAGAGTTGGAGATATAAAGAGACCCATACCTGGAATGCCAGACAGTCTCATCTCATAAGAGTTACATGAACCTCTGCGCTTCCCAAAAGAAGGCATTACGGCTCATAACTAGCCTATCGGTTCTTAGTATAAAGTTCCATTACATTCAACTCATACATCATGAAAGTTGGCTTCTAGTATGAGGACATCATTGCTCATTAAATGATTTATCATCTCATCATCAGTATTGAATATACATTAATCTCAATACTTTCATTAGAGTGTTCATAGAGACTGGTCTCTTCATTAACTCTACACTCTCATAGGTGAGTATGTTTTGGTAACATTTACTTAGGATCATTTCAGATTGTTGTCATCTTTCACATTAACCTCTTATCATGTTGTGACCACATTCATCAGCTTTAGCATATTTTCTTTATCATAATTACTCACCCCTTCTTACGTGAATGTTCATTTTATCATATGCCAATGCACTTGGTCGTTCAATGTTTTTCACTCTTTCTTGTCCCTTCTAGGTTTTCATCATTTTGGTACATACATATTAGGTTCACTTACTTTACATGTATGCTAGACATATAGGTCTATACATACAAGCTACGAGGCTTCAATCATAGTTCGTTTAAGTGATTTATATCTTTCTACGGTTATGTGGTACAAGACTTATGCAACTTGTAAGTATGCCAAGATCTCAATTTCAATCTATGTAGGCAACATTATTTTTGAAGATTTATTCATGTATGACTTATGAATCAATAAGAAATTTGGGAAAGGGAACCCAATTTTGAATCCCTTGGACAACACTTACAATTTTATTTATTTTGGTTTGATCCACACGGCTTGAGGACCCAAGATTGAGCCCCAACTCTTTCATTTCATTTTTTCCTTGATTTCTCTCTTTATTTTTCGTTCCTTTGTACTGAGAGGACGTGAAATCAAACGGCCACAACCTCATTTCTTTTTTTTCTTTTCTTTTAATTCTCTCCTCCTTAGCCGAGAGGGTGTAGGTTCGAACCCCCATAGCCCCACTATAATTTTCTCCTTAAAAAACATTTTATTCTTCCTAGAGGTCGTGAATTCAATTCCCACACGCCTCAACCTTTTATTTTTTCTTTTAATTCCTTAAATCTGACAGAGGGGTAGTGGGTTCTTTATAATAAGCCTTAACGAAATTCACCAACTTTTCCATCAAGGGTACCCAGGTTCGATCCCCCCTTAACCCCATTTCTATATATTTGTTTTTGGAGCTTTTAAAGTGTCATGTCTCGGATTCAATCCCTAGTGACCTCACCAATTTATCATTCTTTTAAAAATCTCATATTGTTATCCTTGTTTTGGTCAAAACTAAGTTAACACAATGCTGGAAAATTTGATCACATTTTTGCAGCTTATTTTCTCACCTCTTTCACGTTAAATGTGTATACGTATGGAGTAGTTTTTATTGGTTTCTTTAGGTTCATTTTGAACATCACATTCGATAAAGAGTTTTCCCCCAAATCATCATTTTTACATCACTTATGAACATCATGATTTAAAAAAGTTTATGCACATCAAATACAACCATAAACATGTAATTTTCATTCTCCAATCCATGTCAAAAAGTCACGGTCTATACATTGCACACACAAAAAACATATATTTTTGGAAAACATAGGTTATCACTTATACGATTCCAAACATACATTCATGAAAATATTAATCACAAAAACACATTACAAGCCTAATATCTACCAGCAGACATACCTCCTACAACCATCGATAGAAGCTAGTAAAAGGGACATAAAACGGGGAAACAATCCTAGTTTTCATATTAGAATCGACTGAATCCTAGTGGTCTCTTGGTAAAGGGACCAAGAGTAAGGAAACCCATACCTTATTTTGACATTCAAACCTTGAACTTGCTGCCCCAATACCTCCTCCAACTCACGTCCAAATCCAAGCTTCGACACCAAACTTCAACGGAAAAACCCTCCATTTGCATAACGTTGTTGGATATGTTTTGGTTATACTTTTAAAGTGAATATTCTTCAAGTGTGAAGAACATTTAGTTTCTAGTCCATTCTTGTATTTTGTAAGATAGAACGTGAAAAGAAAGAGAGATTTTTACGTGAGAGAGAAAGAGAGTTAAACATGAAAGGTTGTTTAGGCTTAGGTAAAGACTTAGTCAAACTAGGACTCTGTCAAACCTTTAAAAAAATCTGATTTTTCATTTTTCATAAATCAGACAATAATTATTAATTAATTAAATTAATTTACCAATTTAATTAAAACAATTTAAATCATTGCTTCCACCTAGGTTCGAACCAGGGTGGAGCAAGACTTCACTCAAAGGCCAATTTTCGGCCTCTCTCCCCAAAATGCCCCTCCAACTTATTAGTTAAATAATTAATTACATATTTAGGGTAATAATGATACTACCCTTAGACAGGAAAAAGACCATTTTACCCCTAGACCCTCCAAACTTAAGATTTCCTGTAACGACCTGTTTAGTCGTTTTGAGCAGCAAATTTTATTTCTGGAAAAACTGGCTGAGACGACGGACACCACGACGAACCGTCGTGGCACGACGGACCGTCGAGGGCGTCTCGTTCCAAAACACTTAGGAATTTTGAAATTTGAGTGCTGAAATCGACTCTCTGAACTCTGTGACGGACCTGCAGGACGGACTGTCACAGGTAAGACGAACCGTCGTGATCCCCCGTTTCAAAACACTTCAATTCTTGAGAATTTGGTACAGGGAACGAGTCTCTGAACGTCGTGACGGAAGTGCAGGACGGACCGTAGTGGGTACGACGGGCCATCACAGACTCCTTAAACAAATGGAGTCCACGACGAACCTGCATGACGGACCGTCGCAGGCACGACGGGCCGTCACAGGTTGCGTAATCCCAGTCGGAGTCGGATTTCTGGTTAAGTTTTAAAGGGACGTTTTGGACTATTCCTGCCATAATTATATATTTGGTGGGTTTATATTAATAACTCAACTTCTTGGGGGATAAAAGAGGTAACTTTGAGTTAACTAGTGGGTTATTAATGCCATCTTTCAAATTTAATTATATACTAATTAGGGTAAAAGAAAGAGGTTTGAATAAGAAAACTAGAAAGAACAAGAGAGAGGGAGAGAGAGGATCGATCGAACGAGAAGGATAGCAAAGCTTTGGGGAAAATTCTACCTTGATCAATTCTTCGGTGGAGGTAGGTTATGGTTTTTACGATAGTCGTAGTGAACTCTTAATAGTGAATGATATGTATTGGTGGTATTGTAAACCTGTCTATATGCCTAATTGTATGCTTGCTTGAATATGATTATGTGACTTTGATAAAACAAGCATGATGAAAACCATTGAATCCCAAATCTTGAAAGAAACTTTACTCTACTGTTATTAATGATGATGCCTTGGTATAAAAGAAGGCTCGATGACTTAAAGTAATGGGATTGATATGCCTTGGTATAGAGAAGGCTTGATGAACGGATAGAATGAGGTTAGTGGATCGGAGTGTCACGTTCCGACACATAGTATTAGTGGATCGGAGTGTCACGTTCCGACACATAGTATTAGTGGATCGGAGTGTAACGTTCAGACACATAGTATAGTGGGACGGGTGTCACAAACCGACACGTAGAATTAGGGGATCGGAGTGTCACGTTCCGACACATATTGGGGATCGGAGTGTCACGTACCGACACATATAGGGGATCGGGTGTCACGAACCGACACGTAGAATTAGGGGATCGGAGTGTCACGTACCGACACATAGTGGTAGGGGATCGGAGTGTCACGTACCGACACAAGAGGAAGAAAGATAATGAATCTTGAAAGATGATAAATATACTCAATCTAATAAACTTAATTCCCAAATGAGTATGGCATTGAGGCTTGAGCCCTCATGGATGAACTTGATGGTACTTGTTGATGATTATAGTACTTGTTGTTGCTACATTATGAATTTATAGTTGATTTATAATATTACTTGATATATATTATCTTCTATTTTGAGTTGGCCGATGATATCTACTCAGTACCCGTGCTTTGTACTGACCCCTACTTTTATGTTTTCTTCTTTGTATTTGTGGAGTGCAGCAAACGCGCCGTCGTCTTCGACTCAACAGTAATTCAAGCCAGTCTCCACTATATCGGAAATTCAGGGTGAGCTAATGCTTCTAGCTTGGACTGGATCTTCTTCTTCAAGTCTTGATGCCCTGACTTCCGGCATGGACTAGCTTCTTATGTATTTTTAGCTTCTTAGACATTTTTAGTTAGTAATTTGATCATAGATGTTCTTGTGCTGATGACTTCCAGATTTTGGGGATAATAATAGTTATTGATTTGATTTTATTAATGAGTTAAGTCTTCCGCATTACTTTATGTTGATATATGTTAAAATGATAAGGATTAGATTGGTTGGTTAGCTCACATAGGAGGGTAAATGTGGGTTCTAGTCGCGGCTCAGTCATTTGGGTCGTGACAAACTTGGTATCAGAGCCTTAGGTTCATTGGTCTCATCACACAAGAACGAGTCTAGTAGAGTCTTAAGGAACGGTAGGGGGACGCCTTTACTTTTCTTTGAGAGGCTATAGGACTTTAGGAAAATTCCATTCTTTCATTCTTTCTTTCGTGCTACTACTTGAGTCCAATTGGTATCTAGGTGATACAAATTGGTATCTGACCATCTTCACTCTATTTCGCAGATGGTTAGAACTAGAGCAACGACCGCACCAGCAGCAACAACGGCACGGCAAGAAACGTCTGAGCCAGCCACTGGGGCTGTGGCTCGAGGAAGAGCAGCGGCAAGAGGCCGTGGAAGAGGTCGGGGAGGACGTCCTCTAGAGGAAGAGGACGAGCCCTAGCCCATCTGATACTAGGGCAGTGACTCCCTCCACCGACCGAGGAGGTGATAAGAGAGGGTGAGGAAGGGGAGAATGAACAAGTGCAAAATGAGGAATTGCCACCCAACCTACCCCAGAGATGATCAATCAGGTTCTTGCTTATCTTAGCGGGATATCTGATCAGGGTCAGGCACCTCCAGTGGTTTCTGCACCAACACCTCCGTGTTCAGAGATACGACATGCGGCTGCTATGGCTCCCCGCATGGATGCATCATTGGAGATAGGCAACATTTCCACGTCTGACTACTGGGCCTATAATGACAAATGATCAGCATGAACTTTTCAGTAAGTTCTTAAATTGAAACCTCCAGTCTTCAAGGGTGCAAATCTGAGGATGCTTACGATTTCCTGGTTGATTGTCATGATCTACTACACAAGATGGGTATCGTAGAACAGTTTGGCGTGGAGTTCGTGAGTTATCAGTTTTCAAGGGAACGCCAAAATGTGGTGGCGGTCACATGTTGAGTGTCAACCAACGGAGGCACCACCTATGACTTGGGCATCATTCTCTAGCTTGTTTATGAAAAGTATATCCCAAGGACTTTGAGAGATAGAAAAAGGGATGAGTTCTTGAGAGAGCAAGGTAGTTGACGGTTAACGCATATATGAGGCCAAATTCCGTGCATTATCCAGGTATGCCACCCAACTTTGTTTCAGTCCACAAGAACGGATTCGCCGTTTTGTGAAGGGTTGAGGTCAGAATCGGATTTCAGCCTTACAGGTAGCAGCTACGGCAAAATCCTTCCAAGAGGTGGTAGACTTTGTGATAGAGGTGGAAGGAGTGAAGCCAGATGACTTCACCACGACATCGACATCAAAAAGGTTTCAAAGGGAGGTGAGTTTAATGGTTCTTACTCTAGAGGACAGAGTTCCGGAGGTTACTCAGTTCGACCAATTCAGTCTTCACTACAGACTATATAGTTGGGGGTCCACCTCAGAACGGTCAACACTACTCCGAGAGACCTATGCCTGACTCCAGAAAGTGTTATGGATGTGGGGAGATTGGACATATTAGGAGGAATTGTCCAAAACAGAGTTACAGAACCCCAATAGCTAGAGGTAGAGGTGGTCATGGTAGAGGCCGCTTTTCTGGAGGACATGGTGGTCGAGGTAATGGTGGTCACCACAACGCCAGAGGTGATGGGCAAACTGGAGCCACTACGACACAACATGGTAGGGGCAACAGACAGACTGGTGATAGGGCCCATTGTTACGCTTTCCCTGGGAGATCTGAAGCGGAGGCGTCTGATGCTGTTATCACAGGTAATCTTTTGGTTTGTGATTGCATGGCATCTGTATTATTTGACCCTGGCTCCACGTTTTCATATGTATCTTCATCATTTGCTAATGGTCTAAATTTACACATGTGAATTACTTGACACGCCTATTCGTGTTTCTACTCCGGTGGGTGAGTCTGTGGTAGTTGAAAAGGTATATAGGTCTTGTTTGGTGAACTTTGTGGGGAGCAACACTTATATAGATTTGGTTATCTTAGAAATGGTGGATTTTGATGTAATTCTGGGTATGACTTGGCTTTCTCCGAATTTTGCGATTTGGATTGTAATGCTAAAACGGTGACATTAGCCAAGCCTGGGACAGATCCGTTAGTGTGGGAGGGCGACTACACTTCCAATCCGGTTCGTATCGTGTCCTTTCTTCGTGCTAAGAAGATGGTTAGTAAGGGTTGTTTAGCCTTCTTGGCACATCTCAGGGATGACACTACCCAAGTACGTAAGGGTTGTTTAGCCTTCTTGGCACATCTCAGGGATGACACTACCCAAGTAACTTCAATCGAAACGGTTTCGGTAGTCCGTGAGTTTTTGGATGTGTTCCCTGCAGATCTTCCTGGTATGCCACCGGATAGGGATATTGACTTCTGCATCGATCTTGAACCGGGTACTCGCCCCATTTCTATACCCCCTTATAGAATGGCTCCCGCGGAGATAAGAGATTTAAAGGCACAACTTCAAGAGTTGTTGAGCAAAGGCTTCATACCAAGTGCATCTCCTTGGGGTGCTCCGGTTTTTGTTTGTGAAGAAGAAGGATGGGAGTTTTCGGATGTGCATAGACTACCGGAAGTTGAACAAGGTAACTATTAAGAACAAGTATCCTCTTCCTCGCATTGATGACTTGTTCGATCTCAGTTACAAGGTGCTTGTGTCTTCTCAAAAATTGACTTGAGATCCGGTTATCATCAATTGAAAATACGGGCAACGGATGTGCCAAAGACTGCTTTTCGGACTAGGTATGGGCATTATGAATTTGTAGTGATGTCCTTTGGTCTTACGAATGCCCCTGCTGCATTCATGAGCTTGATGAACGAGATATTTAAGCCGTATTTGGATCTCTTTGTGATCGTATTTTTGATGATATACTGATATACTCTAAAAGTAAGAAGGAACATGAGGAGCATTTGAGATTGTATTGGAAATGTTGAGGGAGAAAAAGCTTTATGCCAAGTTCTCTAAGTGTGAGTTTTGGCTAGATGCAGTGTCCTTCTTGGGGCATGTAGTTTCTAAGGATGGAGTGATGGTGGATCCTTCTAAGATTGAGACAGTGAAGAATTGGGTAAGACCCACTAATGTGTCAGAAATAAGAAGCTTTGTTGGGTTAGCTAGCTACTACACCGCCGCTTTGTCAAGGGATTCTCTTCCATTGCTTCCCAATTGACGAACTTGACTAAGCAGAATGTTCCATTTGTATGGTCGGATGAGTGGCGAAGAAAGTTTCAGAAACTCAAGACTTTGTTGACTACCGCCCTATCCTCACCTTGCCTTGGGTAGAAGTAAGAACTTCATTGTTTATTGTGATGCATCCTATTCGGGTTTGGGTGCAGTGCTAATGCAAGAGAAGTACGTGATTGCTTATGCTTCAAGACAATTAAAAGTGCATGAACGTAACTATCCAACTCATGACTTGGAATTGGCCGCGGTAGTGTTTGCACTAAAGCAATGGAGGCACTATTTATATGGGGTTAAGTGTGAAGTCTATAGTCGTAGTCTATAGTATGTCTTTACTCAGAAAGATTTGAAATTGAGACAAAGGAGATGGATGGAACTACTGAAGGACTACGACATCACTATTTTGTATCATCCGGGGAAGGCGAATGTTGTGGCAGATGCCTTGAGTAGAAAGGCGGGAAGCATGGGAAGTCTAGCTCATTTGCAAGATTCTAGACGCCCATTGGCTAGAGAAGTGCAGATTTTGGCTAATGACCTCATGAGGTTAGAAGTAAATGAGAAGGGAGGATTGTTAGCTTGTGTGGAGGCAAGATCCTCCTTCCTTGACAAGATTAAGGGGAAGCAGTTTGATGATGAGAAATTGATCCGGATCCGAGATGAAGTGTTGCAAGGAGAGGATAAAGAAGAAACACTCGATGAGGAAGGTGTTTTGAGGATTAAGGGAAGGGTATGTGTACCCCGCATCGATGATTTGATCAACGCTATTCTGACAGAGGCTCATAGTACAAGGTATTCTATACATCCGGGTGCAACCATGATGTATCGCGACCTAAAGCAACACTTTTGGTGGAGTAGAATGAAGCGCGATATTGTTGACTTTATTGCCAAATGTCCAAACTGTCAACAAGTAAAGTATGAACACCAGAGGCCCGGAGGAACGCTTCAGAGAATGCCCATTCCTGAATGGAAGTGGGAGAGAATCGCAATGGACTTTGTGGTTGGTCTTCCAAAGACAATGGGTAGTATGACTCCATTTGGGTGGGTGAGTTGATAGGTTAACTAAGTCTGCCATTTTATTCCGGTCAAGGTGACTTACAATGCAGAGAAGTTAGCCAAGATCTATATCTCAGAAATCGTTCGATTGCATGGGGTTCCACTATCTATCATATCAGATAGAGGTATGCAGTTTACTTCTAAAGTTTGGAAAACATTGCATGCTGAATTGGGTACTAGGTTGGAACTTAGTACTGCATTTCACCCTCAGACCGATGGTCAGTCTGAGCGAACGATTCAAGTGTTGGAGGATATGCTTCGTGCATGCGTGATAGAATTTGGTGGTCATTGGATAACTTCTTGCCCTTAGCGGAGTTTCATACAATAATAGCTACTCCAGTATTGACATGGCTCCATTTGAAGCATTGTATGGGAGGAGGTGTAGATCTCCCATTGGTTGGTTCGATGCATTTGAGGTTAGACCGTGGGGTACTGACCTCTTGAGGGATTCGTTAGATAAGGTGAAGTGCATTCAAGGAAAGCTTCTAGCGGCTCAAAGTAGACAAAAGGAATATGCGGACCGAAAGGTTAGAGACTTGGAGTTTATGGAGGGTGAACAAGTCTTGTTGAAGGTTTCACCCGTGAAAGGGGTGATGCGGTTTGGGAAAAGAGGTAAGCTTAGTCCAAGGTATATTGGACCATTTGAAGTGCTTAAGCGAGTAGGGGAGGTGGCTTATGAGTTAGCCTTGCCTCCAGGGCTGTCCAGAGTGCATCCGGTATTTCATGTGTCGATGTTGAAGAGATACCATGGGGATGGAAACTACATTATCCGTTGGGATTCAGTTTTGCTTGATGAAAATTGACTTATGAGGACGAGCCTGTTGCTATTTTAGATAGAGAAGTTCGCAAGTTGAGGTCAAGGGAGATTGCATCCATCAAGGTGCAATGGAAGAATCGACCGGTTGAAGAGGCCACTTGGGAGAAGGAGGCAGATATACGAGAAAAATACCCACACCTATTTACAGATTCAGGTACTCCTTCTCGCCCTTACTTTTCTTCCTTTGATCGTTCGAGGATGAGTGATGGGTAAATTAGTATCTATTGTAACGACCTGTTTAGTCGTTTTGAGCAGCAGATTTTATTTCTGGAAAAACTGGCTGAGACGACGGACACCACGACGGACCGTCGAGGGCGTCTCGTTCCAAAACACTTAGGAATTCTGAAATTTGAGTGCTGAAATCGACTCTCTGAACTCTGTGACGGACCTGCAGGACGGACTGTCACAGGTACGACAAACCGTCGTGATCCCCCGTTTCAAAACACTTCAATTCTTGAGAATTTGGTACAGGGAACGAGTCTCTGAACGTCGTGACGGAAGTGCAGGACGGACCGTCGTGGGTACGACGGGCCGTCACAGACTCCTTAAAAATGGAGTCCACGACGAACCTGCATGACGGACCGTCGCAGGCACGACGGGCCGTCACAGGTTGCGTAATCCCAGTCGGAGTCGGATTTCTGGTTAAGTTTTAAAGGGACGTTTTGGACTATTCCTGCCATAATTATATATTTCGTGGGTTTATATAATAACTCAACTTCTTGGGGATAAAAGAGGTAACTTTGAGTTAACTAGTGGGTTATTAATGCCATCTTTCAAACTTAATTATATACTATTATGGTAAAAGAAAAGAGGGTTTGAATAAGAAAACTAGAAAGAACAAGAGACAGGGAGAGAGAGGATCGATCGAACGAGAAGGATAGCAAAGCTTTGGGGAAAATTCTTGCTTGATCAATTCTTCGGTGGAGGTAGGTTATGGTTTTTACGATAGTCGTAGTGAACTCTTAATAGTGAATGATATGTATTGGTGGTATTGTAAACCTGTCTATATGCCTAATTGTATGCTTGCATGAATATGATTATGTGACTTTGATAAAACAAGCATGATGAAAACCATTGAATCCCAATCTTGAAAGAAACTTTACTCTATGTTATTAATGATGATGCCTTGGTATAAAAGAAGGCTCGATGACTTAAAGTAATGGATTGATATGCCTTGGTATAGAGAAGGCTTGATGAACGGTAGAATGAGGTAGTGGATCGGAGTGTCACGTTCTGACACATAGTATTAGTGGATCGGAGTGTCACGTTCCGACACATAGTATTAGTGGATTGGAGTGTCACGTTCCGACACATAGTATAGTGGGACGGGTGTCACGACCGACACGTAGAATTAGGGGATCGAAGTGTCACATTCCGACACATATAGGGGATCGGAGTGTCACGTACCGACACATATAGGGGATCGGGTGTCACGAACCGACACGTAGAATTAGGGGATCGGAGTGTCACGTACCGACACATAGTGGTAGGGTTCGGAGTGTAACGTATCGCACAAGAGGAAGAAAGATAATGAATCTTGAAAGATGATAAATATACTCAATCTAATAAACTTATTCCCAAATGAGTATGGCATTGAGGCTTGAGCCCTCATGGATGAACTTGATGGTACTTGTTGATGATTATAGTACTTGTTGTTGCTACATTATGAATTTATAGTTGTTTTATAATATTACTTGATATATATTATCTTCTATTTTGAGTTGGCCGATGATATCTACTCAGTACCCGTGCTTTGTACTGACCCCTACTTTTATGTTTTCTTCTTTGTATTTGTGGAGTGCAGCAAGCGCGCCGTCGTCTTCGACTCAACAGTAATTCAAGCCAGTCTCCACTATATCGGAAATTCAGGGTGAGTTAATGCTTTTAGCTTGTACTGGATCTTCTTCTTCAAGTCTTGATGCCCTGACTTCCGGCATGGACTAGCTTCTTATGTATTTTTAGCTTCTTAGACATTTTTAGTTAGTAATTTGATCATAGATGTTCTTGTGCTGATGACTTCCAGATTTTGGGGATAATAATAGTTATTGATTTGATTTTATTAATGAGTTAAGTCTTCCGCATTACTTTCTGTTGATATATGTTAAAATGATAAGGATTAGATTGGTTGGTTCGCTCACATAGGAGGGTAAATGTGGGTGCCAGTCACGCTCAGTCATTTGGGTCGTGACATTTCCCCTTTTTAACCTGGTAAAGACTCATTCGGGTAAATCTCCGTATTCAGGAGCCCACATGGCTGGACCCAACCTTTTCTTGATCTACTAACTCCCCAAGTTAGCTGGCTTGTATGTCAGAAGGGTTCAGAGGTCTGGTTCTATGCACATCAAGCCGTGTGAACCCGGTGTAATCGTATGCATTCTAGAAAATTAAGCATTACTTAGCATATCCATTTTTAGGGTTGTTACATTGATGAACCCTAGTTTTGACTAATTTATGGGTTAAGTGATATTGTATTAATGCTTATGAATTCTAGTGTTGTTTACTATGGGTTATTTAATGATGTAAGAATTGTATTCAATTTATGTCTAATTGGTCTTAGATTGATAAACCTCTATTTAATTGACCTATATTCATTGACTATTATGTTTTTTGTATTGAATTGATGTTCATGGCCATGAGTAAGGGTCGTATGATATTGAATTAGATGATTTAGCTACGGATTGAAGTGGTCAGAATGGTTGGTGGTACTCTACCTAATTCTCATTATTTTAAGTAATTTAGATCTTGAATTATGTTATGATTTGTATGGTCCACTTATGGTGCCATTGGTATGTGAATGATGTGGCTTTGTCGGTGTTATTTTATGTATTATGATGATCATGGCCTTCTCGGCAAAATACTGGAAGTATTATGATGATGTATGTAGGTGATTATGTTAAGTATGATCATGTTCTTCTAAATGTGATTATATGAAAGTATATGTTCTTCTACTAATGTTGATAGGTGATCATGTTAGACTATGACTATTTGTTTATGTGTGTAGTCTTAGAGTTGGTGCATGATTGTTCTTACTTGACTATATGAGTTTATAATTTTTATGTTGATGATGTTATATTAGTGTATAGGATGACCTAAGGATGATGTTGGTTGTGCTAATGTGCTTCTAGAATGACAAGCTAATGGTTATATGTGAAGTATGGTGTGTCTTGTGTGGTAGACTTGTGTCCCTTACTTGATACATGTATAAATGTTAATATGAGATGTATTGAATTAGGATGCTAAAGCCTCTTAGTATTGAATCTATGAATGACATGTGACCTTGAATGATGATAATAGGGTATTTATGTGAAATTTTGAACCTAGTGGTAAGGTTTTGAACATTGAAGTAGAAAGTCATAATGATATCTTTCTTATAATGAATGAAGGACACAGGGTTGGTTTGCTGAAACGGCATCATATCATCCTTAGGAAAGTCATGATGATCTATCTTGTCGCCATTAGAAGGTAGCCTTAGAGGACTTCTTTGGTAGGGTGAATGTGATTGGGTTGAAAATAATAAATGAAACCCTTAGTATGACCTTTAATGTGAATTATTATATGTTAACAAAGGCTAGTACCGAGTGAGTATGGTACGGGAAATATCTCTAGTTAAAGGATGAGGCTAGAGTATAAAGTAGGCCCTTCATATTCCCAAACCATGTGCCTACATGGGATATGTCCAAGTTCTACCATTGGCAAGTAGAACACCCTTATCAAAGTAGGTTACAACTCCGGATTCCTTATTTAGACACCATGGTCTATGTTGGTTATTGCCTATTCTCATCATGTCAGATACCTATTATTATTAGAGAAGTTCTATGAAGTTTAGGTAGTGGTATGGGACACTATCTAGACATTGCGCAGTAGGCTTTGAAGATGTTATTGAGAGTCACTAGGTCTTTTCCAAGACCATAACTTGAATGTCCTTATGTGATGAAATGCGTCTTCAATGAACTAAAGAATGTAATGACTTAAGTTAAGAAAGCATATTAAATTAATAAGTACTTATCTAGAGTAGTTAAGGGTTGTCTGGTTAAGGTGTGAAGGGGGGCCATACGAATGGCAACTTTGTATCATACCTAGATAAGTATTAATAATGACTCTAGTTAGGAAAGATGGTTGATTATGTAGACGTGATCCAAACTCAGGTAGTTTTAAGGATTACTCAGGTAATCTTGAAGAGGTCAATCATAGACGTTATCTTCTTTATTTACATAAGTTATTCTTTTGATAACCTTTGGAAGGTAGAATGTCATATTATATGTATGTTGTTGTATTAAGTGAGAATGGTCTTATTCTTAGTAATCTATAGGATCTCATAAGTTTGTGCGAAAGGGATTATATTGGTGGTGGCTTTACAACTCACTCAACTGAATCTTAGAATTACCTTTGGTAGGAGAATCTCATGTTCATATGTTTGTGTATATCTCATTATAGGTGGTCTTAAGAATCATTAGGTGTGCCTAAAGAGGGTGTATAGGCGGTCTCTCTTTGTATCACTCAGGTGAGTTTTTAGATATCTTTTAGTGAGGTAATTACATGCTAGAAAG
The DNA here is from genome assembly GCA_027705065.1 of Solanum peruvianum. Taxonomy (NCBI): domain Eukaryota; kingdom Viridiplantae; phylum Streptophyta; class Magnoliopsida; order Solanales; family Solanaceae; genus Solanum; species Solanum peruvianum. The sequence continues at coordinate 27,251,646 of JAKWJD010001760.1, forward strand.
TGTCTAAGGTGGAATTAAGGAACTTCACTGTAACAGTGATATAGTTCACTGTAAGGTGTCTCCAAAAATGTGATAAATGATTTATGTGCATTCTTATGCATTTATAAGATGCTAAATGTTGTTATTATTATTATAGTATGATATTTAAATCAGAAGATGTATATTTCCATTAAATGTCCTTTTTCATGATTTTTATGCATTATGCCATACTTATTACATGTGGTTGTACTAATTCAATGCTTTTATCTATATCTAAAGTTATATATAGGTGAAGGTGCTTTTGGAGAGATAATCTTGGATTAGAAGACCTTTCAAGCAAATTGAAGTATGTCCTTATTTGACTTGAGGGCATAGATGTCTTTTATTTCTCTTATCGAAGTATTGAAATAAACTTAGTAGCAGTATATTTCTATTGTGTATGGGTCGTGTCCTAAAGTAATCTTGTGTCTAACATTTGATGAAATGAGACTTAGTATTTCCTATGGGTTTTATATGTATGATTTTTTAAAGACTATGCAAATGTTTTATGAAAACTTTTAATTCTGCACTGCTTTTCATATGTTTATATGCGATGAACCATATGGAAGGGATTGTACAAGACCTGGGAGAGGTCAAGTAGGCCGGTTGCCATCTGATTAGCCCGAACATTTAGGATGTGGTCTCGTAATGTGACACTTATCTTTTTTTAACTCCATTAGTATCTAAGAAGTTTGATGTGCTACCGAATATCTTAATTGAACAATTTTCGGTTTCTACTCGATGGGTGACTCTTTTATAGCTAAAATAATCTATAGGAGTTGTCCCATATTGTTGTTCAATAGAGTTACATTGGTCGATTTGGTAGAACTTGATATGTTGGATTTTGATGTATTAGGTATGGATTGGTTGCATGCTCGTTTTGCTTCTATTGATTGTAGAACAAGGGTATTAAAGTTTCAATTTCCTAATGAACCCGTCTTAGAATTGAAGGGGGGTAGCTCAATCCCTAGAGGTCAAATCATTTCGTGTCTAAAATCTTGTATGATGATTTCTAAGGGATGTATTTACCATATCGTGAGGGTCAAGGACCTTGAGTCTGAGGTTCCTCCATTAGTGTCGATACCCGTAGTGAAGGATTATCAGGAATTATTCCTAGATGACTTACCCGGAATTCCTCCTTAATAGGAAATATAATTTTGCATAGACTTGTTGCTGAATACAGAGCCTATTTCAATCCTTCCTTACCGAATGGCTTCGGCTAAGTTGAAGGAAATAAAGCTTCAACTCAAAGATTTATTTGACAAAGGTTTCATACAACCTAGTATTTTTCCATGGGGTGCTCCAGTGTTGTTTATGAAGAATAAGGATGGATCCCTTTGGATGTGCATTGATTATTGTCAACTAAATAAGGTCACCAAAAACAACAAGTATGCTCTCTCTAGAATTGATGATTTGTTTTATCAACTCCAATGGGCGAACTACTTTTCAAAAATTTGATTGAGGTTGGGGTATGATCAACTTAGGGTGAAAGGTGAATACATACCTAAAACCTCTTTCAAAACTAGGTATAGTCATTATGAGTTCCTAGTTATGTCTTTTGGTCTAACTAATGCCCCGACGGCGTTTATGGACCTCGTGAATAGATCATTCCAAAATTACCTTGACCCTTTTATATTGTTTTTACTGATGATATTTTGGTGTATTTTAAGAGTGAGGAGAAGACATGGGTCATTTGAGAATAGTATTGCAAGTCCTCAGAAACATCAATTCTTTGCTAAATATAGTAAGTGTGAATTTCGGTTGAAATTGGTTGCTTTTCTTGGTCACATTATTTCAAGTGAGGGCTTTGACGTCGATCCAAAAAAATGGAAGTAGTTAAAAATTGGCCTAGACCTTTGACTTCAACCGATAATAGAAGTTTCTTGGATTTAGCTGGGCATTATAGGATATTTGTTGATGGATTTGCATATGTCGCTTCTCCATTAACCACCTTAACCTGAAAAAATGTCAAGTTTCCATGGTCGAAAGCTTGTGAAAGAGGCTTTCAAGAGTTGAAAGATAAGCTTACGTCCGCTCCACTGTTGACTTTATCAAAGGGTACCCAAGGGTTTGTACTGTATTGTGAAGCTTCAAAAGTAGGGTTGGGTTATGTCCTCATGCAACATGGTAAGGTGATAACATATGCCTCTAGATAACTCAAGGTGAATGAGAAAAACTATCCAACTCATTACCTTGAATTTAGCAGTCGTAGTATTTGCCTAGAAAATATGGAGGCATTACCCATATAGGGTACATGTAGTTGTATTTACCGACCACAAGAGCATTCAATATGTGTTCACTCAAAAGGATTAGAATATCTGACAATGAAATTGGTTGGAACTTTTGATGGATTACTATGAGTGTTCTCTACCACCCCGACAAGGTCAATATGGTTGCGGACGCTCTTAGTCGAATGTCAATGAGTAGTGTAGCTCATGTTCCCGATGATAAGAAAGAGGAAGTGAAAGAGGAACATAGGATGTCCGGTTTGGGTGTTCGGTTAGAAGATTCTCCAATGGTTCATCATAGCTCGTAGTCATCTCTATTTGTGCGGGTAAAATCTAAGCAACATCTTGATCCTCTAATGATGGAATTGAAGGAATCAGTTCTTAGAAAGTTCATTGAGGCATTCGCCCGGTTTTATGGGGTACTTAGGTACCAAGGTAGGTTGTGTGTATCAGATGTGGATGGTCTGAGGGGACAAATTTTGGAAGAGGTTCATGACTTTCAAAATTCCACTCATCTAGGTGCCACAAAAATATATCGTGATCTTCAAACGGTCTATTGGTGGGATGATTAAAATGGGCATAACAGAGTTTGTAGCCAAATTTCCTAATTGTCACCAAGTAATGGCCCAACATCAAAGACCGAGGGGTTAACTGAAGTTATGGATGTCCCTACTTTGAAATGGAAAGATATCAATATGGATTTCGTAGTTGGTTTGCCTCGATTCCAAAGGCAAAATGACATGGGTGATTGTTGATAGGTTGATGAAATTTGTGCACTTTATCCCCATCAAATATACTTATTCGGCGGAGGGATATACTAGGCTGTATCTTAATGAGATAGTGAATTTTCATGGGATACCTTTGAACATCATTTCGGATAAAGGTTCCCAATTCATTTCTCGCTTTTGGAGGTCTTTTCAAAAGGGGCTAGGTACTCAAGCGAAACTTAACAGTGCTTTTCATTCTCAAATGGATGGTCAAGAGGAGCGTACTTTCCAAACCCTAGAAGATATGTTCATATCTTCTGTTATTAACTTCAAGGGTAATTGGGACGATTACCTACTGCACGAAGTGATTCATCATGCTCAAACATGAGCCACTCGCTCATTAGGGACGGTTTATAGATCATAAAATTCCCACAAATGGTATGAAAAGTGGGTCCATGTAAATGATCAAGACCTCGCAAACAACAACGCTCCTTCCCCATATGGAGTTCGGATAGAGTTCTCCTATAACAATAGCTACCATTCAAGTATTTCTTTGACATTGTTTGAAGAACTTTATGGTAGAAGATGTAGGTCTCCTGTTGGGTGGTTTGAGGTTGGTGATTCTTCAATCCTTGGTCCCAAGATATTCTATGAGGCTTTGAGGAAAATTAAATAATAAGGGATAGGTTGAAAACAACCAATACTCAGCAAAAATCTTATGCCGACAATAGAAAAAGAGATCTTTAATTTGAAGTAAGTGACTAGGTCTACGTGAAGATTTCACCCATGAAAGGGGTGATGAGGTTTTGTAAAAAAGGGAAGCTTAGACTACGGTTTGTGGAACCTTATGAGATATTGAAACGGATTAGGAATGTTGCTCATGAGTTGAAATTACAAAGTTAACTAGCCCCGGTTTTTTCGGTACTTCATGTCTGTATGCTTAAGAAATGTATAGGTGACCCAGTGTCTATTATCCCTATTAAAGGAGGTTCCGGTAGAGATCCTAGATTGTCAAGTCAAAAAATTTAGGAATAAAGAGGTGGCCCCCATAAAAGTCCTATGGAGAAATTGTCTAGTTGAGGGAGCAATATGGGAGGCCGAGGACAACATGAAGTCCCTCTATCCTCATCTTTTTCCTCTAAAATAAAATTATGAATAATGTTTAACTTGTCTTGCTTTGCTACTATGTGCATGTCATTGTAAAGGTTCATGTTAAATTAAGATTTTATGAAATTTGTTCTCATTGCAACATTGTACTTGCATGTAGTATATTATGTGTTATTTTCATGACAATGGCAGTAAGAATGTTTAATGTTACTTGAAATCAGAATTGCATGGTAACTCTTGATGTTCATGTTGAGCTCATGTTTATATTGAGAAGGTAGTTCCTCATAATGTGATAGGAAATGTTGAGCTCTTATATGTGGTGAATTGAGTTGTTATGTGTAATGTCATGATTATGTGTTGAATAGAGTTGTGAAGTAATCCTATGAGTTGTGACTCATGATGATATTATGTTGTTTTTGTCGATGTTGGTTGGGTTGCTTGTATTGAGTCTCTATCTCTCCCTATAAAATGATTTAGGTGTCATTCGAGGATGAATGTTTCTAAGAAGGGGTAATGTAATACTCCGAAAGTTTCATGTCTTAGTATTGAACCTCAGCTGATGAACTAGTCCTTAAAACAGTATTTCAAAGCTTAAACAAAGGTAAAAAACTTAACTTGGATGCATTAATTCAAAACGTCAAGAACAGATCACGACATCCGGAGTTTGTGAAAGATAAGCTAGTGCGTCTTTGTGTGTTTCAAGGGGTTAAAAGAGTCGGATAGAAGTCATTTTTGATTAAATTGTTGGAAATACATATTAGATTTTGTTTAGGGTCGAAAAGTATAGCTACGTCCTTGAGAAGGACCTAATATTTGGCCCCAAAACTAACAATTTGTCTATGTGCAAGGTGTCGTTTGAACGATGGTCCGTCGTTTGGTGTTGTTGGTTCACATGTAGCCGAATCCCAAAAAGGCTCCAAAATCATGTTTCTGAACGATACCACGCTCGACCAGTAAGGTTCCTAGTTTAGTTGACGGGGCGTCGATTGGACCCTTGGTGCACTGTCATAATCGGTTAAGGTTAGGTAAACTTGTTAATAAGTTAATTAATGATAATGGGGTGGTTAAATAAGATAGTTGTTGGTAGTAAAAGAGTTATAAGTCATCAAACTAACCTAGTACCACATATTTCGCCAATCCCAAATCACTCTCACTTCTCTTTACTTTCTCTCACTACCCAAAGACCCCAATTGAATACCAAGGTTCAAGCTTCATTAGGGCTTCAATATTATAGTTTTCTTCCATCATTAATCAAGGGCTAGAATGGAATGGAATCTATACGATCTTGAGACTCCTTTCTCCAAGAGGTTTTACAGAGATTTGATTTCAATGTTCTTCAAAATTATGGTTTTCATCAAATTTCCTGGGTTACCTTTAAAATTGACTTAGTTTTGTATTTTATTGATTAATAATGATAAATTATGATTGTTTATTAGTTGATTTTTGTAATTTCTTTGACTTTGACCTAGTTTTTCTAAAAGATCCATGAATGACCCCTTTTACCTAACCCTAACTATGAACTAGTCTTATAAATGATTAGGGATAGTAGAATTGAATATGTTATTAATTAATTTATTATTATATGATGATGGTTATTAAATTATTGGATGAGTATGGTGAAAATGAGGGTGTGAAGGAGATTCTGGGAAGCCATTAGTAAGACTTTTGAGATTATGATTTCTCTACTTCAATTCTGTTGCTCTATTCTTGATGATTATGTTCAATTGAAGTATGATTGTGTGAATAGAATATGAATATGATGAATATTATGTTATGTTATGAATATGTGAATGTGAGATATTGATAGGGGTATGATCATGCAAGGTTAAAAGTGATTCTCTTGTGTGCCTTATTATGATATGACTATGATGTGATGATCTCACTAATAAGGGTTGTGATGAAAGGAAGTTCTGACTATAAACCTAAAGATCATTATTATACAAGGGCTAGTCCCTAAGTACTATATTGACATTAATGTTAAGGATGGCTTAAAGACATTTCAAAAAGTGACTTTAGCTTTGCACCAAGCGAACTAGATATGAGAGGAGGCTATAATGCAAATGTGCACAAAAGGATTTCAAATACATATGTCCTATTTCAATAACTATGTTCCCCATAGGAAGAAAAGCTAGTGGATCCACCTAGAATCCTATGCTATGATTCATGGTTCTACCTTGGAAAGTAGAGCAGCTTCTTTCGGTGTAGGATTTCTTTGAAACCGGATTCCATGTGTAGCTCACATGGTCTATTGTCGGTTAAGGAGAATGTTCCCAAAAGTAAAATTAATGAAACAAAGTAGATATGGAAACTATCTAGGGTGACTTAAGGGGTTATACTTAGTGTAGGTAAGGGTACGGGACTTTTCCTATGTGTTGCACAAGCTGGCTTTGAGGGGAGTCCTAGGAGTATGTTTTTATGTGATGATGTTATGAATGAAATGAATAAAATTTACTTTACATAATGATGATTCTATATGATGTTGGATTCATTGATGAGCATGATGTTGGTCTAAATTTCTATATATGATGATGAATATGCATGATATGATTTTATATGAAGTAAAAGGCAATTCTTGGGGTCTCTTTACTAGTTGACTTAGTTTATGTGGGTTTATAGGGTTTCACATGAGCATTGAAATATTTTTCTTGGATTGGGATTGTATGTAAGGATCTTATATGCTTTGATGATATGAAATGTAGCTTATGGTTATACTATGACGTTATTCTTGTACATGAGTATGACTATGTCTTAATGATGTTATGACTATTCACTTGTATATGCTCTTACGTGTGATTAAAGGCTTTCAACATGACTTAGCATGATTTTAAACAAAATATCCCTTTGTGCATTTTTTAAATGGTTCAATTACATATGTTTCCATACTTAGTAAATGTGGTTTGTACTAACCCACATTCTAATCTATTTTAACATAATGTAGGTTCGGGCCACTGAAGAGTTCAAGCCCATTTGCAAGGATGACTTGGATATTTTCCTAAGTTGTTGGTCACTCCTCAAGTCTGAGGTGATGCCACTTTTCTACTATAGCTATGATATTGACTATGTCTAAGATAGTTTTTCTATCTTTATATTTTGAGACTTTGTCGTAAGACTATATGAGATATATTGTAGTAGTGTAAGGTCTATGCCCAAATCTTATACTTCTATGATAGTTTTTATGTATGAGATAATATTAGACTACGTTAATGAATTGACTAAGTTTCCGACTGAGAAGTCTATGTAAACTTCATAAATGAGAAGTTTATGTTAACTTCATATTCTGATAAATGAGATGTCTAAGTATACTTCATTAGTAAAGGTTTTTAATTTTCCGCATTTTACATAGATATGATATGCAATAATGTAGGCTAAGGGCTAGTCTAAGGCCTCTTCGAGAACGAAGATGTTGGTGACGTTAAGGGGATGCTTCCCGATCATGACAATTTTTTACTGTTTTTAGTTGATAACTAAAACCAAATCCCTAATTTGAAAATCGTGTCACCCCTAATTTGAATGATATCTTTATTCAGTTGCTTTTATTCGTATGATTGATTTTAACGTTTTCTTACTTACCAACTGAGCCTTAAACATGTACCGCTATATGTGAGATTTGATCCTAAGTCATTTAGTTTGACTTTATAGAGACTAAAGATTGTTGATGCTCATATTTTGATGAAGTGTTTTTGAAACGTTATTAATTAAAAGGGAACCACTGCTAGGGAATGTTGTTGTTTGAAACTCTTATGGTGAAGTTGAATTTTGTTCTTGTTATTCATAGTTGAATCTACTTAATTTTAGTTTTGATTTTAATTTTGCTGTTTGGAACATAAGAAATGAGAAAATATGGTAGCAACGATAACCCAATGGACCACCCTCCTCGAAAAGTAGTGATTCTTGGAGATGACATCCTAATTTTCAAACAATTGAAGGGTGAGACAATCTTAAAAAAATTGGAGGTTGTGACAATCCATGAGTACTGTCTGAGATTCAAGACATTACTGTTACAATGTTCAACTCATGAAATCCCAAATAATATGCTACTAAACTTCTTCTATAAAGGTCTTTGACCTGAGAACAGAGGAGTGATCTGTAACAACCCTAAAAATTGATATGCTAAGTAATGTTTAATGTGACTAGAATGCCTACGATTCGACCGCGTTCACACGGATTGGTGCACGTAGAACAAGACGTCTGAACCTCTGCAACAGCAAACCCACCTAACTTGATGAGTTAGTTGATCTAGGAAAGGTTGGGTCCATCCATGTAGGGCACCTGAGTATGAAGATTTACCCCGATGAGTCTTTATCGAACTTAAAAAGGGAAAATCTTATGTTTGAAGGATCTAGGGGTAAAATGGTCTTTTTCTAGGCTAAGGTTAGTATCATAATTACCCTAAATATTGAATTAATTATTTAATTAATATGGTGGAGGGGCATTTTAGGGAGAAAGGGACAAAATTGGCCCTTTGAGCAAAATCTAGCTCCAACAAGGTTCGAACCTAGGTGGGAGCAATGATTTAATTTAATTATTTAAATTTGAAAATTAATTTAATAAATTAATAATTAATGTCTAATTTAAGAAAAAGGAAAATCAGATTTTTATTATTAATTATTATTTATTAATTAATATATTTTATTTGACTAAGTCTTGCCTATAAGTCCTAGTTCTAAGGGAACACTACCTCACATCTCTCTCTCTTTCACGTCTATATCTCTCTCATCAAAACACTATCTCACGACTCCACATACTCTCTAGATGAAAAACGAAACAAAAGTTCTTCACACTTGAAGAACTTACATGCCCAAAAAAATACAAAACAACAAGCTTATTCAAAAACTCAAAACAAAAAGGAAATTCTCAACGTTTAACCAGGTATGGATTTTCTTACTCTTTGTCCCGTTCCCAAGAGACCCCTAGTATTCAGTTGATTCTAATCCAAAAACTAGGATTGTTTCCCGTTGCATGACCCTGTCTGTAGCTCCTATTGATGGTTGTAGGTTGGTATGTATGCTTGTAGACATTAGGCGTGTAACGTGTTTTCGTGATAATTATGTGAATATATGTATATTCGGAATAATGTGCAAAATAAAAGATGTTTTTCAAAAAATATGTAGTCATAAATTGGAGCATCAAATGGCATGTTTAATTTTTTGTATTTTATGTGCAATTGCTTGTGTAAATCGTGTTGCTCATAAGTGGTGTAATGTTGCTGAATTGAGTTCCAACTCTTTATAAAATGTAACCATGATAATGTACCTAAAGATGTACTAATTGATCCATGAAATGTCCTAAAAACTAACATATAAATACTGCCAAAAGAGATTGGAAAAATGTGATCCTATTTTCAGCATTCTGGAAATTTGGTTTCGGCCAGATGATTGAAGTTTTGGAGAGTTTAAAAATGAATTTAAACATGTGAGGTCAGTAGGGATTGAACCCAAGACCTCACTACAAGAAAGCTGTAAAAAAATGTGATAAGGTAGATTCGAAATGGGGTAAAGTTTAAGCGAAAAGTTAGGGGAAATGGAAAAAAATTGAAGTGAGTGAGGGATTCAAACCCACAACCTCTTGGACGGATGAAGGAGAGAGCAGAAGATCGAAATAAAGAAATAATAAAAATGAGGTATGTGGGATTCGAAAACACAACCTCTTTGTGAAATGAGAATGTAAGAATAAAATGTAAATTAAAAAAAGGTGAGGCTGTGGGGATTCGAAAACCTCTTGAATAGATGAGAGAGTTAGGAGAAAAAAAAAGGAGGAAAAATAAATGTAGTGAGTGGGGATTGAACAAAACTACCTCTTGAATAGATGAGAGAGTTAGGAGAAAAATAAAGGAGGAAAAATAAATGTGGTGAGTGGGGATTGGACCTACAACCTCTTGGATAGGTGAGAAAGTTAAGAATAAATTAAAAGAAAAAGAATAGGCTTGTGGGTGATTGATCCCACAACATCCTTGCCTTAACCGAAAAAGAGAGGAGAAAAAGAAACAAAAATATTATGGGAGTGACGGCGATCAAAAAAGGGTCCCCGAAATCTGAAAAATGCAATTGTCATGTTTACTATAAGCTTAAGCGTTACTCAAGGTATTCAAAATCAGATTCCCTTTCCCAATCTCGTATTGACACATAAGTCATAAGTAAACAAATATTTAATTAATGGTGTCTCTAAAAGTCGAAATAAATATGTTGGCATACCTACAAGATGCATAAGTCTTGTACCACATAATATCTGGTAAATATGGATCACTTAGACAAACTATGAATGAAGCCTCATGGCTTGTATGTGTGGACTCATAAGTCTAGCATACATTTTAAATTAAGTGAACCTAAGATGTTATGTGATGAGATAATGAATGTTGACAACCAATTTTGGCCTAACATTTTAAAAAATTCGTGATTTTGAAGTTTTATTTATTTAATAGAAAATTTTGGTCCGATGGTTTTAAAATTAATACATTTTGAGTAAAAAAAAAACTATCTTTCCCACATCGTTTCTCAAACAATTTTCGATTTTGCAACAGTCCCACATCGGTATTTCATCCTTTTTGAGGACATTTAGGTTTCTATATAAACCCACTTCATTCACTATTTTTGGAGAAGGATTTTGGAGGGGAAGACCAAAGAGTACCCATAAAATTTTGAGAATTCTTGGTTTCATAGTTCAAAATTTCAACTATTTGCTATCTTAACTTTTAAGGGTTTTGTTATTATTCTATTTTAATGTTATTTTTTATTTTATATATTACATTATTGTTGTTTTCATTTCTAATTATGTTGTTTTAGTTTGGTCGTTGTTTTCCATATTCTCATGGGATAATTTTGTTATGTTTTGTTGATGTTCAAGTTATATTAAAAATATTTGTTAAAGTGGCCAATGAGAAAACTCTCCGTCGGTTTTGGAGGCCTCCCCATTTAAAAAAAAAGACAAAATTTTAATTCAAATTTATATATTTTATATGTTGAATTTGGCCGATGAAGAAATTACTGTCGATTTCCAAGGCCTCCCGTGTTAATAAGACAGATTTTTATTTTTTTAGTTATTGTTTGAGTTATTCATTTTTATTTATATTTATTTGACACTAACTCTTTTACTAAGTGTTTACAAGTACACGGAGGTGCTTCTCCTTGAAATTATTCGAAAAAGTTTGAATTATATTTTTATTTCGTTATTTTGTAAATATTGACGTTAGGCAAATCATAGGCCGATGATTATTATTTTATTGTGTATATTGCATGTTTATTATTTGTATATTATTATATTCTTCCTCAATTTGAAAAAAATGAATTCAGTCAATAACCACAATTGTGGATTCCGAAGGATGCCTAACCACTTCCCTTCGAAATAACTTGAACCCCTTATCTAGAATAGATTTGGTTTCTTAGATTAATAATTGACTTCCTAGTTTTCGTAAAATTAGGTGGCGACTCTTTCAAAATCCATTTATTTTTAAAACTTTGTTAAAATTTAATCAATTAATTATTTTCGAGTTGCCGCAACGTGTCGCCCTATTTTGACAGAGTAGAGATGTAACAGAATGGCGACTCCGCCGGGGAGTTTTAGAGGTTTAAACCAATATGATTTTTTTTAAAAATTGAGGAAATTTTTGATTTATTATTATGTTATGCCTTGTATTTGTATATTTTGCAGATTATTTGTATATTGAATTTATTCATTATTTATCTTGTTGTGTGTATATTATCATTGCATTCATGACTTAATATTTTCCGTAATTATTTCATTTCCACTAAAGGATGATTATGCAGGTTCGCACTCGTTCATTAACCAAAGATTTTCTCGGTGCACCTGAAGAGTGTAGTTGGCTATTCATAGTCAACGATAGTTAATTGTCCCAGCCCAAGTAGTCCGCTTGGGTTACCTTTTCCACTCTAAATACAACCCACTCCTAGTCAACTAGTGTAGAGCCGAGCCAAATACCGAAAATAGCGCGTTTGAAGTAAGATGACCCAATACCCAAGGCGTGTTGGGCCCATTAGAAGACCACCTTGAGTCCAAAATGACCCACGGCCTAAATGGACGTTCATACTTATGTGTTTAACTTTGAAGGATGTATACGTTGTTTGAGAAAATCATTGTCCCATAGGGTAATGATTAGATTATAGTTCGCTTAGGTTAAAAAAAGAGCTTCATCAGCTACTAGCCTATTTGAAAATATTGGAACCCGGAGATGACAACAAATCAAGAAAGGAGAAGGATCTTTTGTGGAGGCATAGTTTAGGGTCGTACCTCTGTGTGAGACTGATTATTTTGTATTCATTTCCCCTATTATGTATCCCCATTAAAATTTATTTATAAAATTTGTATAAATTTGAGTTTTGCGGCAATGAAATATTTCAAATGACGTATACATCCTTCGAATCGATAGGCCTACCCTAGGAGTAAAAAAGGGTCATATATTTGTATAGGACGCACAATAATTGTTTGTACGTTATGTGATATATTCCAGTTTGTCTTTACTGAAAATAATATTTATGTATTTTATTCATTATTTGTGTGATATTATCCATTATGTACATGAACTAACACTTTTACATTTTTGAGTTGTTCTTCTTCAAAGTGAAACGTTGATTTATGTCCGAATTCAGAAATCATTATTTGTCCGAAGTCGCAAGAGACAGGAGGATTACAGAAATTTGAGTCCTTGTATTTCACAAGACGTTAATATCAAGTCAAAATGATAAATCGGTGGAGTATTTGACTATGAGGTGGCACCCACTTATTTTTATTATTATTTTGAATGATGGTCTTGCTCTCACATATTTTTCATATTTTTGTAGGGACACCGTCCCCGACATTAATCGGGGATGGTCATAACAATGTCTGGATCTCGTAAAAATTGGGAAGAGACAAAGGTCCAAGAAAACACCAAAAAAAAGTACAACAAATCGTTTCTATAAAAATTCGTAGGTTATATTCAACGGACAGTATAAATATTGACGATTAAGACGTTATAAAGCATATTGGTGCGGAAAAAAATCAAATTTAAATATAAAAATAAAAATTCATTAGTACAAATTTCAGTGGCGTTAGACCTAGGAATTTCTTTGAGTTGTCTAAATCTTTAAATTATTATATGCCTTATCTGGCCGAACTACGCGTACCTGATTCTAATTTTAATGAGATACGTAGGCAACCCTTCTTGGGTTCGTATTATCTTCTAAAAAAAATAGTTTGTGCATATATTCCAAGTCATATCTGCACGAACTACGCGTATCTGATTCTCATTTAATGAGATACGTAGGCAACCTTTCTTGGGTTCGCTATTATCTTTTTTTTAAAAAAAAATAAAAGAAAAAGAAAAATAAAAAAATTAGGGATATGCACAAGTACCCCCTCAACCAATGCCCGAAATCCTAGAGACACACTTATACTATACTAAGGTCCTATTACCCCCCTGAACTTATTTTATAAGTAATTTTCTACCCCCTTTTAGCCTACGTGGCACTGGTTTGAAAAAAAAAGTCAACCATCGTTGGGCCCAAAGATAGTGCCACGTAGGCCGAAAAGGGGTAAAAAATTATTAATAAAATAAGTTCAGGGAGGTAAGAGGACCTTAGTATAGTATAAGTGTGTCTCTGGGATTTCGGGCATAGGTGAGGGGGTACTTGGGCATTATCCCAAAAAATTATAAAATAGTTTGTGCATAATTTCCAAGTTATATCTACACGAACTACGGGTACCTGATTCTCATTTCAATGAGATACGTAGGCAATCCTTTTAGGGTTCGGTATTATCTTCTCAAAAAAAATTATAAAAAAAATTTAAAAAATAGTTTGTTCATATTTTCCAACTCATATCTGCATGAACTATGCGTACCTGATTCTCATTTTAATGAGATACGTATGCAACCCTTCTTGGGTTCGATATTATCCTTTTATAAAAAAAAGTAAGTAAAAAGTAAGAAAAAAAAGTTTGTGCGTATTTTCCATGTCATATCTGCATGAATTGCGCACACCTGATTCTCATTTTAATGATATATGTAGGCAGCCGTTCTCGGGTTTGGTAATCATTCTTTCAAAAAAAACTTTGCTTGTACATACTGTAAGAGTCATGTCTTCAGCTCGGTCGGGACCTATGTAGTTAAGATCATGTAAATATATTCGATATGATGGAAAAGACTGACTTTGCAGTAAACTAAATATTCTCGTGGTACCTCTTACCTGTACGTTTGTGATGCTTGAAATTCTCTTGCATGCAATCAATATAAGAATAAAACTAAACTTATGTTTCATGTGCATTGTGTGGTGAGTTTTTGAGCAAAGTTCAACTGTGTTACGCTGTTGATCTAGAACTTGACCTGAATGTTTTTCGAGGCAAAATCATGAGTAATGTTTGGTTTTAGAAAGTATTGTAGGCCTTTTTTTTATTCGATTGCGCCTTTCAAAGACTATCAAATTACATTAATCCCTATTTTCCCCATTTTGAGGCGGAAGCCTTTATTTGGACAACCACATCTTAACCACTACCCTTTGGAGTGCTTACAAGAAATATCCTCTCTTGGCCCAACCTTCTTGTGTGCATCAAGAATTTGCAAATTATAAGAGGAAATCCATGTTTGAAAGTTCCGAAAGAAAAGATATTGAGTCTCCCAAAAGAAATGAAGAAAAGACCACTAGAGAAAAGAGAGAAAGGAAGAAAGAAAAGTGGAAGAAATAAAGAAAGGTGAAATATACCTTTACAGGGTGAGTGAAAGGTGGGAAGGAAAATACTCCAACAAAAAAGGAAAAAAATATTATAATAAAAAAGTGAATAAAAGAAAAGCTCCAACGAATAAGGACCCAAAAGAAGAAAAAAAAGAAGAAGAAGAGAAAAGCAAAAAAGAAAAAAGAAAAAAAGAGAGAGCTAAAAAAAAGGGAGGGAAAAGCGTTTAAAATGAGAATTCATAAGAATTTGAGATTGCGGAGGACATTGAGGAGGATCTAACGTCAAAGGCGTACCAATCATTAAGAGTACAGATTTTGTCTGACGCTCAAGGAGGAATTCAATCACTTTAATCTCAAATAAATATCCTACCTATCCCTAAGCCTACGTTAAAAGCCAATGACAAGCCCTACATGATCCCATTCCAAATGTTCTCAAATTAGCGGAGATTTACATAAGGGTCAAGCATATGGTATCATAGTTGTGTGTATTGAACATTCTTGTGAGTGTGAGTGCACTTTTAAAAAATGTCCTATAATCAAATGTTTCAAATATGTCTGAAATAGGATTAGCCTTTGTCATGAGGGCACTTGAAACATGAAGATTGATACAATTCGAAATCTTTGTTTCAAACAAGATGAACAGAACTTGTTAATCCTTAACTATATTTGAGGTACCACTTGAAGCTGTAGGAATTACCCTAATTCAATCTAAAAAAAAAGAGATTTACCTGCAATCCTAACTGTTGGTACCAATCGTGGTGAAGACTTGACTATCTCATCACATTTTTTTTTATTTTGAAAAAAAAGATTTTTTTTCGTTTGAGTTGTTCATTAATAAAGGTGTTATTAAGTTAATCTTATATGTTTGAGACGCCTATTTTACTTCATTGGGTTGACCATCCCAAAAATGTGATATATCTTGTTTTTATGCTTTGAATATGGCAAGGAATATCATTTTCATATTTCATCATGTTCATATGGTGCATTTTCTACTGATAATCTTTCAGATTCTTTGTAGCACTCATCATCCAGGAGATTTGAACTACATTTGACCTGATTCCTGCCTCGACAGGATATGAAGGAGCCACAATGGCTCGGTCATATACCCAGTGTGATTATTACTTCTCCTTACAATAAAAACTGAGACAAAATTTTTGAAAATATTTCTAAAATTCACAATAGAGATAACCAACAAGTCAATATTGAAGATCATTTTGAGACTTTCCATAATTCTTAACTGGGACAAAATTTTGAATAGGACCTCAAAATTCTGATAAGTGCTGCGAGAAGCTTGATAACAAATACAAAGATCATGCATCGAGAGTTAATTCATGCATCGCGAGTTAATATTCCTGCATCGCGAGCAGATTTCATACCTCGCAGAAAATTTCATGCATCGCGAGAAGATTTCATACCTCGCAGAAATGTATGCATCGCAAGAAGATTTCATACCTTGTGGAATTTATGCATTGCAGGAAGATATTCATGCCCCGCAGATCAATTCATGCATCACTAGTTAATTCATGCATCGCGAGTTAATATTCCTGCATTGCCAGAAGATTTCATACCTCGCAAAAAATTTCATGCATCGCGAGAAGATTTCACTCCTCGCAAAAATGTACGCATCGCAAGAAGATTTCATACCTTGCAGAATTTATGCATTGCAGGAAGATATTCATGCCCCGCAGAAGATCATGCATCGAGAGTCAATTCATGCATCACTAGTTAATTCATGCATCGCGAGTTAATATTCCTGCATCGCAAGAAGATTTCATACCTCGCATAAAACTCATGCATCGCTAGAAGATTTGATACCTCGCAGAAATGTATGCATCGCAAGAAGATTTCATACCTTGCGGAATTTATGCATTGCGGAAAGATATTCTTGCCCCGCAAAAGATCATGCATCGAGAGTCAATTCATGCATCACTAGTTAATTCATGCATCGCCAGTTAATATTCCTGCATCGCAAGAAGATTTCATACCTCGCAGAAAATTTCATGCATCGCGAGAAGATTTCATACCTCGTAAAAATGTATGCATCGCAAGAAGATTTATACCTTGCAGAATTTATGCATTCCGGGAAGATATTCATGCCCCGCAGAAGATCATGCAGCGAGAGTAAATTCATGCATCACGAGTTAATATTCCTGCATCGCGAGAAGATTTCATACCTCGCAGAAAATTTCAAGCATCGCGAGAAGATTTCATACCTCGCAGAAATGTATGCATCGCAAGAATATTTCATACCTTGCGAAATTTATGCATTGCGGGAAGATATTCATGCCCCGCAGAAGATCATGTATCGAGAGTCAATTCATGCATCACTAGTAAATTCATGCATTGCGTGTTAATATTCCTTCATCGCGAGAAAATTTCATACCTCGCAGAAAATTTCATGCATCGCGAGAAGATTTCATACCTCGCAGAAATGTATGCATCACAAGAAGATTTCAACCTTGCGGAATTTATGCATTGCGGGAAGATATTCGTGCCCCGCAAAAATCATGCATCAAGAGTCAATTCATGCATCACTATTTAATTCCTGCATCTCGAGTTAATATTCCTGCATCACGAGAAGATTTCATACCTCGTAGAAAATTAATGCATCGCGAGAAGATTTCATACCTCGCAGAAATGTATGCATCGCAAGAAGATTCATATACCTTGCGGAATTTATGCATTGCGGGAAGATATTCGTGCCCCGCAGAAAATCATGCATCAAGAGTCAATTCATGCATCACTAGTTAATTCCTGCATCGCGAGTTAATATTCCTGCATCACGAGAAGATTTCATACCTCGTAGAAAATTAATGCATCGCGAGAAGATTTCATACCTCGCAGAAATGTATGCATCGCAAGAAGATTTCATACCTTGCGGAATTTATGCATTGCGAGAAGATATTCATGCCCCGCAGAAGATCATGCATCGAGAGTTAATTCATGCATCACTATTTAATTCATGCATCGCGAGTTAATATTCATGCATCCCGAGAAGATTTCATACCTCGTAGAAAATTCATGCATCGCGAGAAGATTTCATACCTCGCAGAAATGTATTCATCGCAAGAAGATTTCATACCTTCCGGAACTTATGCATAGCGGGAAGATATTCATGACACGCAGAAGATCATGCATCGAGAGTGAGATGTTCGGCATGCCGGGTATGGGTCTCATTATATCTCCTAGTCTTTGAACCTATACTGCTAATATAGAGATCTAGCAAGGTTCGACTCCCTATATACGCTAGCATGTTCGGGTTTCTCTGGACGGTGATTCCACTTCCTTTTAGTGTGTGGCAGACACTAGATTTCATGATGCTCACATGATCTATGTCGAGTAAGGTCAAAATTCCCAAAGGAAGAATGAGGCCAACCTCAAATAATACACATAATGAAATGAACGATTTACCCGGATGAGTCTTTACTGGACTGAAAAATGGGAAATCTTAAGTTTGGAGGGTCTAGGGATAAAATGACATTTTTTTCAGGCTAAGGGTAGTATCATAATTACCCTAAATATTGTATTAATTATTAAATTAATATGGTGGAGGGGAACTTTTGGGAGAAAGGGCCGAATCGGTCTTTGAGCAAAATCTTGCTCCACCCTGGTTTGAACCTAGGTAAATCAGATTTTTATTATTACTTATTTTTTAATAATTAATTTATTTTATTGACTAAGTCTTGCCTAACAGTCCTAGTTCCAAGGGAACAGTACCTCACATCTCCCTCTCTGTTTTTCACATCTATATATCTCTCGCCAAAACACGCTCTCACGACTCCATATACACTCTAGATGAAAAACGAAACAAAAGTTCTTCACACTTGAAGAAATTACACGCAAAAAAATAAAAAACAACAAGCTAATTCGAAAATGCAAAGCAAAAAGGAAATTCTGAACGGGTAAGGTCTAAAGATTCGTTGGTGGACGTTGGTTTAGTGGAGAATTGTTCTGCACTTTGAAGGTGTTGAAAGCTAAAACAAGGTATGGGTTTTCTTACTCTTGGTCCCGTTCCCAAGAGACCCCTAGGATTCAGTCGATTCTAATCCGAAGACTAGGATTGTTTCCCGTTCATGTCCCTGTCACTAGCTCCTATTGATGGTTGTAGGTTGGTATGTCTACTTGTAGATATTAGGCGTGTAACGTTTTTTCGTTATAATTATGTGAATGTATGTATGTTCAGAATTATGTGAGTAATAAAAGAATTTTCTTTCGAAAATACGTAGTCACAGATTGGAGCATTAAATGTTAGGTTTAATTTCTTGTATTTAACGTGCAATTGCTTCTGTAAATCGTGATGTTCATAAGTGTTGTATGTTGTTTAATTGAGTGCCAACTCTTAATCAAATGTAACCATGAAAATTCACCTATAGATGTACTAAATGATTCACCAAATGTCGTAAGAACAAACATATAAATGGTGCAAAAACGGACTGGAAAAACGTGATCCGATTTCTAGAAGTCTGGAAATTTGGTTTCGGCCAAATACTAGATGTTTTGGATATTTTAAAAATGAATAAAAACATGTGAGGTCAGTAGGGATTGAACCCAAGACCTCACTACAAGAAAGCTGTAAAAATAAAAAAATGTGATAAGGGGGATTCGAAATGGGGTAAAGTTTAAGTGAAAAGTTAGGAGAAAATGAAAGAAAAATGAAGTGAGGCGTTTGTGATTCGAACCCACAACCTATTGGAGGATGAAGGAGAGGGGAGAAGATTGAAATAAAGAAATAATAAAAATGAGGTATGTGGGATTTGAACCCACATCCTCTTGGCAGAATGAGAAGGTAAGGATAAAAAGTAAATTAAAATAAGGTGAGGCTGTGGGGATTTGAACCCACAACCTCTTGAATAGATAGAGAAAAATAAAATAGGAAAAATAGATGTAGTGACTGGGGATTGAACAAAACTACCTCTTGAATAGATGAGAGAGTTAGGAGAAAAATAAAGGAGGAAAAATAAATGTGGTGAGTGCGGATTGAACCCACAACCTCTTTGATAGGTGAGGGAGTTAAGAGATAAATTAAAAGAAAAAGAATGAGCTTGTGGGGGATTGATCCCACAACCTCCTTGCCTTAAACGAAAAAGAGAAGATAAAAATAAACGTAAATATTATGGGAGTGATGGGGATCGAACTAGGGTCCCCCAAATCTGAAAAATGTAATTATAATGTTTACGATAAGCTTAAGTGTTACTCAACGGATTCGAAATCTGATTCCCTTGCCCAATTCCGTATTAACACATAAGTCTTACGTAAAAAAAAATTTAATGAATGATGCCTCTTAAGAATAAAATCAATATCTTCGCATACCTACAAGATGCATAAGTCTTGTACCACATAATCTTGGGTAAATGTGAATCACTTAGACAAACTATGAATGAAGCCTAATTGCTTGTATATGTTGACTTATAAGTCTAGAATACATTTTAAAATAAGTGAACCTAATATGTTATGTGATGAAATAATGAAAGCCCAAACGGGTTAAGTTAGTGTGTGACACACACTAAAGGGCCTAGTGCATTGGCATATGATGAAATAAACTTTCACGTAAAGTGGTGACTAATTATGAAGAGTAAATATGCTAAAGTTAAAGAATGTGGTTACAACATGATAAGAGGCTAATGCGAAAGGTGATAGAAATCTCAAATGAGACTAAGTGAATGTTACCATGACGTACTCACCTATGAGAGTGTATATTAATGAAGAGACCACTATGTATGAACACTCTAATGAAAGTATCAAAGTTAATCCTTGCTTAATACTAATGATGAGATTATAAATAATCTAATGAGCTATGATGTCCTCAAGCTAGAAGCGATTTTCCATAATATATGAGTTGAATGTAATGGAACTTTATACTAAGCACCGTTAGGCAAGCTATGAGTGGTGATTCCTTCCTCTGGGACGGGCGGAGGTTCACGTAAATCTAATGAGATGAGACTGTCTGGCATGCCGGGTATGGGTCTCCTTATATATCGTAGTCCTTGAACATATACTGCCAATATAGGGATCTAGCGGGGTTCGACTCCCTATATATGCTAGTATGTTCGGGTCACTCTGGCTGGTGATTCCAACTCTTTTTGTGTGGGGAAGACACTGGATTTCATGATATTCACGTGATCTATGTCGCTTAAGGTTAAAGATCCCAAAGAAAGAATGAGGCCAGCCTCAAATAATAAACATAATGAAATGAATGATACCAAAGGTGTTAGGATAGGATAATCAAGAGGTGATCTAGACTTAAGTAATGACACTAGGCTATTCCTCGTGATTGCACAACGAACCCAATGAGAGTCTTAAACTACATCCTAGGTATGACTGGTTGTTGCACTAGTATATGACAGAATAAAAAAGAAGTACCTATGAATGAATGAAGTAGACTATGTGTTTGCTAAAGAAGTATCCCTAGCTGAGGTCCCATATATTCATCCCTGATTTTGGGAAGTCCTAATGTGAATTCCATGATTCCAAGGTCTCATGTAATATGAATGAATTATATGAATTATGAGATATGAGTTTTGCAATTTGTGATGTGCTATTTGCAAAATGATAAGTATGATGATGCATATTACTCTGATAGCATGACTTTACTAATCCGATTTTTGTAAGTCCACTGATTTGACATTCAATAATTCATATCGTTAGGAGATAGATCTTCTTTATTATACATTTCCTTGGTGTGTACATGAATATACCCATTTTTAGTACAAGTGTGTACTAATCCCATACAACGTGCAAGCACATGCAGACTCTAGAGCTTACGATACGACGCTGTAGCTATGGAGCATTCATCCGTACATTGTAGGACCTCATATTTTCAAGGATGCTTCACCATTATATTCTAGCTTAGATATAGGTTTGAGTTAGTGGATTGTGTTCCACTAGCGTTTCTTTCCCATTTTATTTTAGATATTGTATTGGTGTAGTTTTGGCAAATATACACTTTATGCAGTATTGAACTGTTTGTTACATTTGATGATCATAATATTAGATGGTTGATTGTGAACGTTTATGAGTCTAAGTAGAGTGTCTTATATGAATGTTAAGTAACAAAAAGTTCAAATTTTCCACTAAAATTAACCTAGATAAAGTAATGATGACGTATGTAGGCTTGTTTGCAACCTCTGAGAGGCCAACGACGCCGGTCTCGTTTGTGGTCTAGACTCCACTCATGATATGATTGACCAACTTTTTATGGATGGTCTTATACGACAACTATATGAAGTAATATCCCAACTCTTTGATTACATGAATAAGACCAACAACGAGAATGAAAAGGACCAGAAATTGGACACACTATCGACTAAACTAGATCTCTTGAACAAAAATAATATGGAATTTGGAGTAATGTACAAAAATAAAGATAGGTACATCCCCCCTCATTAGAGTAGAAAGACAAAAAATTATGAGGGTGGACAGATAAATGAGATACTCTCACTGAATCTCCACAAAGTCGAATTATATGATAGAGTGCTGAAAGAGATAAAAGAGAATGTATTAATGCTAAATTAGATAAATGTTTCTCATTCCATATCTTTTAAGTTACTGGGACCCAAATGGGCCATCTTTAGTATCTTCTCAACCCAAGACGAAAAGATGGGTTGCCTAGTATTACTATGGCAAACCCCAAAAAACTGAAGATTAAATGGATACTTGCATCGTGTAACGATGTTAACTAAAATGCTTCTTGTGAGAAAACCTAAGTTTTTATTTCTTTATTTCAATTTTGGAATAACGTGTGTTGATTTTTAAGTTGAAGTATCAAATGTGTTTGAAAAGTGCAGGTTGTCAAGCAAAATGTCTAGTCGACGACTCGCTGAAGAAGTTGGCGAGCCCGATTTTGACATTCATTGGTTTCAAGAAATCATGAAGATGGAGTCTGTAAAACTTGGTGGACCCACAAATAAGTCCGCCCGACTTTGTCCGATAGTTGGGCCCCCAAGTTAATTAAGGGTCCTGTAAAACTCGGCGAGGTAAGTAACCACGTCTGCGACCGAGTGATTTGGCGATGTCTACTAATATCTCCGTAAGGGCAGGAAATAGATTACTTTTAAAAGGCTAAAGGTGTAAGCTTTCAAACTGTTTCTTATTCCCTCGCATTTAACTTCAATAAAATCACATCCTCACATAAAATTTCCTATATTTTTGCATTGTCGGGCTTTTTGGTTGTTGATTCAGTGTTCGGAGTTGGAATACTTTGCCCTCTAGCATTTAAAATGGTAATTTGTCATTAATGATTTTTTTCCAAACCCCAAACTCATAAATAGCGATTGAACTCATTTTCAATTTTGTAAATCTTATTAAAGTGTGATGGGACTCTGGTAAATCGTATATGTGTGCTTCTGTGTCTACTTTAATTTAGATATCTTGCCTAAGTTTCCTAGATTGTTGATTCCCTTATTTTCGTGTCATAAAAGTAATCATAAATTGTTGGGTTGCAGTATTTTGTTATTGGGTCTAGTTGGGTGAAGTCTGAGTAACCCAAATAATGTTAAATAATGTGTTTTGCCCAATGATGGAGCATTTGCCGTCATTCTTAAATGCTAAAGTCATTAAGTAGTAAATTTTGGCCAAACTAGGTTAAGTCTAAGTACCCTAGTTAGATTTGTCTAAAGTGTCTGGGGTTAATTGAGAGTGTGTGTTTTTATTATGCTTTCAGGGTTGTGAGGTTGATTTCCGAAGTTGAGGTTGAACATAGGCACATTAGGTAGTTTGGTAAGCTAGATCGAGCTCGCCAAAACACTCGGTGGTTTATCTAAATCCCTCTAGTTCTCATTTAATTTAATACTTCAGGTGGTTTCTTTTCTCTAATTTTTGGCGATAAGCCTAAGCTCTTCGATTTCATTCGACGACTCGCCAAAACTCTCATTTGATCTCCCCTTTTAGCATCCCTAACCCCTAAAGCTCAATATTTTCTTTATTTTACTTTTTTATTATTTTTTATTCTTGCAGAACTATCTTCCTTGGATGCCAAATACACAGAGAGAAAGAGAATTCTTGTTTCCCTACGACCATGAATTAGAGCGTACACTATGCAATATGAATCGAAACTTGGGCATTAACGATGATGATCCAAACCAGAACATCCCAGCCCCGCTTGATGTTCATGCTAAGTTATTACCCGATGATCCTTGTGAAAATCAACAAAGGGGACAAAATCCCGCTTAACGCCCTTAAGAATAATACAGAGGTTATGATAATATTGCAGACTCTGATGGACCACTTGTCTTGTCCCCTCTACCACAAGACCACACCATTGTGGTAACTAGTAGTCTGATGCAAATGCTCACTGATAGAGGTTTGTTTTCAGTGCTACCTTCTGAGGACCCAAATGTCCATATAGCTAAGGTGAGGGCAGTGTGTAAAAGCTGTGTAGGGAGTCCTTGATTTGGATTTGGATGTAATAGGGATAAGAGTATTTCCTCTCTCACTGACGGGAGAGGATGCTATTTGGTCCACTGAGCTCCCTTATAACTCAATTTTCACTTGTATCCAACTAAGGGACGTTTTCTTAGCACGTTACGACCCAGTCTCCAAGAAACTAAATTACAAAGACAGAGTGAACAACATTGTGACACTACCAGGAGAGTTAGTTAGCAGTTTTTGGGATAGATTCACTTCATTTTTGAGAAGTGTCCCGAATCATCGCATAATTGATGAGTAACTAAAGGAATACATTGACATGATGATAATAATAAAGCTTTATTGGATACTATAGCGGGTGTTTCTTATGGGAGTGTGCTTATGCCGTGATTGATGAAAAGTTAGAGAAAATATCTCGGAACAATAAAGCTTGAGTACTAGGAAGTCATATAATGGAAGAAATACCTTCGCAGTGCAATCCATACACAACCCAGCCTCAGATGAGATTCATGAAGAGATGGCTTAGATGAGAACTGAGCTTGGGTTGGTATTAAAACTTGTCACTGGGGTGCAGAAAAGATAAATGCAGTTAACTACTTGTATAAACCACCATCATTAAATGATGAATGTTATTATGAGGAGGATTCCTATATGGTAAATGAGCAGACGGGGGGTTTTTGACCGAGTGTCCAAGGCTCAAATCAGGAGAATTGACGCCAAGGTCAAGGTCGGATCTATGGTAACTATAACCGTGAGATTCATTATCTCCGAGATTGAAATAACTATCGCGACAACAACTTCAAGAAGGGTAACTATGGTAAATGAAATGGTAAGGATGGGCCCTATGTTGCTCCTCAATATCATGAAGTTACTCCTAGGGATGGTGGAAGTAGTATGGCACGAGTTGAGGATATGTTGCATAAAATGATGAGGAGCTTCGATGCTAGTGATGAACAAATTAAAAATATATGGAGTGATTTAGCGGGTATTGGGTAGAAAGTCGATACGCATGCAATATCAATTAAGCAGCTTGAGTTGAAAATGGCCCAATTATTTGCGACTGTGAACACACGGCAACAGAGCACTCTACCTAGCAACACTGTCCAAAATCCAAAAAATGATGGACACTGTATGGCAATCACTACTCGGGTGGTAAGCAAACCATTGACTCACCTATGTCGTCTAATGAGGAAAAGGTGATAAAAGATAATGATAAAGTGGTAGAGGTTAGTGGTGAAGTAGAAGATAACACTGGAAAAGATGCTGAAGTGCCTAAAAAGGTAACTCCCATGCCTATACCCCCCTTTCCTCAAAGATTAGTGAAAAATGATATACCATGGTTTCACGGTATAATTAATACTTTTTCCTTAAGTTTAGTGCGTCCAAAAGCCTTTTTGTGCTAATTTTTATATAAGTTTCTCTTTCTTTTGCAGAAAATCTGTCCAAAGCTGAATGCGGAGATTTTGAGCGAAGAAATGCAGAAGAGACCACCTACGGAGCTTATGACGGTCCGCCGTGCTTGTGACGGTCCGCAGGTGGCAGCGTAGTGCAGCTGCTAAAGGAAGATGGGGAAGTCTGACCAAGTGTGGGGTTACGAAGCTTGTGACGGTCCGTTCTGCAGGTTCGTCATGAAGTTCAGAGAAGTGATCCTAGTACACAGATTCCAAGAGTTGATGTGTTTTAGAATGAAGACCCTCGATGGACCGTTGTGCCTTTGACGGTCCGTCATACTTGCCGTCGAGGGTGGTGAAGAGAGCAGCAGAAGAAATTGCATAAGTATGGGACGACGGGGAGTCCTTGACGGTCCGTCGTGACCACGATGATCCGTCGCGTGGTCCGTCGACCCAGCCGCGTTTTGGCAGATTTCAAGCAAACAGAGTCCTTGTTTAATTAGGTCTTTTATTTTTTATAAATAGTTCGAAAAACCTCGTTTTTGAGGTTAGACTCTGTTACGTTAGACTCTTAGATTATTAAACTCTGTATTGGTAAACATTGTATTGGGAGATTCTTGATAATCATTACACTTATTGTGAGATTATTGATTACTTTGAGATTCTTGCAAGTGAATATTGGTGATTAATCAAGCAAACTTTCGGATTTTACTCTTTCTCATTGAAGTAAGTACATGAATTCTTATTTAATATAATTGAATATTGTGTTTATGGCCATGAGTAACTAAACTCCATAACTAGGGTTGTGGGAACCATAGGAAAATAATGAGATAAACCCTAACTAAAATAAAAATTCTAGAATAGTGTCTTGCATGTATTAATAATTCTTTCGCTTAGAAGTCTTTTGGCCACGTTAGAACTCGCCTTAATGCTACTTGCCGGACCAAGGAGGTAGATAATAAGAAAAAAATTATTAATATAAATTTATTTATACTATCTAATAGGCTAGTATTGATTGGTACGAGGTAATAACTTAGTCAAATTTCGAATACGATGCTTAATATGAGGTAAGATAAGGGTTAGGATACAACACACGTAGCCGACAAGTTGCGGAGTGAGATTTTCTAGATGCCGGACCAAGATTTAGAAATACATAACTTATAACTTTGCATGCAAGATACTAGGAAAGAATTGTTATAGTTAGAATTATCAAGTTATGAACCTGTGAGGAACAAGTAAACCCTAGTTACTTTGATTAATTGATTAAAATCCAACTGTCAAAGTTGTTAGTATGTCTTTCAAGTTCGTTATTTATTTTCACTCATTTAGAAATAGAACCCCCCCTTTTTTTTGTTTTTACTTTCCAAGAAGTCATTGACAAAACAATAGTAATAACAGTTGAAGTTAAGTCGGTCTGACTATTTTCCTCGTGGGAACGATCCCAACCTCACTAGTTTGGTTATTTACTTAACACGACCGCTTTATTCTTATTTGAGATGTAAGTTTTAGCGTATCAAATTTTGGTGCCGCTGCCGGGGAAATTAGCTTTTACATTAACTTGAACTTATTGCTATAGTTTAGTTGATATTTTCTTGATTTTACTTCGTTTTATTGTTTTTGATTTCTTTTCAGAACTATCCTCCTTGTATACCAAATACACGGAGAGGAAGAGAACCCTTGTTTCCCTACGATCACGAGTTAGACCGTACACTGCACAACATGAATCAAAACATGTGAATAAATGATGATGATCCGAACCAGAACATTCAAGCTCCGGTTGATGTTCATTGTCAGATGTTACCTGATGCTCCGGTAGAACATCAACATAGGGGACAAAATCCCGTTCCACGGCCCCAAGCATACTACAGAGGGTATGATAACATAGCAGACTCGGATGGGCCACTTGTCTTGCCCCCTCTACCCACAGGCCACACCTTTGTGGTAAGTAGTAGCCTGATGCAAATGCTCAATGTCAGAGGTTTTTTTTCAGGGCTACCTTCTGAGGATCCACATGCCCATATAACTAAAGTAAGGGCAGTGTGTAAAAGTTGTGTGGGGAGGCCTGATTTGGATCTAGATCTTATAGGGCTCAGAGTATTTCCTTCCTCTCTCTCTCACTGAGAGAGGCTGCTATATGGTTCACTGAGCTCCCATACAACTCAATCTTCACTTGGAACCATTAAGAGATGTTTTCTTAGCACGCTACTATCCGGTCTCCAAGAAACTAAACCACAAATACAAGTGAATAACTTTGTGGCACTACCAGAAGAGTCAGTTAGTAGTTCTTGGGATAGATTCACCTCATTCTTGAGAAGTTTTCCAAATCACCATATAGATGATGAGTCACTGAAGGAGATACTTCTATCGGGATACGATGATAACAATAAAGCGGTGTTGATACTATAGCAGGTGGATCTTATGGGGGAGTGTCCTTATGCTGAGATTGCTGAAAATTTAGAGAAAATCTCCCGGAATACAAAGCTTGGAGTACTACTAGGAAGTCTGATACAGGGAGAAACAACCTTCGCAGTGCTGTCCACTCACACCCACCACAGATGAGATTCGGGAAGAATTGGCTCAGATGAGAACCGAGCTTGGGTTGGTACTAAAACATGTCACTGGGGGTGCAAAAAAGATAAATGCAGTCAACTACTTGTCGAAACCACCGCCACAAAACGTTGGGTGTTATTATGAGGAGGATTCCTATGCAGTAAATGAACAGGTGGGGGGTTTCCAACCAAGTGCCCAAGGCTCTAATCAGGAGAATTGGCGCCAAGGTCAAGGGAACCAAGGTCGGAAATATGGTAACTACAATCTTGAGGGTCATTATGTGCGAGATGGATACCACAATCGCGACAACAACTTCAACAGGGGTAACTATGGTAATAGAAACGACAGGAATGGACGTTATGTTCCTCCTCAAAATCGTGAAGTCACTCCTAGGGATGGTGGAGGTATTATGTCTCGAGTAGAGGATATGTTGCAGAAAATGATGAGGAGGTTCGATGCTAGATGAGCATAATAAAGAGTTGTGGAATGATTTAGCGGGTATTGGGCAAAAAGTTGATACACATGGAATATCGATTAAGCAACTTGAGTTACAACTGGCCCAATTATCTGCAACTGTGAACACAAGGTAACCGGGCACTCTTCCTAGCAACACTGTCCAAAATCCGAAAAATGATGGACATTGTATGGCAATTACTACTCGCGGTGGCAAGCAAACCATTGACCCACCTATGCCATCTAATGAGAAAAAGGTGACAAGAGATACTGATAAAGTGGTAGATGTTGATGCTGAATTAGAGGATAACACTGCAAAAGACGATGAAGTGCCTAAAAAGGTAACTCCTACGCTAGGCCACCACCCCCATTTCCTCAAAGATTATTGAAAAAGACCGAGGATTGCAAATATCGGTGTTTTATAACAATGTTGAACCAACTTTCTATCAATGTCCTTTGGTATAAGTTTTAGGACAAATGCCTGGTTACGCCAAGTTTATCAAAGATCTGGTCACAAAGAAAAGATCGGTCCCCTTTGAGGATGATGATAGAATGCAGCATTGTAGTGCTATTGCTACAAGATCTCTGGTCCAAAAGAAAGAAGATCCGGGTGCGTTCACTATTCCCGTACAATCGGGCTATTACATTTTGCGAAAGCATTATGTGATCTGGGGGCAAGCAAAATCTCATGCCCCTCTCAATTTACAAGAAGTTGGGTTTGGGTGACCCAATGCCCACTGCGATGAGGCTACTGATGGCTGATTGAACAGTAAAACGGCCTATAGGGATACTCCACGATGTGCTAGTAAAAGTGGAGTCATTCATATTTCCAGCAGATTTTGTTATTCTTGATTGCGAAGTCAATTTTGAAGTGCCCATTATTCTTGGGAGGCCATTCCTTGCTACGGGAAGAGCCTTAGTAGACATTGAAAAAGGGCATATGAAGTTTCGGTTGAACAATGAGGAAGTGACCTTTAATATTTGTAGGTCCATGAGGCAGAGTGGTGAGCTCCAATCGGTATCTGCTATATCCTATAACATGGGTGAGACATCTGAGACACAAATAGAAGAATGTCTAGGTGTAGAAGCATTAGCGGCAATGATAATGAACTTTGATAGCGATTGCATTGAAGAGTATGAGTCATTAGTCGCGGCTCTTGACTGAGGTGATGTTCGGTTCAAACCAAAGAAATTTGAGCTTGATATGAAAAACCGCAAGTCCCTACCCGCGAAACCATCTATAGAGGAGGCTCCAAAATTAGAACTAAAAGATCTTTCACCTCATCTAAGGTATGAATTCTTAGGAAATGGTGACACTTTGTCGGTAATCATTGCATCAGACCAGGATGAACAACAAGTTCAGAGTTTGGTGAATGTACTAAAAAGGTTCAAAAGATCTATTGGGTGGACTATTGCGGACATTATTGGGATCCCTCCTGGTATTTGCTCTCATAAAATCCAACTCATGCCTGATCATAAGCCGAGTATTGAGCACCAGAGACGCTTGAATCCTCCTATGCAAGAGGTCGTAAAGAAGGAAATCACTAAGTGGTTGGATGCCGGAGTAATCTATCCAATCGCCGATAGTAGTTGGGTATGCCCGGTTTAGTGTGTACCTAAGAAAGGGGGA
This sequence comes from Solanum peruvianum, assembly GCA_027705065.1. Classification (NCBI taxonomy): domain Eukaryota; kingdom Viridiplantae; phylum Streptophyta; class Magnoliopsida; order Solanales; family Solanaceae; genus Solanum; species Solanum peruvianum. The sequence goes on from JAKWJD010001760.1 coordinate 27,281,751, forward strand.
ATGACTGTGGTCCCCAACAAAAAAATGAACTTGTTCTAATGAGACCGGTTACTGGATGAAGGGTGTGTATGGATTACCGCAAACTAAATTCATGGACTGAAAAAGACCATTTTCCTATGCCCTTCATGGATCACATGTTGGATAGACTTGCCGGAAAAGGGTGGTACTATTTTCTTGATTGATATTCGGGTTATAATCAGATATCTATTGCACTAGAAGATCAAGAGAAAACCACTTTTAGTTGTCCATATGGGACCTTTGCGTGCAGAAGAATGTCGTTTGGGTTGTGCAATGCACCCGCAACATTTCAGAGATGTATGATGTCGATATTTTCTGACATGGTGGAGGATACTATATAAGTTTTTATGGATGATTTTTCTGTGGTTGGTGATTCATTCGAGCAGTGTTTTTACCAATTTATCTGAGGTCCTTAAGAGATGTGAAGACTGCAATATAGTACTAAACTAGGAAAAGTGTCATTTCATGGTGAAAGAGGGTATTGTGTTGGGTCATCGCATTTCAGAAAAGGGCATAGAGGTTGATCGAGCTAAAGTCGAGGTAATAGAGAAAATTCCCCCACCGATCTCTGTGAAAGGTGTGAGAAGCATTCTTGGGCATGCAGGTTTTTACCGGAGATTCATCAAAGACTTTTCAAAGATTTCACACCCATTGTGCAAACTGCTAGAGAAAGATTGTAAATTTTGTTTTGATGAATCCTCTGTTAAAGCATTCAGTGAGCTAAAAGAAAAATTGGTGTCTGCGCCTATCATTATTTCTCCGGATTGGAACAGCCAATTTGAGGTGATGTGCGATACTAGTGGGGTGGCTCTTGGTGTAGTATTGGAACAGAGAAAAATCAAAATCCTTCACCCCATTTACTATGCTAGTAAACCCCTAAATGAAGCTCAGAAGAACTACACAGTGACTGTGCAATAACTCCTTGCAGTTGTTTTTGCTTTTGACAAATTTCGCTCTTATTTGCTAGGTACTAGAGTTATAGTGCATACTGACCACTCAGCATTGAGATATTTGATGGCGAGGAAGGATGCGAAACCTAGGCTGATTCGTTGGGTATTACTGCTACAAGAATTTGACTTTGAAGTGATGGATAGAAAAGGAACTGAAAATCAAGTAGCTGATCACTTGTCTCCTCTAGAGGATGAAGCTATGAGAGAGTTATGGGATAAGACTGACATTGATGATACTTTCCACGATGAACATGTATTGGCTGCTTCACAAGACTTGATCCCATGGTTCACAGATTTTGCGAACTATCTGGCTAGTGATATTGTTCCACCAGACTTGTCCTTTCATCAAAGAAAAAAGTTCATGTACGATGTGAAGAAGTTCTTTTGGGATGAACCATACATGTATAGGAGTTGTGCCGACGGGCTTATTCGGCGTTGTGTGCCAGAATGTGAGATTTTGAGTGTGTTGGAGGCATGCCATTCCTCACCCGTTGGTGGACATCACAGTGGTATCCGAACCGCTCATAAGATATTACAATGTGGTTACTATTGGCCAACTGTTTATCAAGATGCTCATGGGTTTGCTAAAGCATGTGACAGATGCCAACGAGATGGCAATATTTCAAGAAAGCAAGAGCTCCCTCTAAACCCCATTCTTGTGATTGAGTTATTTGATGTTCGGGGTATTGACTTTATGGGCCCTTTCGTGAGTTCTCATGGAATGAAGTACATTCTAGTAGTAGGTGATTATGTATCTAAATGGTTCGAAGCCATAGCGCTCGCAAACAATGAAGGGAAGAGTGTCACTGCATTCTTGAAAAAGAATATATACTCTCGTTTTGGCACCCCAAGGGCCATTATTAGTGATGGGGGCTCCCACTTCTGCAACAGATTGTTCAAGGGGTTATTGGATAAATACGGGGTTTGCCATAATGTGGCCACTCCTTACCACCCTCAAACTAGAGGGCAAGTTGAAGTGTGGAATCGGGAGATCAAACATATATTGTCCAAAAAAGTGAACGCTAGTAGAACTTATTGGTCGAGGAGGCTTGATGATGCTCTTTAGGCCTACCACACAGCATATAAGACTACCATAAGTATGTCTCCATACCAACTTGTATATAGAAAAACTTGTCATCTTCTGGTTGAGTTAGAGCATAATGTCATGTGGGCTATGAAGAAGTTAAAAATGGATTGGAACGAAGCTGCAAAGCAACGGATTAAATGGGTTGAATGAACTCGATGAATTTCTCCTGAAAGCCTATGTAATCTCAGCCCTATACAAAGAAAAGATGAAGAAGTACCATGACAACAAAATTGAAAAACGAGAGTTTATGGCCGGGGATTTGGTGTTTTTATTCAATTCCAGGTTGCGCTTTTTTCCGGGCAAGCTCAAGTCCAAATGGACTGGTCCTACTTGGTTACCCAACCATTCCCTCATGGAGCAGTTGAGTTGGAAACTAAGCAGGGTGTGCGGTTCAAGGTGAATTGACAGCGCATAAAAATCTATTTCGGGCATGCTGAATCGGCGAATGAAGTGATCGAGGCATACCATCTTGATGAAGTCTGTATAATAAAGTTCCCCAGTCGTGCCGCGACATTAAATCAGGCGCTTGTTGGGAGGCAACCCAATACTTGTTTTTTTTAGTAATTGTAGCATTTTTCTACTAATGGGTTTTAAAATTTGCAGGCACATTACCAGGAAATTCTGCAGAAAATTACTCTGCAGCAGTCACTAACGGATACATCGACGGACCGTTGTGCCCGCGACGGACCGTCGTATGCATCCGTCGTGCAAGGTACGTTTTTTTTCTGTTAGTTTCAAACTAGGGCACACATGACGGAACCAACGACGGGTCGTCACAATTGCGACGGACCGTCGTCGGGGAATCGTCGCGTGATTAATGAGGCATACCCGACCTGACCCGGTTGGAGTTTAATATAAACTTTCACCATTTAAGGTCCCCAACCCCTCATTTCACCCCCATTACTTTGTTATTTCTCCCATTACTCTTTCTTTCTCAACATCCACAATCTATTCCTCTATCAAACACCGATCATTGACCCCCACAATTCTCCAAAGCCCTAAAAGTGTTAATCTACTAGTCGGAGCTGCTGCTGTGGGTGTCTGCCTGGCCACCAAGTACTTGTTTATTTGTTTTTCTCCATTTTTAAGGTATGTATCTCAAATTTCTACCCATTTATCTTGCATTTTTGTTTATTAGTTAGTATTAGCTTAGTTCATCGTCGTATGTTTTTTCCTTTATATGATTATGTCTAACCTAGGTTCAAAATGTTTGAAATTGCCATGTTGACAACCCTAGACATAGGTGCTTTTGCATTGATAGTTTCCTAGGTAGTTGGGATAGACAAATGTAGGTCCAAAACACTACAAGTTTGATGTGGGTTCATCGAGGATGCATGGGGTACCCCCAGTTCCGTCACTTTTATATAGAACGAGACCCCGATGACGGACCATCGTAGGGTCCGTTCCAAAAGCCCTAGCACTCTGTCCCAACGGACACATGTGACGGACCGTCGTCTTCAGGATGGTCCGTCCCGTACAACCGTTCCGGTTGTTTGAGACCCTATTTCTAAGGGTCTCTCATTTTTTTCCTAAGTGTTCCCCAACGGACACATGTGATGGACCATCGTCTTCACGACGGTCTGTCCTGCACAACCGTTCTGGTTGTCAGAGACCCTGTTTCTAAGGGTCTCTCACTTTTTCCAAGTGTCCTTTAACGGACACATGTGATGGACCGTCGTACCCACGACGGTCCATCCTGCACGACTGTCACCCATGTGCTAAGGGTCTCCATATTTTTTTAAGTGTCCTACGACGGACCGTCGTACCTGTGACGGTACGTCTTGCACATACCGTCATGCTAGTCAGAGACTCTCCTTCAGGGTTCTCTATATATACATTGTCTAAGTAAAACACGATGGACCTTATGACGGTCCGTCATAGTCACGACGAGCCGTCACCATGTCTATCGTGTGTCAGTGTTTCTATAGAAATGACATACTATTTTCAATGTTTTATTTCGTATGGTATTGCTTGTCTTGTTTGCCACTACTCGTACTAATATTGATCCTTTACAGGTACTATCTACTATGGCACCCAAGCAAGACCGAATCTACGCACGCGGGCAATCAAAGTCTTTTGCCCTGTCTGCTCGCATGGTCATCGGCTCTGATGATGAGCGTGACCCTGAGTATGTGCCCCCAGGCACTTCCACACCTTCCAGTGCTGCATGTGCTCCCAGAGCCACACCCATAAAGGTGGCGTCCGGCGTAGTCACTGCCTCCCAGTCTGATGAGGAGCGCACACTGACCAGCACACCCTCTGGGTCAGCCACAAATGAAGAAGGAGCGTCTGGCTCCTTAGGAGTATCGTGGTCAGAGGAAGCCTCCGGATCTGCTGAGGTTCCCGCACCAGCCACCGCTACAGCGTCGGCCTCTTCTGAGGAGGCTGACAGTTTGGATTCCACCTCAGGCTCACAAGCTCAGGCCCCCACCCCAACCACTAACCAGCCCAACCGGTGGTGTGTCGACGGGCAATTTTTAGTCCACTCCGACGCCAAGTTCTTGACTGATAAAGGAGTGATGACTACAACACTCACCTTGGAGCGGCGGGTCCTTAGATGGAGTCTCCCGATGATGCCTGAGATATACCATCTTTTCACCAGGCATCACTTGGAGTGGACAGCACGTCCGTTTGGACGTTACGGTGAAGAAATGGTCTGAGAGTTCTACGCATCCTACGTAGCAACTCTCCGATCACAGATAGATAGACGGGTTGCCCCCGCTAAACAGCCCCCCCTGGAGCAGATCCGAGTACGGGGCGTACAGGTTCACATTTCACTGCCTGCCATCCGCCGGTTTCTATACGGCGAGGGTGTTAATGCTACTCGGACCCCTCTCACTGCTGAGTTTGACTACCGCTGGTAGATAGTTGAAGATGGCCAGTTCCTGCGCGAGCCATCACTGAGAGAGACCACCAAGCGGTGGATGACCCTTCACCTGTCAGTAGATGGAGTGGGTGCCGATTGGGTGACTGAGCCGAAGGGGGCCATCAAGAAGGCCAACCTCACTTTGACGGCAAAGTTCTTGTGGCTGCTTGTCCGTCACTGCCTTTCCCCCACAGCTGCAGATAATGTCGTTACCTGGGATCGAGCAGTGTTGATGGCAGTGATAATAGTCGGGTTCGAGGTGGACTTCACATGGCTTCTACAGGCAGTCATGCACGAGAGGGCATTCAAGGTCACTACTACATACCCTTTCCCGTGCATGATCTTTGCTCTCTACAGGTCCGCAGGTGTGCCCATATGGCACGTAGATCAACTTAAGACCCCGCAGGACACTATTGACGTCGGCCTCATCAGAGACGAGGCCAATGAGTTGGCTCCACGCAGAGGGCCCTGTCCAGAGCTTCCCCCACTTGCTGATGATCTTGCTGATACAGTAGACCAGGCCCGCAGGGCTACACAGGCAGCATCCACTGACACTACCGCGGTCGAGTCTATCCCGGGTACTAGCATTGCCCGGAGCTCATCTCACAGAACCCCTCTATCGGCACTGGTCCCGCTTGCTAGGGTCCAAAAACTAGAGGCGCAAATGGCCACACTTCTTCATCATATCCAGCCGTGGATGCAGAAGTCTATTACTGAGTCAGAAGAGCGCCTAGAGAGGAAAATGGTCAAGTTTACAGAGCGGAAGATCGCTGAGGTTAACCAGCGCTTGTATGCCTTTGAGTTGAAGGTGCTAGCCCGACCAGACCCTCCGGTGGATGTGTCGACTCTTCAGGCTGCAGTCGACAGTCTTCGTGCAGACATCGACACGATTTTAGAGGCTAGGGTGCCGGAGTCTGAGGCCCTTTCTGTCAGCCTGCTGAGGACACAGTGTTGGCGGCCCTTTTTGCTACTTCAGAAATTCCACCACCTCCCCCTCGAGAGAGTGCCAAGAGGCGTAGGGGTCGAGCAGAGGACGAGGCACGAGCACGGAAGAAGGAGCGCCGAGAGATAGAGGCTGCGAGGAGAGCCTCACTTGCTGAGGAGGATGCGCACCAAATGAGAGCATCAGAGTTAGAGGCTATGGCGTCTAGCTCCCACACTTTTGAGATAGCAGAAGGCACTACTGACGGTGCAGTTGTTGCTGAGGACACCCCTGAGGGTGTCCAGATTGCAGAGGACGTGGGTTCGGGGGAACCGGACCCACTATCTTGTTGATCGACGGCGCTTTACGCCACAGGTTTGCTTCACTTACCACTCTAGTATTTAGATTTTTATACATTGGGGACAATGCATGTTTTATTTTTGTTGGGGGTGGGGTAAATGGAAAGTGAGTACTAGGGTGAAGTCTGAATAGCCCAACTCACTATCCTTTTTGGGGATTTCTTGCCTTGTTCTTTTTCCCCAAAGAGACTTATTACTTTTTTTGTTGAACCAGCATGTTTATATCTTTTGTACATAGTTTAATTCTGAAGCATGATGGCTAAAATGATATCTTGATAAACTGGAAAATGATGCATGACTAGGCATAGTAACTGATAATTGTGTGGCTCTAAGCATGACATAGAGTTAAACCATTGCATTACCCTAAGTCTTAAATTCGAACTAAGTGTCTAATAATCTGGAATAGTGATGAGATGTCAAGTGAGTGTGAGGAAAATTCGAAAAAGTCCACTATTGGTACTGAGCTAGAACTTGCCTGGTTAGTCCTACTAGAAGTAAGTTGTAATAGACAATTAGGAAAGGATCATAGGCCCTTATTCAATATAGCCCATTTCTAGCCTAAATAAAAGAAGCCAAATGAAATTTATCCTTCTTTGACCCAAATAATCTGAGCTTAAATTAGACCTTTCTTTTTCACCCAACTGATATTTTCTGGGAACGATGTGTTGGCCCTGGTCCCTCCTTGGACATGTGCACCTGAGCTTATGCCAAGAGCATAAGTTGAGGGTGGCTAATGCAGTAAACAACCTTCATTATGGCCCTAACCCAATTTTGGGTATTGTGTACCTTGACTCATGGCAAAGCCATGAGTTGAGGGTGGCTATTATGAGGGATGCTCTGGAAAGTGGGGTTGAAAGAACAAAGAGAGAGTAAGAACAAAAGTAAAGTTACTCAAGAATTAGTTGAAAGAAAAGTGAAGGCAAAGAAAAATATACAAGAAATACAAGCAAGAAAAGAATAGTCACTTACACAATTAAGAAAGAAGAGAAAATAGCAACGTGAAAGAATATGAGAAATTGGGCAAGATAAAATGATAGAAAGTGGAAGGTTTAGGCGATATGTCAAGGAGGGCAAAAAGTCACTAAAGTATACCTAAATATACCCTACCTGACCCTCAGCCTATGTTACAAGCCAAGAAAGTCCTATCGTGATCCTAAGGGTTGTATAGCGAACTTAAGGCAGTGAAAATAAGGGCAAGCTTATGGCAATAGGTATGAATGAGTGTGACTTTGTTCTAAGAGCGAGTGTTGAAAAGTAATCCTTATACTCAAATTGAAATCATTGTGTGAAAATGAGGATTTTGTTTTCAAGTGAGGACACTAGTTGCAATACCGGAATTGTTAGCACCTTAGTGAGAAATAGAAGAGGATAGGTGTTAATGCATGGCGAGTCTGTGTCATGTTCTGATCCCACATAGTTCAACACTAATAGTGATAGCATGCATAGATTTGATGTGATTAATCAGGATTTATAGCCAAATGATTGCAAAGGATAAAACATGGATACTATTGTACAAAAATATTGTGTAGTGATTCATAGTGCGTCGCTTGAGGACAAACAACGAATTTAAGTTGAGGGTGCTGATATACCGTGGTTTCACGGTATAATTAATACTTTTTCCTTAAGTTTAGTGTGTCCAAAAGCCTTTTTTATGCTAATTTTTATATAAGTTTCTTTTTGATTTGCAGGAAATCTGTCCAAAGCTGAATGCAGAGATTTTGCGCGAAGGAATGCAGAAGAGCAGAAGAGAACCACCTACGGAGCTTATGACGGTCCGTCGTGCTTGTGACGGTCCGTAGGTGGTAGCGTAGTCCAGCTGCTGAAGGAAGATGGGGAAGTCTCCCCAATTGTTGGGTTCGAAGCTTGTGAGGGTCCGTCGTGTCTATGACGGTCCGTCCTGCAGGTTCTTCATGAAGTTTAGAGAAGTGATCCCAGTACCCAGATTCCAAGAGTTAAAGTGTTTTGGAACGAAGACCCTCGACGGACCGTTGTGCCTATGACAGTCCGTCATACTTGCCGTCGAGGGTGGTGAAGAGAGAAGCAGAAGAAATTGCATAAGTATGGGAAGACGGAGTCCATGACGGTCCGTCGTGACCACGACGATCCGTCGCGTGGTTCGTCGATTCAGTCGCGTTTTTGCAGATTTCCAGCAAACAGAGTCCTTGTTTAATTAGGTCTTTTATTATTTATAAATAGTTCGAAAAACCTCGTTTTTGAGGTTAGACTCTTTTACGTTAGAATCTTAGATTATTAAACTCCGTATTGGTAAACATTGTATTGGGAGATTCTTGATAATCATTAGACTTTTTGTGAGATTATTGATTACTTTGAGATTCTTGCAAGTGAATATTGGTGATTAATTAAGTAAAGTTTCGGATTTTACTCTTTTTCATTGAAGAAAGTACATGAATTTTTATTTAATATATTTGAATATTGTGTTTATGGGCATGAGCAACTAAACTCCATAACAAGGGTTGTGGGAACCATAGGCAAATAATGAGATAAACCCTAACTAAAATAACAATTCTAGAATAGTGTCTTGCATGTATTAATAATTCTTTCGCTTAGAAGTCTTTTTAACGGATGGCCAACGTTAGAACTCGCCTTAATGCTCCTTGCCGGACCAAGGAGGTAGATAATAGGAAAATAATAATTAACATAGATTTAGTGTATACTATCTAATAGGCTAGTATTGATTGGTATGAGGTAATAACTTAATCAAATATCGAATACGATGCTTAATATGAGGTAAGGATAAAGATTATGATAGCAACACACGTATCCGGACCAAGGTGCGGAGTGAGATTTTCTAGATGTCGGACCAAGGATTTAGAAATACATAACTTATAACTTTGCATGCAAGATACTAGGAAAGAATTTTTATAGTTATAATTATCAAGTTATGAACCTGTGGGGAATACGTAAACCCTAGTTACTTTAATTAATTGATTAAAATCCAACTGTCAATGCTGTTACGTGTCTCTTTCGTTATTTATTTTCACTCATTTAGAAATAGAAACCCCCCTTTTTATGTTTTTACTTTCCAAGGAAGTCATTGACCAAACAATAGTAATAACAAGTTGAATTTAAGTCTAGACTATTTTCCTCGTGGGAACGATCCCAACCTCACTAGTTGGGTTATTTACTTGACACGACCGCTTTACTTCTTATTTGAGAAGTAAGTTTGAGCGTATCAAAAAACACCGAGGAAGGTAAATATCGGTGTTTTATAACAATGTTGAAGCAGCTTTCTATCAATGAACTTTTTGTAGAATCTCTAGAACAAATGACCGGTTATGCTAAGTTTATGAAAGATCTGTTACAAAGAAAAGATCGGTTACTTTTGAGGATGATGATAGAATGCAGCATTGTAGTGATATTGCTACAAGATCTCTAGTACAAAAGAAAGAAGAACCGTGTGCGTTCACTATTCCTTGTACAGTCGGGTTATTACGTTTTGCGAAAGCATTATGTGATATGGGGGCAAGCATAAATCTCATGCCCCTCTCGATTTACAAGAAGTTGGGTTTGGGTGATCCAGAGCCCACTGCGATGCGGCTAATGATGGCCGATGAAACTATAAAAAGGCCTATAGGGATACTCCACGATATGCTAGTAAAACTGGAGTCATTCATATTTCCAGCATATTTTGTTATTCTTGATTGTGAAGTCGATTTTGTAGTGCCTATTATTCTTGGGAGGCCATTCCTTGCTATTGGTAGAGCCTTCTTTGATATGAAAAATGGGAAGGTGAAATTTCGGTTGAACAATGAATAAGTGACCTTCAACATTTTTAGGTCCATGAGGCAGAGTGGTGAGATCAAATCGATATCTGCTATATCCTACAAAGAAAAGATGAAGAAGTACCATGATCTAAAAATTGAAAATCGAGAGCTTATGGTTGGGGATCTGGTGCTTTTATACAATTCTAGGTTGCGCTTGTTTTCGGGAAAACACAAGTCCAAATGGACTGGTGCTTACCTGATTAACCAACTATTCCCTCATGGAGCAGTTGAGTCAAAGAGGGTGTGCGGTGTAAGGTGAACGGACAACCAATAAAAATATATTTTTGGGCATGCTGAATTGGCGAATGAAGTGATCGAGGCACACCATCTTGATGAAGTCAGAGTAATGAAGTGTCTTCAGTCGTGCCGCGATGTTAAATCAGGTGCTGGTGGGTAAGGCAACCCAATATGTATAGTTTTCTTTCTAGTAATGGTAGAATTTTCAACTAATGGGTTTTAAATTTGCAGGCACATCTCTAAAAAATTCTGCAAAATATCACTTCGCAACATCCACTAACTGATAGATCGGCGGACCGTCACGCATGCGATAGATCGTCGCATGAATCTGTCGTGCCGGGTATGTTAAACATTTATTTTCAAAATTAGTGCACCCATGATGGAACCCATGACGGACCGTCACATGTGCGATGGACCATCATCGGGGAATCCTTGCGTTATTAACCAAAAACCTGACCCGATCACGCTGGAAATTATTAAAAAATTTCAACCTTTAAAACCCCCACCCCTTTATTTGAACGATTTATTTCCCTCTTTCTCCCATTCCCTCCCTTTCTAACATCCTACCTTTCTCATCCCGTTCTCTATCAACTACTCCACATCAATTGCCCAAATCCCCAATTCCCTAAATCTCCTTTCTAGTGGTAGGAGTCTGCTGTAGTAGTTCTGCTCTTGATAACCAAGTGCCTCACTTGCTTGTTTTTCTCCTTTTCTCAGGTATGTGTCTCTGATCTCTACCCATTTACATTACATTTTTGTTTTTCAATTACTATTAGCCTATTTATTTTTGGTGGGTCTTTCTTTTTTGATATAATTTTCTCTGACCTAGGTTGAGAGCCCTCGAATTGGCTTGTTAAAATTCGAGAAATTGGTGCTTTAGCATTGCTAGTCTTCTAGGTATTTGGGTTAGAAACATGTAGGTTAACATTAAGTATTTCGTTTCAGTCATAGGGGATGATTGTGGCATCCTACATTCTTTCACCAAATGACAGAACAAGACACCGACGACGGACCATCGTACCCACAATGGACCATCATAGGGTCGGTTCGAACACCCTAATATTAATTTTCTCTAAGTGTCCACAAACGGTCACATGCGACAGACCGTCGCTCCCACGACGGTTCGTCCTGCACAACCGTTCTGGTTGTCAGAGACCCTATTCCTAAGGATCTCCAACTTTTTCTAAGTTCCTATGGCGGACATCTAAGATGGATCGTCATTAACACGATGGTCGGTACTGCATACCCGTCATGGTTGTCATAGATCCTTGTCCTAAGGGTCTCCATTTTTTTTCTAAGTGGCCACTCACGGACATTTACGACTGAGCATCATACCCGCAACGGTCCGTGCTGCACAACCGTCATGACGGTCAGATACCCTAGTCCTAAGGGTCTCCAACTTTTTCTAAGTGTCCTCTGACGGACATCTACGACAGACCGTCATTACCACAATGAACCTTCCTGCACAACCGTCATGACAGTTAGAGACTCTTGTCCTAAGGGTCTCGATTTCTTTCTATGTGTCCACTAAGGGACATATACGACGGAGCGTCATCCCCTCGACGGTCTGTCCTGCACAACCGTTGTGACGGTCAAAGACCCCTCTCCTAAGAGTCTCCATACATTTTCTAAGTTCCCCACGAGGGACATCAATGACAGACCTACGTCTTGCTTATCGGTCATAACTATTAGAGACTTTCCTTCTGGGGTCTTCAAATACACATCATTGAAGTAAGACTTTACGGAACCCATGACGGTCCATCATACTCACGACGAGCCGTCACCTGGTCCGTCATGTTTCACTGCTACTATAGAGATGTCCTTACAGATGTTCCCTTATGTGTATTTTGTCTTGTTTTCTCCTTCTAGTATAATAATGATTCTTTACAGGTACTATCTCTAATGGCACAAAAACAAGATCGTGTTTACTCACATAGGTGTTCAAAGTCTGTCGCCCCATATTCACGACTTTTTATAGGCTCTTATGATGAGCATGATCCCCAGTACGTGCCCCCAAGCACTGCCACTCTAGCACAAGCTTTACGTGCACCCAAAGCTATGACGAAAAAGGTGGCGTCCGGCGTAGTCACTGCCTTCTAGTCTGATGAGGAGTGCACACTGACCGGCACACCTTCTGGTCAGCTAAACAAGAAGAAGGAGCATGTGGTTCCTTAAGAGTTTCGTGGTCATAGGAAGCCTCCGGATCCACAGAAGTCCCTGCACCCGCCACAGCCGCATAGTCTGCCTCGTTTTATGAGGCTGACAGTCCTGATTCCACTCCAGGCTCACCGACTGGTGCTTTCGTCTCGGTTGGTGACCAGCCTAACCGCTGTACTGTCGAAGGGCAATACCAAGTGTATTAAAATACCAAGTTTCTAAATGATAAGTTATAATGACATGGACACTTACACTTGACAGGCATGTCCTCACGGGAAGTCTCCCCACCATGCTTGATATCTAAATCAATTCACTAGACACCGGCTAGAGTGGACAACTCGTTCTTTGGGCCGCTACAGTGAGGAGTTGGTCCGACAATGTTATGCCTCTTATGTGGTTACTCTCCGATCACGGATCGATATGTGGGCTGCCCCCTCCAAACAGGACCCACTTGAGCATGTCATAGTATGTGGCATAGAGGTTGACATCTCCTAGACAGCCATCCGCCGGTATTTGGACGGCGAGGATGTTGATGCCACCAGGACAACTCTCACTACCATGTTCGACTACCGGTGGCAAATTGTTATAGATGGCCAATTCTTGCGTGATCCATCGCTGAGATAGACAACCAAGAGGTCAATGCCCTGCACTTATCAATTTATGGAGAGGGTACCGATTGGGTAATGGAGCCAAAGGGAGCCATCAACAAGGCTAAAATAACCTTCACGGCTATGTTTTTATGATTGATTGTCTGCCACTGCCTCTCCCCCATGGCTACAGATAACATAGTAACATGGGATCGCGCAATTCTTATGGCAGCGATGATAGCCGGGTTTGTGGTTGACTTTGCTTGGCTTCTATAAGCGGTCATGCACGAGAGGTATTCAAATGTCACCACTACTTACCCTTTTCCGTGCATGATATTTTCCTTATGCAGGTTCGCACGTGTGCCCATCTGGCATATTAATCAGCTCAAGACTCCGCTGGGCACTGTTGATATCGGCCTCATTAGGGATGAGGCCAATGAGTTTGCTCCACGCAAAGGGCCTTTCCAGCGTTGCCTCCACTTGGTGAAAATCTGGCTGATACTACAGCACATGCTTGAACGGCTACGTAGGCTACTTCAGCAACCACTAAAAGTACCTCTAGATCCTCTTGCTCAACCCCTTTCCCTTCTCTGGTCCCGCTTTCTAGGATCGTGAAACTAGAGGCTTAGATGACCACACTTCTGCATCACATCCAGCCTTGGATGCAGAGGTCTATTATTGAGGTGGAGGAGCACATGGAGCATAAAATGGCACAACAGACTGAGCTGAAGATCGCTGAGGTTCATCAGCCCTTATACTATTTTGAGTTGAGGGTACTAGCCCCGCCAGCTACTCCGGTGGATGTGCTGACCCTTCAGGATGCGGTTGAGAGTCTGGGAGCTGATATTGATATAATCCTAGAGGCTAGGGTGCCTGAGTCTGAGGCCCCTTCTGCAGATCCTGGTGAGGACATAGTGTTGGCAAATTTATTCGCCACTTCTGAGATTCCACCACCTCCCCTTCGAGAGCATGATAAGAGGCGTAGGGGTCGAGAGGAGGATGAGGCTAGAGCAAGGAAGAAGGAGCGTCGTAAGATGGAGGCTGCGAGGAGAGCCTCAATTGCTAAGATAAGGTTGTAGAGTCAGCTGCTGGGGCATCTAGATCCAGAGATGTGGAGACAGCGGGAGGCACTACTGATAGTGTTGTTTCTGATGAGGACACTACTAAGGGTGTCCTGACTACATAGGTAGTGGTTCCGGGGAATCAGACTCACCATTTTCTTGATCGCTGATGCTTTGTACCCCAGGTTTTCTTCACCTCTCACTCTCGTATTTTAGTTTTTTTTATGCATTGGGGACAATTGCATATATTTTTGTTGGGGGTGGGGTAAATCGAAAGTTAGTGCTAGGGTGAAGTCTGAGTACCCCAATTCACGATCCTCTTTTGGAGTTTTCTTGCCTATGTTCTTTTTCTCCAAGAGATTGATTATTTTTATTGTTGAACCGGCATGTCTATATCTTTTGTACATAGTATAATTATGAAGCATGATGGGTAAAACAAAAATGATATCCTGATGTAATGAAAATAATGCATGGTTAGGCACAGTAATTGATAAATGTATGGCTCTAAGCATGACATAGAGATACACCACTGCATGACCGAAGTCTAACACTCGAACTAGGTGTCTGATAATCTGGTAGAATAATGAGATGTCAAATGAGTGTGAGGAAAATTTGAATAGTCCACTATTTGTACTAAGCTAGAACCTACATGGTTGGTACTGCTAAAAGTAAGTTGTAATAGACAATTAGGAAAGGATCATAGGCCCTTGTTCAATATAGCTAATTTTTAGCCTAATTTAAAAAAAATGAAATTTATCCCTCTTTGATCCAAATTATTTTTTTGATCTTAAAATAGACCTTTACTTTTCACCCCAACTGATCTTTTCTTGAATAATGTGTTGTCCATGGTCCCTCCTTGGACATGTGCACCTCAGCTTATGCCAAAAGCATAAGTTGAGGGTGGCTAATGTAGTAATAAACCTTTTTGTGGCCCTGACCCAATTTTGGGTATTGTGTACTTTGACTCATGGCTAAGCTGAGTTGAGGCTGGCTATTATGAGGAATGCTCTGGAAAGTGGGGTTGAAAGAACAAAGAGAGAGAAAGAACAAAAGTAAAGTGACTAAAGAACCAGTTTACAGAAAAGTAAAATAAAAAAATAAAAAATACAAGCAAGAAAAGAAAAGAGTCACTCACATAAATGAAGAAAGAATAGAAAATAGCAAGGTGAAAGCATATGAGAAATTGGGCCAAACAAAATGATAAAAATTGGTACGTTTAGCGGATATGTCAAAGAGGTCAAAAACTCACTATAATATACCTAAATATACCCTACCTGACCCTGAGCCTATGTTACAAGCTATGAAAGTATTATCGTGATCCTAAGAGTTGTATCGTGAACTTAAAGAAGTGAAAATAAGGGCAAGATTATGGCAATATGTATGAATGAGTTGTGAATGTGTTCTGAGAGTAAGTGTTGAAAAGTAATCCTTATACTCAAACTGAAATCATTGTGTGAAAAATGAGGATTTTGTTTTAAAGTGTGGACACTAGTTGCAATACCGAAAATAATAGCACCTCGGTGAGAATTTGAAGAGGATAGGTGTCAGTGCGTGGTGAGTCTGTGTCATGGTTTTGGTTCCACATAATTAAAGACTAATAGTGATAATATGCATAAAAATTATAAGACTGATCGGGATTGATTGCCAAATGATTGCCAAACTAAAATATGGATACTATTGTACAAAGATTTTGTAGTGAGTCATACTTTGTCGGTTGAGGACAAACAACGAATTTAAGTTGAGGTTTTTGATGTACCGTGGTTTCACGGTATTTTTAATGCTTTTTCCTTAAGTTTAGTGTGTGTCCTAAATCCTTTTTGTATAAATTTTTCATGTAAGTTTCTCCTTTTTTGCAGGAAATCTTTTCAAAGATGAACGCGAATGTTTTTGAGCGAGAAATGCAGAAGAGACCACCTACGAAGCTTATGACGGTCTGTCGAGCTTGTGAAGGTCCGTAGGTGGCATCGTAGTGGAGCTGCTGAAGGAAGATGGTGAAGTCTGACCTAGCGTGAGATTACGGAAGTCCATGAAGGACCTCCATATCAACGTCTGTCCCTTTTGCTAGTTCGTCGTAATAATCAGAGACTAGTGACAGTTTACAAACTTCAAGAAGTTTAAGTATTATGGAACGGAGACCCTTGACGGACCATCATGATTGGAATTGTACGTCATAGCTGTTCGTTGAGGGTAATAAAGAAAGCATCAGAAGAATTTGTGAAGTATAGGACGACGGAGGCCATGATGGCCCGTCGTGACAACGACGGTCCATCACGAGGTCCGTCGACCTAGTAGCAAGTTGACAGATTTTCAGTAATTAGAATCCTTTGTTTTATTAGGTTTTTTTTATGAATAGTACAAAAAAACCTCGTTTTTGGGGTTGGACTTTTTGATAGTTAGCCTTTTGGATAATCTTTAGTTCTCTTGTTCAAGTACTGAAGGATTAATTTAAGCAATTGTTACACTTTTTTTGGAATTTATTGTTGGTGCTTTTGTTGATTAATCAAGTGAATATCTGGATTTTATTCTTTCTCATTAAACTAAGTGCATGAATTCTTGTATTAAATATATGAATAGTGTGATTATGAACATGGGTAACTAAACTCCATAACTAGGGTTGTGGGAACCATTGGAGAATAACGAGGTAAAACCTAACTAAGATAGAAATTCTAGAATAGTGTTTGCATGTATTGATATTTCTTTCATTTACAAGTCTTTTTAACAGATGGTCAACATTTAAACTCGCCTTAATGCTACTTGCCGGACCAAGGAGGTAGATAATAGGAAATGAATTATCAACATAGATGTAGTGATACACTATCTAATATGCTAGTGTCTATTGGTATGAAGTAATAACTCAGAGCATCCGAAAGCACATTGGACTTGCTGGGGTGATGGAAAACACTCATGTAATAATATTTCAATAATTCGAACAACCTTCTTTGTAGGATATTCAACTCCATTTTAATAGACACATATTGGAGATAGTTAGTGGTCGGTATACACATCAACATGGACACCATACAAGCAATGCCTCCATATTTTCAAAGCAAATACTACGGCCGCAAATTCAAGATCATGAGTTGGATAGTTCCTTTCATGCACCTTAAGTTGCCTAGAAGCATAGGCTACTACCTTCCCCTGTTGTATAAGCACACAACCTAAACCCATTCGGGATATATCATAATATACAATGAAGTCCTTTGTACCCTCCGATAAAGTCAACATCGGAGCAGAAGTAACCCTATCTTTCTACATTTGGCTGATTCTCTGACATGCCTCTGACCACTCAAATTTCTTACTCTTTTGTGTCAAAGTAGTCAAGGGAGATGCAATGGATGCGAAACCATCCACAAACCTCCGATAATAACCCCCAACACCCAAGAAACTCCTAATGTCGGTTGGAGTCAATGGTGTAAGCCAATTCATGACCTCTTCAGTTTTCGTTGGATCAACCTCAACTCTCTCACGAAATATGATATGAACAAGAAACGCCACCGACCTCAACAAAAACTCAAATTTAATATACTTTGAAAATAACTGGTTTTCCTTAAGAACTTGTAACACCACCTTCAAATGGTCCATGTGATCACCCTCATTTTTCAAGTGTACCAAGATGCCGTCAATGAAGAAAATGACAAATGAATCTACATAACTTCTAAACACCTTATTCATGAGATCCATAAATGCCACCGGGGCATTCGTGAGACCAAAGGACATTACTAAGAACTCATAATGAGCATTTCTACTTCAAAATGGTGTCTTTCGTATATCCTCACCTCTCACCCTACGTTGCTGATATCGCTATCTCAAATCAATCTTAGAAAGTAGCTTGCCCGTTGTAGTTGATCAAACAAGTTACCAATCCGAGGGAGAGGATACTTGTTCTTAATAGTAACATTGATGAGTTGGATAAAATCAATGCACATTCCAAGGGACTCATCCTTCTGCATCACCAACAATACCAGAGAACCCCACAGAGAAATACAAGGTCTAATGTAGATTTTGTCTAGTAAATCTTTGAATTGAGACTTCAAATCTTTCAATTCGGATAGAGCCATTCGAAAAGGAGGAATTGAAATGGATTTGTATCCGGTAACAAGTCGATACCAAAATCTATTTAACATTCAGGAGGAACACTGGTAATATCATTACGAAATACCTTCGAAAATTCCCTCCATACGTGGACCGACTCAATGGGATGAATTTTGGAGTCTAAATCTTAGACTCTTACTATATGATATAAACATCCTTTACCTATTATCTTACAAGCCTTCAAAAAAGACATGATATGACCTCTGGGAATAGAATATCTCCCGTCCAACTGTAAAACGGGCTCATTTGGAAAGTTAAACTTGACAACCCTTATTTTACAATCTATAGAGGCAAAGAAAAAATGTGACCAATCCATACCCAATATGACATCAAAATCAAACATATAGATTTCTACTAGTTTAACATAAGTAACTCTATTGGGAAACATTGTACGACAATGTCTATACACCCTCTTTGCAACAACCGACTCACCTACGGGCTAAACACCATAAAAGGTTCATTTAGAATGTTGAGTAAGATATCAAATTTCTTAGTTATCAATGGAGCAACAAAAGATAATGTAGCACCTGGATCAAGTAAAGCAGATATCAATGTAAAAGGCTTCCAACATACCATTCACAACGTCAAGAGAAGTCTCTTGCTTACCCCTTGAGTGAAGTGCATAGAAGCGATTCTTCTTTGGAGCGTCATTAGAACAACTTGCTTTTCCATTCTCATTGTCTTGCACCCTCACATTTGGGAATCTCGAACCTTGTGTCAACTTTTACCACAACCAAAACAATTATCGCTCCCTTTAGACAATCACCATAGTTCTTCTTACCACTCTATCCCCAAGTCGGCTTCTTGGTTGGTGAACTAGTATCCCTTTCATTTTTAGGCTTAGGTTATACACCCTATTATCCTTAGACTTAGGGAACATGGAAGGAAATTGATTAGACACCCTCTTCTTGAACCTATTCTTGTCTTGAATCTAAAGCATCGCCTTTGAAGAACCACAATCAAAAGAACTTTTCCTCTTGGCATATCTACTCTTCCTCTTAGCCCTTGCCTCTTACACTTGTTGAGCATGAACCATGATAGGATAAATGTTCATATTGTGATGTATCATAGCTGAATGACATTCCTCTTGGAAGTCATCCGATACTCCCATCACAAAGAAGTTTCTTGTAGCCGAGTCGGTTTCTTCTCTTAGGTGTGGTTCTCTAGAACATTACTTTGTCTAAAAAGCCACTTGATGGTACGATCTGTGGTCTTAGTGATCACCAAGATTGTTTTTCTTCACTTCTTCACCTTGTTATGCTCATTTTCATTTGTTCTTGTCCTTACCTTGATCTTTAGTCCACATAAATAAAAATCAAAGCTTTAACATCAGCTTATACCACAAATTAGGCATTTGAGGGCACTAGAACTATCAAAACGAATCCCTAAATGACTCAAACTCTTAGTTTCAACATCTTTTCCTTTCAAGGTCACTCGAATGTTTACAAATAGAGCAATTGAAATTTAATTTAAAGAGGTTCCAGCTTGCAAGGTGAATGGGTAGCGTGTGAAACTTCTTTTTTGAGAATTTTATGATATTTTGGTGATCAAAGTGGTGTATATTGAATATGTTTGAAACTATTTCCACATCGTGCCAGGGTTATAAATAAGTCATTTATTGTGAGGTAACCCAATATTTAGTTGTTTTTGAATAATATCTCCTGAATGTGAAAGTATAGGTGATTCTGTGATGGCATAGTTTTTTTGGCGAGCCGCCAAGTAAAATGGCGGCCACAATTTGACCCGCCTTCTGACCATCAAAGAAGGGATGAAGTTCATGAATCTTTAGTGATGCATCCCATTCATTCGGTGATGCACCAAAGAGGTTCGTGGAGCCCAACTTCTACTGCCCGATATTTCTTGAAGCATCGGTGTTTTGGGAAATTTGGCAAAGATTTGAGCTAACTTGGCATTGCACCGATCCTATTAGGCAAACCAACCTTTAATAACCTTTTGGTCCGAACTGGAGAGCCAGTATTTTTGATATTTCAGCGGGTGGCATGCAATTAGGTGTTACGTTGAATGGTTTAGAAGCCTCGCAACAATTTTCTTTTTATTTAGTGCTTTTGTATCTCTATTTTTCTTTTTGTGTTCGTTCCTTTTTACATTGAGGACAATGTTGGATGTTTTTGGTATGGTGGGGACTTGTAAGGAATACCACCTCTGGATATGTTTGGATGGAGCTATTCTCTTGCATTTTTGAGTGACGACTATGGTCAATACCAATAACTTAAATAGTGATCTAAATTGAATTACATGAATGAGAAGCTATGATGAGTAAAACTGAGTTATATATACCATATGTCAACTCTTTGCATCTCGTTCTGACTAGCCGATTATCGATTAAGTCTCTTGTGATTAACATTAGCTAGAAGTGTGGAATGTTATTGGATAATTACATTTAAAACCTTGTGTTGTTAGTTTGACATGAATATTATGCTTTATGACACATAGAATTTTCCTCGTTAGTCTGACTTATTCATTGAAGCAAGCGATTGAAATGATTTTAGGAATTTTTTTTAAGAGTATACAAAATTGATGACATACCTCTTTGTGGCCACCTTGTGAGTAGTGTGAACCTTTGTTGGAAACTTTTGAGCCTAACCTTTTCATTGGAAGAAGGTTGAAATTTTTTTACCTCTTTGACGCATCACCTTTAACCTTCATAAAGTATTGGTTTGTTGAATAGCAAAGTAAGGCCAAAATCCTATGTTGGGATGTGATGAAAAAGAAGAAAACTCAAGAATTATGAAAAATCCCCCTTTTGAAATATAGTTCGAAAAAGATGGAACCCCACCATTTAAACAAAAGAAAAAAATGGTGAGCAAGAATAAAAAATAGAAAAGTTTGTGAAATAAAGTTTATGAAAGAAGCAAAAGAAATGGTGTATCGGATTAGTCGTGTTTAGTTGAATAATGGAGTGGATTGTGAACATGTTTGAATGAGAAAGAAAAGGAGAAAAAGTGACTTTTAGGCCATACTTAAAAAATTTTGAAATATATAATCTTAAGGACACTCACCCTATTATAGGACTTAAAAAGACCTTTGTGATCTTGAGTGTGTGGAATAAGACATTGATTGGAAAATAAGGGAAAACCTATGGGTGTAATCATGTAAGTGTTTGTCTTTGTGAGTGTGAGAGTTGTATTTGATTTCGGTATCTTAAATGGTTGAGGAATTTTTTGTGAGTTTGGAATCATCCTTGCTGCGAGGGTATTTGAATTATTCTGTTGAGCTTGAACATGCATTTGAGGCAAGTATTGTGAACTTGAGTATACTTAATAATGGTGAGTCAAAATTTGAAATTTCAAGTGCAGAATTGAACATTGTATGTGTAGTTTGAACCTTTTGTCTGCATTTGTGTTGATTCTTAAGTGGAATTGTTTGTAGACATCCTGAATGAATCAATTGATCTTGAGTTTTACTTGAGGATAAGCAAAAGTGTAAGTTGAGATTTTTGATGTTGAAGTACTTATTTGAAGCTAGAAAATGAAAAGAGAAATAAAAGAACAAAAAAGTTGAAGATTGCCGACTCCACTTGGTGATCCGCCAATTGGCCTCTTCATCGACTTAAAGTTATAGTATCCCACTCCTAATTAAGAGAAATTGTGAAAAGGGTATTCGTTATCGGTGATACGCTGATTGGATAGGGAAAAAGTAACTAGTCCGCCTACGATTACAAAACGATAAATGAAGGTGAAAGGAAAACGACAATTCAAAGAATTAAATGGCGCATCACATAATACATCGGCGACCTCGACATAAACCGCCTAAATTTAAAGTACACACTAGGTTAAAATATATGATAAGAATGAAATGATAGGGGCAATTGGTGAATCACCGACTTATTGGCGACACACAATTTGCCTCATCGATTTACCCCGAAGGACAAATTTTGTAAAAGTATAATTTGATTTTTGAAAAGAGAAAAGGTTTTATTAATATTTTTAAAACTCATACTTTGAACTAAAATACAATTCTTCTTTAGTTTTGAATCTTTTTAAAGTAAACTTTGAATTGAATTTTGGAAGTTAAGATACATTGAATCATTTTAAGGGTTTGGAGATAAATACCCAGTCATGGAGAAAGTAATAGTTGTTGAATTCATACATTTTATAATGAATAGATAAAACCCTCATTCTTTGGGTTATGACCATGTGACTAATTTTCTAATTTAGTGTCACAACCGTAGTCTAGACCCAAGACGAGACCAGTGTCGTTGACCTCTTAGAGATCGTAGACGAGTCTACCTCATTCTTACTTCATTTAGGTTAGTTTTAGCAGAAAATTTAAAACTTTTTGTTTCGTAACATACATACTAATCATTCTATTAGATTCATAATTGTTCACCATCAACCACATTGAGTAGTTTCTAAATCATGGTAGTGAAGTGCATCACTATCCTTGATTAGAGACTGCATAATGAGTATGAAAAATTTCCCTTCTTCTGATCGTATCATGCCTTTCCTAATTATTCTTATTTTCTTAGTGTTATGAGCACGTCTAACATTAATCCTTGTTGTTTTCAGAGAATGAACACTAGGAGAACCATTTGTCATAGGAGAGAGGTGTAGATGTTGGGGTTAATCAAGTTCCACCCAAGGCTCCATTTGAAGGAGTAGTCATGACGGTTAACCCTGCTGGGTTGACTAATACTGAGGTGAGGGAATCTCTGGCCCAGATGGCACATGCCATCAATATGAAAGCTCAGTCACTGACTAACCAAGTAAACCAGCAATATATTAAGAGGGAGAACCAACCAGTTCGTAGCATGGCTAACAGGTTGGGAGACTTTACAAGGATGAATCCTCCTATATTCACAGGGTCTAAAAATTCAGAGGATCCTCAGGAGTTTGTGGATGAGATACATAAGATTTTTGTGCCTGTGGGGGCCACAGATACTAAGGAAGCAAAGTTGGCTTCTTATTAACTCAATCATGTTGCACAAACTTGGTACAAAATGTGGCAGGATAGCCGAGGATTGGGAGGAGTTCCGGTCACTTGGTAGCTTTTTAAGACAGCCTTCTAGGAGATGTTTTTCCCCAGGGAGATGAGGGACGCCAAGGTTTAGGAGTTTATCAACCTTAAACAGGGATTAATGACAGTTAAGGAGTATTCCTTGAAATTTTGAAATTATACAGGTATTCCACTTTTCTTATGTCTAATAGAAGAGATAAGATGAGTAGATTCTTGATAGGGATTGCTGAGGAAATTGAGGAGTTGTGTAGGGCAGCTATGTTACATGACAGCATGGACCTTTCAAGGCTTTTGATCCATGTCCAGCAAGTGGAGGAAATCAGGAAGAGGAAGCTCACTAGGGCAGGGAACAGGTGAAGGCAAGATGAGAAGAATTTTTCAAGGAACAATATTACTTGAATCAGGGAAAAGACTAGGTTTAGAAGGGACTCTCCCACCAAGGGGAGTCAAGTTTATCCAAGGGTTTCTATGATAGGGATTCCTAGTCCAGAGAATAGAGAAAAAATGTAGTAGATACACCTGGCCACCTTGCAGGAAGTGTGGAAAACTACATGGAGGAGAGTGTATGATGGGAACTAACGCTTATTACAGTTGTGGCAAACCGGGTCACATGGTGAAGGATTGCCTGAATAGGATAAGTCAACAACAAGGGAAGGAGAGAGTTCAGTCTAATTGTCCAAGTGAAGAGGCTCTACGGAGGCAACGATTCTTAGAACTCAAGTCTAGGGGTGCAGGGGAAGGCACTTCTGGTGATGTCTCGGGTGCGTAGCTTACTTAGTCTTCATGTATTTGATTGTGTATGGTGTATATGCACTACTATGAGGTTAATATGTTTGAGTAATAATGTTGGTTGTTGATTTGTATGACTTATATGTTTACTTATGTTGTATTCTTTGATGAGACTAGTTTAGGAAAGATTTCCTTAGCCTATTAATGTGAAGCTACTTGTAGGTTCAAGGATGTGGACCATCATGTTAATATGTGAGTTAGATATTCACCAATGGGGAGTATTGAATTACCTATGTATGCATACGTTCTATAGATGACTTATTGCTGGTACGGAGTAGTGTCATTCGGGGACAATGTTCCTAGGGGGGGGGGATAATGTAACAACCCTAAAAATGGATATGATAAGTAATGCTTAATGTGACTAGAATGCCTACAATTAGACTGGTTTCACACAGATAGATGCTAGTAGAACTAGATCTCTGAACCCTTGCTACAGCCAAGCCAACTAACTTTGGGAGTTAGTTAGTTGTGCTAGGAAAGGTTGGGTTCATCCATGTAGGGCTCTCGAATATGAAGATTTACTCGAAGGAGTCTTTACCGGACTTAAAAGGGGAAAATTATAGGTTTGGAGGGTCTAGGGGTAAAATGGCCTTTTTCCACGCTAAGGGTAGTATCGTAATTACACTAAATATATAATTAATTATTTAATTAATAAATTTGAAGGGCATTTTGGGGAGAGAGGGCCAAAAATTGGCTCTTGAAGTGAAGTCTTGATCCATCCGGGTTCAAACCTAGGTGGAAGCAATGAAAATTATTTTTAAATCTAAGTTGGTAAACTAATGTAATTAATTTATTTTTATTATTTATTATCTGATTTAAAATAAAAGGAAATCAGATTTTTAATAATTAAATAAAAACCTTAATTGACTAAGTCCTAAACTAGAGTCCTAATCCTAAGAAAACTCTTCTCTCCCACGCTCATCTCTCTCTCACATCTCTAACACTCTCACTCACGATTCTCTCTGTCAAATAACTTAAAAAAAATAGTAGGTAAACCAAATTTCTTCAAACTTGAAGAAGTCACAACAAAAATATAAGAAAACAATGAAATCAATCTTGTAGGCAAAGAGAAGTTTGTCCGTCGAGTTGGTGTTGATTTTGAGGGGATTTGGAAGTGATCTTGGGTGAAGTTTTTGGAAACAAAGCCGAGGGTTTAACGTCAAAAAGGTATGTGTTCTCTTTTTCTTGGTCCCTTTCCCAAGATACCCATTAAGGTTTAGATTATTCTGTCCAAAAACTAGGGTTATTCCCCGTTGCATGTCCCTGTCATTAGCTCCCAATGATTCGTAGGTTGGGTATGATTGCTGGTAGATTCAGCTGTATGTTGTGTTTTCGTGATGAATATGTTTATGTTTTTGAATTTAAAATCGTATGAATGACAACGTATGTGTTTTCACTACTACGTGCATGTGTGTGCAAGAATGTGACTATGACTAGGGTCTCGACTTGAGGCTCCAAAATGTGTAACATTATGGTTGTTATTTTACATGCATAAACCTAGGAAAATCTTGACTTTCATAAAAGATTAAACGTGGCTGATATAAGTAAAAATCCCTTGGCTAAACGAATCTATGAAAAATGTACCCCAAAACGTGTTAAATTGTCAACAAATTACTCTATGAGTTCAAGTGAAAATATTGATGAAAGTTAGATGAAATGTAACTAAATTTCCAGCAACTTACATGTTTAGCTTAGTCTAAATGTAGATGAAAGAATCTGGAAAATTAATTAAGTGAAAAATGAGGTGATGTCACCAGGATTCGAACTCGCGACCTCACCTATATAATGCCTTAAAATCGCAAAAAGTAAACGGGGGTCAAGGGAATTCGATCTCGGGTGTGCTGGCTGAAAAGTAAAGTACAAAAAAATTAATAAAAAGAAATGTGAGGCGTGGGAATCAAACCCAAAACCTATAGGAAGAGAATGAGAGTCAAAAAAAAAAGAAAGAAAAAGAAATGGGAGGCGTGGGAATCAAACAAACGACCTCCGAGGCAGATTCACGGGGGGAAATTTAAAAGAAGTTAAAGAGAGGTTGTTGGGGTTCGAACCCACAACCCCTCGGCCAAGGGAGAGAGAGTTTAAAGAAAAGATATTAAAAGAAAATGAGGTTGTGGGGGTTCGATCCCACATCCTCTCAATCCCATTGGGCAAAAAATGAAGAGATAACCTAAGGGAAAACTAAAATAAAGGTGTTGGGGCTCGATCTAGGGTACCAATGTCATGTGGACAAAAATACAATAAATGAAAAATGTTAAGTGTTCTCCAAGGAATTTCAAACCATGTTCCCTTAAGCAAATTTCGTATTGATAATAAGTCATACGTGAATTAAATATTCAAGAATAATGTTGCCTACTCAGAACGAAATCAAGATCTTGGCATACATACAAGATTTATAAGTCTTTTACCACATAATCTTAAGAAGATATGAAACACTTAAACGAACAATGAATGAAGACTTATGGCTTGTATTTATAGACCCAATAGTCTACCATACATTTAAAAATAAGTGAACCTAAAATGTATGTAACGAAATGATGTAACCCTAGAAGCGTTAAGTAATAGTGTAAAACACATTAAATGGCCAAGTGCATCGGCACATGATGAAATGAACAATGAAATGATGAAATATACAATCAAATAATGAAATCAACAAATGATGAAATGAAAAATGAAATGATGAAACTCTAGAAGGATTAAGTAAGAGTGTGAAACACACTAAATGTCCAAGTGCATTGGCATATGATGAAATGAACATTCACGTAAAATAGGGTGAGTAATTATGAAGAGCAAATGTGCTAATTTAATGAATGTGGTGACAACATGATATGAGGCTAATGTAAAAGATGATAGCAATATCAAATTATCCTAAGTAAATGCTACCAAAACGTACTTACCTATGAGAGTGTAAAGTTAATGAAGAGAACAGTCTCTATGAACACTCTAATGAAAGTATTGAGATTAACACACTTAATTCTAATGATGACATGAGAAATCATCTATTGAACTATGATGTCCTCATAATAGAAGCAAGCTTCTAGACGTATGAGTTGAATGTAATGGAACTTTATACTGAGCACCCATAGACTAGCTATGAGCGGTGTTGCCTTCTTTCAAGAAGGGCGGAGATTCACATAACTCTCATGAGATGAGACTGTCCGGCATGCTGGGTATGGGTATCCTTATATCTCTTAGTCTTCAAACGTACTTACTATATAGGGATCTGGTGGGGTTCAATTCCCATGTACGCTAGCATGTTTTGGGTCACTTTGGCCGGTTATTCCACCACTTTTCATTGTGAGGGAGACACTAGATTTCATGATGCTCACATGATCTATATTGGTTAAATTTAAACTTCCATATGAATGAATGATTCAAGCTTCAAATGATGCACATAATGAAATGAATGATACCAAAGTTGTTAAGATAGGATAATCAAGACGTGAGCTAGACTTAAGTGATGACATTAGGTAATTATTGATCATTGCACAGCAAACCCGATGAAAGTCTTAAACAACACCCTAGGTATAACTGGTGTTTATACTAGCCTATGAATGAAATGAAATGAAATGAAGTACGTATGAATGAATGAAGCAGACTCTGTGTTTGCTAAAAAAGGCTCCCTAGATGAGATCCCATATGTTAAGCCCTCATTTTTGGGAAGTGTTGATGTCAAGTCCATGATTCCAAGGTCTCATGGCATATGAACGTATGATTTGTGATATATGTATGTTCTAAATGAAATCTGTTATGTGATGTGTGCAATATGAAAAGAATGATGATGCATGTTACTCTCATAGCATGACTTTCCTTATATGATTTGGCAAGGCCAACTAACTTGGCTTTCCATAACTCATATCATTAGGAGTGAGCTCTTCTTAATCATGCATGTCCTTGTTGTGTACTAATCCTATAAAAACCTTTACTTTTAGGTGGAGGTGCAGGTGGGTGCTAGAGCTTACGAGACTTCGTTGACGCTTTTTGGACGTGGAGTATTCACCCGGACTTGGTAGGTCCTCATTCTTTTGAGGATGCTTATCTCTTATATTCTAGCTTAGACGTAGGCATGAGCTAGTGGAGGATGTTCCACTAGCATTTTTTTCTTACTTATTTTTCAGATGTCGTATTGGTGTCATTTTGGCAACTTCATATGAATGCAGTTATAAACTATTTCCTTCGTGTAAATATCTTATTAATAGATGGTTGTTGTGAACTGATGTGATATAATGCAAGTCTATGTATACTTCAAAGCAAACAAAAGTTTTAAACTTTCTGGTTAAATTAACCTATACGATGTAATGATGACGTATGTAGGCTTGTATGCATCCTCCGAGAGGTCAACGACGCCAGTTTTCGTCTAGAGTCTAGACCTCGGTCGCGAAAAATATGGTATTAGAGCCATAGGTTTAATTCCAAGGATAATAAGTTCACATCAACCACATAAAGTAGTTTCTAAGTTATGGAAGTGAAATGCACCACTATCATGGATTAGAGACTACATGATTCGTATGATCCTATCGTGCCTTTTCTAATGTCTGATTACTTGGTGATATAAGCATATCTAACATCAATTCTTTTTTTTTTAGAAAATGAACACAGCGAGGAATGCTGGTCGGTCAAGAGAAGATGCAGCTGCTGGGGGCAACCAAGTTCCACCCAAGCTCCAGCTACAGGAGTGTCCATGCGAGTTAATCCGCAAGTTTGACTAATGCGAAGGTGAGGACAACTTTGTCACAGATGGCTCAACCTATCCTGTGCAGGCCCAGGCTATAAGACAGAGGTTCAGCGGGAGAACCCACTTGCCCACAACATGGCGAACAGGTTGCAGGACTTCATGAGGATGAATCCTCCAATCTTTATAGAGTCTAAGACTGCAGAGGATCCTTAGGAGTTCATGGAGGAGGTCCAGAAGGTTTTCGTGGCATGGGGGACACGTCGATTGAGAAAGATGAGCTGGTCTCATACCAGCTAAAAGAATGTTGCACAGACCTGGTGCAAGATGTGGTCGGATAGCAGGGCATAAGGTGGAGTTCTGATTAATTGGAAGTTGTTTAAGACAACCTTTCTGGAGAGTTCTTGCCAAGACAGATGAAAGATGCTAAGGTTGAGCAGTTCATCAACCTTAAGTAGGGCTCGATGACTGTCAGGGAGTATTCTCTCAAATTCTTAAAATTATCCAGGTGTGCCACTTCCTTTGTGTCGAACAGCAGGGACGATATGAGAGGATTCCTTACAGGAATCTCAGTTTACATAGAGGAGGAGTATTGGGCTGCGATGCTCCACGACAGCATGGACTTGTCTAGGCTAATGGTGCATGTACAAAAGGTTGAGTACAGTAGGAAAAAGAGGAGAGTCTGTGAGGTGAGGAGGTCTAAACCTTTTGACCTAGCAGATCCCAACAGTGGTGGTGGTAGGAGCACTTTCGGAGTTCGTGATTAGCCCATATTTAAGAAGGGGTATCAGAGTTCAGGGAACCCTAAATATCAGAGGAGTGCAGCACCCAGAGGTGGCAGACCCAAACCCATTGGAGAGTGCAGACTAGGCACAAATGCCTACTTCGGTTGCGGAAAGAGCGGACACATGTTCAGGGAGTGTCCACAGAATAAGGGTCAGGGTGGAGGTAGTTCTCAGCCTAGGACTAATCCCTAGAAAGCTACTAGAGTTGAGCCTCCTATGAGAAACAAATTTTATGCCTTGAAGGGCAGGGAGGAGCAAGAGAAGTCAGCTATTGTGGTCACAGGATGCTTCAAGTCTTATTCACCTCTATTTATGCTTTACTTGATCCAGGTTCTACACTTTCTTTTGTGACTCCCATGCTTGCTCTTACTTTTAAAACACTACCTTAGGTTTTGCATGGTCCTATCGTAGTGAGTACTCAGTTAAGAGAAAATGTAAGAGATGATAGGATTCAAAAAGACTGCCCAATAGTAGTTTATGGTAAGACTATGTGTGAAGACCTTGTTGAGTTACCCATGAATGACTTCGATATTATACTTGGTATGCACTGGATCTATAAATATTATGCCTTCATGGATTTTCGTAGTAGGCTTTTGAGATTCCGTTTCCTTAATAAAGTAGAGCTGGTCTTGGAGGGGTATAATTTTAGTTGTTTAAGTCCCTTGATTTCGAACCTAAAAGCTAATAAAATGATGTCCAATGGATTTTTTTGACATCTATTGAGTGTTAATGATCTATATCATGGCATTCCTTCCATAGACTCTATGCCTGTAGTTAGTGAGTTCCAAGATGTTTTCCCTGATGATTGGCCTAGAGTCCCTCCCCTCGAGAGATTGATTAGGTATCAACCTAGATCCCGATACCAAGCCTATGTCAATTCATCCCTACAGAATGGCTCCATCTGAACTCAAAGAACTAAAGCGACAGTTAAAAGATCTCACTGATAAGGTTTCATCCAGTCGAGCATATCCCCTTGGGGTTCTCCAATGTTTTTTGTGAAAAAGAAAGATGGAACCTTTAGTATGTATATCGATTATCGGCAACTCAATAAAATTACTATAAAGAAAAGTATCCACTATCAAGAATAGATTAATTATTCGTTCAGCTCCAAGGGTTTAATTTCTTCTCAAAGATTGATATTCGTTCCGGGAATCACGATCTTAAGGTTAGGGATTAAGATATTCCAAAGACATCCTTTATCACCTGTTATGGTCATTATGAGTTCCTGGTTATGTCATTTGGTCTCACTAATGTTCCTGCTGCATTTATGGACATCATGAACTGTGTCTTACATGAATACCTTGATTATTTTGTCATAGTATTAATTGATGACATCCTTATCTACTCTAAGACCAAGGAAGAGCATGAACAACATTTGAGTCTAACCTTCCAGGTACTTAGACAACATCAGTTTTATGCCAAGTTCAGAAAGTGTAAATTCTGGCTTAGATCAACGACCTTCCTGGGTCATGTTGTGTTGGATCAGGGCGTGGAAGTGGACTCCAGGAAGTTTGAGGCTGTTAAGAATTGGCCAAGACCTCATACTCCCACTGATATCTATATCTTTCTGTGATTGGCTGGTTACTACCACAGGTTCGTGGATGGTTTTTCTTTCATTGCTTCCCCAATAACAGCTTAAAATAAGAAGAAAGCCAAGTTCCAATGGGTGGAGACTTGTGAGAAGAGTTTCCAGGTGCTCAATGACAGACTCACTTCAGCCTTACTGCTTACGTTGCCTAAATGTGGTGACGGTTACACTATTTATTGTGACGTATCTAGGGTTGGTTTGGGTTGTGTTCTTATGCAGGGTGGTAAAAGTGAAAACCTATTTATCCATACAACTCAATGTTCATGAGAAAAATTATCCCACTCATGACTTGGAGTTGGAAGCTGTGGTATTTGCATTGAAGATGTGGAGGCATTAGTTGTACGGGGTGCATGTGGATATTTTCACAGACAACAAAAGTCTCCAGTACGTGTTCACGTAGGGGAGTTGAATCTACGTCAGTGGAGATTGTTGGAGCTATTGAAGGACTATCACATGAGTGTCCACTACCATGAAGTGAAGTCATATGTTTTAGTTGATACTTAAAGTAGGTTGAGCATGGGGAGTACCACATACGTTGATGATGAGAAGGAGTTAGTGAAGGATGTACACAGATTGGGCGTGCGGTTGATTAACTCTACAAGTGGGGGTGTATTAGTTCATCCTAGTTCGGAATCATCCTTTGTAGTTGAAGTCAAGAGGGGTTAGCATCTTAATCATGTGTTGATGGAGTTGAAGGACTCAGTGCTGATAAAGATGAATAAGTCATTTTTTTGGGAGGTGACAGCATACTTAGGTACCAGGACAGGCTGTGTGTACCAGACGTGAATGACTTGCAAACGAAGATTGTTGTAGAGGCCCATGCTTCCAAGTATTCAGTACATCCAGGTTCCACCAAGATGTATTATGACCTCAGGCAGATCTATTAGTGGGATGGCATGAAGAAGGTTATTGCTTAGTATGTGGCCAGGTGTCATAATTGTCAGCGGGTTAAGGCGGAGACCCTTAATCCTGGTGGTGTCACTCACATGATTGAGGTTTCGACTATGAAGTGGGTGTCCATCAACATTGACTTCGTGGTTAGTCTTCCAAGGACTAGGAGACAACATGACTCCATATGGGTTATTGTAGACATGTTGACTAAGTCTGCTCACTTTATCCCTCTAAAGTCTACTTGCAGGGCCGAGAATTATGTAAGACTCTACATTGATGAGATTGTGAGGTAACATGGGATTTATTTGTCAATAATTTTCGATAGAGGAGCTTAGTTCACTTCGCTTTTTTTGGAGATCCTTCTAGAAGAGCTTAGGAACAGAGGTAAAGCTCAGTAGTGCTTTCCATTCTCAATCGTATGGGCAGGCATAGCGCACCATTCAGACATTAGAGGACACATTGATAGCGTGTGTTATTGACTTTAGGGGTAGTTAGGGTTATCATCATATATTGATAGAGTTCTCGTATAATAACAACTATCACTCTAGCATTGGGATAGCACCGTTTGAGGCACTATATGGTAGGAGGTGTAGATATCCAATTGGGTGGTTCGAGGTACGAGAGTCATCCATTTTGGTCCAAATATCATTCATGAGTCCTTAGAGAATTAAGGGTAATTAGGGACATGTTGTCTACTATTTATAGTCGGCAGAAGTCTTATGCAGATAACAGGAAGCCACCCTTAGAGTTTGATGTTGGTGACCAAGTATACTTTAAGATTTCACCCATGAAGGGGGTAATGAGGTTTGGCAGGAAGGGGAAGTTGTGTTAGAGGTACGTTGGGCCATGCGAGATTCTATATGGTGTGGGTGAGGTGGCCTGTGACTTGGCGTTTCCTGCGGAGCTAGCTTCTGTTCATCCAGTCTTTCATGTCTCTATGTTAGATAAGTGACTTGGTGATCCAGCATCAATTCTGCCTGTTTAAGGTTTGCGGGATGATGAAGACTTGTCCGATGAGGAGGTGCCTGTTGAGATTTTATACCGGCAGGTAAAGTGGATGAGAAACAAGGAGGTTGCCACAGTGAAGGCATTGTGAAGAAACCATCTTGTTGAGGGTGCTATGTGGGAGGCAAAGGCCGATATGAGATCCTTCTATCCTCGTATTTTTAGCTCTTGAAATTTGACTTCCTACTATTAAGTCTAAGTTTCCTTATATAATGTATTCTTTGTTGTTATTGTTTGACTGTGTAAAGTACATATGTTATGATTTGACTCGCATTGTGCTAGATAATTAGAAGTGTCATTCGGGGACGAATGTTTCAAAGGTGAAAAATGTAACAACCCGAAAATAACTATTTGAAGTAATTCAAAAACGTACCTAGAATTCCTATATTAAACCGGGTTGACATGGCTTGATACGTGTGGAACTAAACTTCAGAACTTATGCAACATCAAAGCCAACCAACTGGGTGAGTTAATTGAGCTAGGCAAGGTTTGCTCTAGCCATGTAGGGCATCTGAATATTAAGATTCACCCGGATGAGTCTTAACCGAACTGGAAAGGGGTAATCTTAGGTTTGGAGGGTCTAGGGGTAAAATGGATATTTCCAGGCTACGGTTAGTATTGTAATTATCTGAAGTATTTAATTAAGTAATTAATTAATTTAATTAGGGGACAGTTTGGGTCGGGTCGACCTGAATTAACTCGGTTCACGAGTTAGGCTTCACACGGGTTCGATCCTTTGTTGAAGCAATATCAAGTTAATTAATTGGTATATAATTATCTGATTTATGTAAAGTGATGTTAGTCATTTAACTTAGCCTTAGAAAATAAGATATTTAATTTAAATAAAAAAAATTCTAGTTTGACTAAGTCTCTACCTAAAACTCCTACTCCTAAACTTACGCTCACGTCTCTCTACTCTCATTCTCATGTTTCTCCACTCTCATTCTCATGCTTCATCATCTGTAAAAGAACAAAATCAAAATATCATCACTCTTGAAGAACTTGTACATAAAAACTCAAAAGAAAAACTAAACTAAAAAGGAAAAACAAAAAAAAATTCTTGACCGGTTGCGCGTGAGGTTTCGGTGGTGAATCATTGTTTTTGTGGGAGTTGGCAGCACATTGGATCAGGATTGAAACGGTGTTGAACGACAAAAAAGGTATGGGTTTTTTCCTCTTGGTCCCTTTCCCAAGATACCCCTAGGATTTAGTCTTATTCTAATCCGAAAACTAAGAATTTTTCCCGTTTGTATGTCCCTGTCACTAGCTTCAATGAATTGTTGTAGGTTGGGCATGTTTGCTGGTAGAATTTAAAAATGTAACGTACTTTCGTGATGATTATGTTCATTTATGTATGCTCGGATTCATGTGATTGTTAAGTATGTCTTTTCCAAAACTATGTCAAAATGGCATGTTAAGTCCTTGCATTTGTGTATGCAATTACTTGTAGAAATCGTGAGGTTCATAGGAGGTGTGATGTTGATGAATTGAGTAAAATCTCTTGGCCAAATGTAACCACAAAAATGCACATAATAATGTACGAAATATCCAGCGAATCGCCCAAGAATATAACATATAAATGTTGAGAAAAGGTTGACTAAAAACGTGACAAAATTTCCAGAAATGCATAGGCAGGATTGAGGATTTGGGTTTTCAAAAAAAAATTAAAATGTTAGAGTTCATCAGAGATTGAACCTGATACCTCACTATATGTAAGTTGCTGAAAATTCAATAATAAGAATGGGGTAAGGGGGATTCTTAATGGGGCAAGGCTCAAGTGAAGAAATGAAGGAGGGAAAAATAAATTAAATGAGGTGTGTGTGGATCAAACCCACATCCTCTCCGATAGATGAGGAAATTAGGAGAATAATTAAAGAAAAGTAACAAATAAGGTAGTAGGGGATCGATCCCACACCTTCTTGGCCTCAAATGAATAATGAAGGAATGAAAATAAAGAAAAAATGAAGTGTAGGCGTTGGGGCTCGACCTCGGGTCCCCAAGCCAAAATTTTAAATCAAAAATTAATATAAGACTAAGTGTTGCTCAATAGATTTTAAATCAGGTTCCCTTGCCCAATCTCCTATTGATTGATACACAAGTCTTACGTGAATAAATAATTAATGAATGCCTCCTATAGGAATCGAACTCAAGACCTTGGCATACTTACAAGATGCATAAGTGTTGTACCACATAATCTTGGGTAAGTATAAGTAACTTAAAAGAATTATGAGTGAAGCCTCATGGATTGTACGTATGTGTTCATAAGTCCTGCATACGTTTAAAAATAAGTGAACCTAAGATGTATGTGATAAAATGATGTGACCCAAGGATGGTCAAATAAGAGTGTGAAACACACTAAAAAGCCAAGTGCATTGGTGTATGACGAAATGAACATTCACATGATGGGGTAAGTAATTATGAAGAGCTAATATGCTAAAGTTAATGAATGTGGTGACAACATTATAAGAGGCTTATATGAAAGGTGAGACCAATATCAAATAAGCCTAATAAGTGTTACGAAAAACCGTTTTCACCTATGAGAGTGTAAAACTAATAAAGAGAACAGTCAGTAAGAAACACTCTAATGAAAGTATCGAGATTAATGCACACTTAATACTAATGACGAGATGAGAAATAATCTAATGAGAAATGATGCCCTCATGGTAGAAGCCAGCTTCTATGATGTGTGAGATGAATGTAATGGAACTTTATACGGAGCACCGATATTCTAGCTATGAGTCGCAATTCCTTCTTTCGTGAAGGCAGAGGTTCATGTAAATCTTATGAGATGAGACTCTCTGTTAAGGAGGGTATGGGTGGATCATTGAACCTATGCTACCAACATACGGTTCTAGCAGGTTCATTTCCCTATATATGCTAGCATGTTTTAGTTTCACCTTGTCCAGTGATTCCACCTCTTTTCGATTGTGGGGTAGACACTAGATTTCATAAAGCTCACATGATCCATGTCGGTTAAATTAAAGTTCCCAAAGAAACAATGAGCCCAGCCTCATGTAATGCACACAATAAAATGAATGACACAAAAACTGTTTGGATAGGATAATCAAGAGGTGAACTAGACTCAAGTAATGACACTAGGTCATTCTTGGTCATTGCAAAGTGAACCCGATGAAAGTCCTAAATTACATCTTAGGTATATAAATTGATGAAAATGAAGTACGTATTAGTGAATGAAGCGGACTCTATGTTTTCTAAAGAAGGATCCCTAGTTGAGATCACATATGTTAAGGCCTTATTTGGGAAGTCCTAATGTTAATTTCGTGGTTCCAAGGCCTCACAGCATATGAACGAAAGATATGTGATATATGTATTTGCTAAATGAAATGTGTTATGTGTTGTGTGCAATATAAAAAGAAAGATGATGCATGTTACTCTCATGGCATGACTTTCCTTATATGATTTGGCAAGTCCAACTGACATGGATTTCCATAGTTTATATCATTAGGAGAGAGATATTCTTCATAATGCATGTCCTTGGTGTGTTCTTGTATACACACATACTTAGTACAAGTATGTACTAATCCCATAAAACTCTTATGGATTCTAGTTGTTACAAGACTATGTTGAAGCTATCCGAACATGGAGTATTCATTGGTACTTGGTAGACCCTCATGCTTTCGGGGATGCTTATGTCTTATATTCTAGCCTATTTGTAGGCATGAGCGAGTGGAGGATGTTCCACTAGCGTTTCTTTCTTACATATTTTTAGACGTCGTATTGGTGCTATTTTGGAAACTTTATATTAATGCAGTTATGAACTATTACCTTCATTTAAATATCTTATTATTAGAAAGTTGTTGTGAACTACGTGATATTATGCAATTCTATGTATATTTCAAAGCAAAAAAAAAGTTTTAAATTTTCCGCTAAAATTAACCTGTTCAATGTAATGATGACGTATGTAGGCTTGTTTGCCACCTCCGATAGGTCAATGATGCAGGTTTCAGCTAGGTTCTAGACCTCGTTCGTGACTTAATTAAGCAAGGCCAAGGGTTCACTTGGGAGCAAGAAATGTTCTTCGATGCTGGCCACGTCCAGGGTGTAAGGTTCGGGCATGACATACTTGGTGTCATAGAACAGAGTTCTATAGTCCTAAAGAGTGTATGAAGCCATGTATTTAGAGTCTTAGTCATCGGTGTGAAGCGCGACACATCTATAATTACGAGTCTAAAACATTTAGCAATGTATCCCTTCTTTCATATTCTTTTCGTGCGAAGAGTTTATCTCTAAAAGTCTCTCTCTCTCTAATTCCTGCTTACATGTATTTTTAGATCATCATGCCTCCAAGAAGAACAGTCAGAGGTCGACCAGCCCGAAGAAATGTTAGGGAAAAAGAGGTTCTAAATTCACTGGATGTGTAACCCTAAGGAGCGGTTACTAATGCAAAATTTTAGGAAGCTATTCAGATTTTAAGTCAAGTTGTGGCCAACCCGGTCGAGCAACAGAGAGGTGCTCGACAAGAAGGCGAAGACATCTCGAGGGTTCGCGAGTTTTTGAGAGTGAATCCTCCTAGTTTAATAAGATCAAGCACTATTGAGGATCCGGAAAACATCGTTGAAGAGTTGAAGAAGGCATTTGAGGTGATGCATGTGGTGAATGCTGAGAGGGTCGAATTGGATACATATAAATTGAAGGGTGTGTCTAGAACATGGTTTGATCAATGGAAGGATGGTAGAGCTGAGGGTGCACCAAATTCGAGTTGGGCTTATTTTGAAGAAGCTTTTTTGGGAAGATTCTTTACTCAAGATCTGCAACAAGCAAAGGTATGAGATGGTGAAGGACATGAGGAGCATAATGAGTTTGTTTGTTGCCAGGTTAGGTCGTGCTTCAAGTAAGGAAGGTAGGGCTGCCATATTGACAGGTGACATGGACATATCCAGGATGATAATACATGTGAGAAAAGTAGAAGAGGATAAGATGAAGGACAGAGAAGAGTACCTAAATAAGAAAGCAAAGATTGGGAATGCATCTGTCCAACAAAAAGGTGGTTCAAGTCTACCACAATTCTAGAAATTAAAGGGGCATGCACCATCATATGCTAGTACACCTGCACCCAGAAAATGAGGTGAGTATAGTGGCCACAATTTTTAGAACTTCAAGGCTAGCCTTGCTCAGTCTCAAGGTAGTGTGGCACAATGAGGAAGCAGGGTTCCTACATGTTCTAAGTGTGGTACACCACCCAAGAAATTGTTGTGACGTCAACACAAATTTTTACAAGTGTGGTCAAGAGGGTCACTTCATGAGAGAATTCCCCAATAATAAACAAGTGGGTGGAAATCCGGACAATAGATCCCAATTTTCATCAGTTGCTCCACAAGACCGATCTACACCTAGGGAGCCACTTCTGGTACAGGCGGAGTGGCAAACCGTCTCTATGCAATCACTAGAAGTCAAGAATAAGACAACTCTAGAAATATTGTCACAGGTATGATAAAAGTCTTTACATTCAATGTTTATGCTTTATTAGACCCACGAGTAAGTTTATCCTTTGTCACTCCTTATGTTGCAAATCAGTTTGAAATTCTCCTTCAAAAGCTATCTGAACCCTTCTGTGTTTCTACACCTGTTAGGGAGTCTATTCTAGAAAAAAGAGTCTATCGTGATTATCCTGTTTCAATCAATCACAAGAAAACTATGGCTAATTTAGTATATTTGGACATGATAGATTTTGATGTCATTTTAGGCATGGACTATCTCCATGCATGTTATGCATTAATAGATTGCAAAATTGGACTTGTCAAGTTCCAAATTCAAAACGAGCCCATCATAGAGTGGTCTAGTAGTTCAGTAGTGCCTAAGGGTCATTTTATTTACTACCTTAAGGTGAGGAAGTTAGTTTCAAAGGGATGTATCTATCAATTAGTCCGAGTTAATGACCTAAGTGTTGAGGTACCTTCCCTTCAGTCAGTTCCTATAGTAAGTGAGTTTCCAGAAGTCTTTCATGATAATCTACGCGGAGTCCTTCAGGAAAGAGAGATAGATTTCGACATACATTTCATCCCAGATACTCGTCCTATCTCTGTTCCACCATTTAGAGTGGCACCAGCAAAGTTAAAAGAAGATAAATTTAAAGATTTGTTAGATAAAATGCTACATTCCACTAAGTGTATCACCTTGGGTGCTCTAGTCTTATTTGTTAGAAAGAATGATGGGTCCCTTACGATGTGTACAGACTATCTTCAGTTTAATAATGTGACCATCAATTATATATATAATCTTCAAATGATAGATGATATTTTATATCAACTTTAGGGTGCTTCTTGATTTTCCAAGATTGACCTCAGATCAGGCTACCATCAATTGAATGTAAGGGAATGTCATATTCCAAAGACAAATTTTAGAACAAGGTATGGGCATTAAAATTTTTTGTTATGTCGTTTGGTTTGACAAATGCACCTTCAGCGTTCGTGGATCTTATAAATAGAGTCTTTAAACCTTATTTAGATCTATTTGTCATCGTGTTCAATGATGACATACTGATTTATTCAAGGAATAAATAAAATCATGTTTTTCACCTTATGATTATTTTTCAGACTTTGATAGAAAAAAAGTTGTACGCCAAGTTTTCCAAGTGTTAGTTTTGGCTTAAGTCTAAGGTGTTCTTGGACCTCATTGTTTCTGGTCAAGGGATTAGAGTTGACACTCAAAAGATTGAGGCAGTTCAGAGTTTGCCCAGAACCACATCTCCAACAGATATAAGGAGTTTCTTGGCCTTGGCTGGCTATTATAGAAGATTTCTTGAAAGGTTTTCATCTATCTCTTATCCTTTGACCAAGTAAACTCAAAAGACAGTCAAGTTTTAATGGTCTGAAGCTTGTGAGAAAAACTTTCAGGAGTTTAAAAAGAGGTTGACTACCGCTGCGATTTTGACCTTACAAGAGGATACTCATGAATTTATGGTGTACTGCTATGCATCAAGAGTTTGATTGGGTTGTGTGTTAATGCAGAATGGAAAGGTTATAGCTTATGCCTCTAGACAGTTGAAGGTTCATGAGAAGAATTACCCAACTCATGTCTTAGAATTGGCTGCAGTAGTCTTTTCTTTGAAGATATGGCGTCACTATTTGTATAATGTTCATGTGGATATATTCACTGACCACAAGAGCCTTCATATATGTATTCACTCAAAAAGAGCTCAACCTTAGGCAGAGAAATGTTTGGAATGACTCAAGGATTATGACAAGAGTTTTTTCACCAACCAAGTAAGCTAATGTGGTTGGTTATCCTTTAAGCAGGTTCTCCATGAAAAGTACTTTCCATATCGAAAAAGAAAAGACGGAGTTAAAAGAAGATGTGCACAGACTTGCACGTTTTGGAGTCAGACTTATGGATTCGAGATGGAGTCATAGTGGTGATCAATGGAGATGAATTATTATTATTGTCAAAGGTGAAAGAGAAGCAAGACCAACACCCTATTTTGCTTGATTTGAAGGCAAGTGTCCATAATCAAAGAGTATTGGCTTTAGAACAGGGGGAGATTGTGTACTGAAGAACCAATGAAGATATTGTGTACGTAAGGTGGATGGAATGCAAGAGAGGATCTTGGAGGAGCTCATAACTCCATATATGCCAATCATCCGGGTTCCACCAAGATTTACCGCGATTTGAGGGAGATACATTGGTTGAATGGCATGAAGAAAGACATTGTTGAGTTTGTTGCTAAGTATTCAAATTGTCAGAAAGTGAAAGTGAAACACCAAAGTCATGGAGGTTAAGCTCAAAATATAGAACTTCCGGAATAGAAGTGGGAGATGATTAATATGGACTTCATCACAGACTTTCCAAACTCTCGAAGGCAACATGATTCTGTTTGGGTGATTGTCAACAAATGACAAAGTCAATCCAATTTTTGCCGGTAAAGACTACATATTCGGCTGAGGATTATGCTAAGTTGTAACTTCAAGAATTAGTAAGTTTTCATGGAGTTCCGGTCTCCATTATTTCAGATAGAGGTACACAATATATTGCACAATTTTGGAAATATTTCTAGAAAGGTGGGTTTGAAAATAAATTTGAATATTGCTTTTCATCATAAAATAGATGGACAAGTAGAGCCTACTATTCACACCTTAGAAGATATTCTGAGAGCTTGTCTGATCTACTTCAAAGGAAGTTAAGATGATCATATACCTCTCATTGAGTTCGCTAAAGACAATAGTTATCATTCAAGCATTCAAATGGCTCCATATGAATCTCTTTATTGGAGAAGATTTAGATCTTCTATTCGGTGGATTTAAGTTTGCAAAGCAGTATTGATAGGACCAAATTTTGTTCACCAAGCTATGGATCAGGTGAAAGTAATTCAATAAAGGTTGAAGACACCACAAAGTCGCCAAAAGTCCTACACAGACGTTAGGTGAAGTCCATTAGAGTTTGATGTAGATTATTGGGTGTATCTTAAGGTTCACCCATGAAAGGTTTTAGGAGGTTTGGTAAGTAGGGGAAACTTAGTCCCCGCTATGTTGGACCTTATAGAATCTCTAAGAGAGTGGGCAATGTGGCTTATGTGTTAGAGCTACCCCAAGAGTTAGCAGCGGTTCATCCGATATACCATATTTCTATGTTGAAGAAATGCTTAGGTGATCCTTCATTGATAGTACGAATAGAGTATGTTGGGATTATGGATAACGTATCCTATGATGATATTCAGATTAAGATTTTTGATCATCAAATTAACAAGTTGACAACAAAGGAAGTTACTTATGTTAAGGTCCTTTGGAGGAACCAATTCGTTGAACAAGTGACCTGGGAAGCTGAGGAGGATATGAAGTAGACATATATACATCTCTTTGAATCAGGAGAGAATTCAGATCAAGGTACTAGATTCTCTTCTTAGCACTTTATAAGGTTATGTATAAGCATGTTATTACTTGCTTTTGTTTGTTGAGTGCTGAAGTTATGTTAGTACCCTTAGCTTAGTGAAGTAATTCTGATTAGAGGAAGAATGTTCTAAAGGAAATATTTTGCTACATCTATAACTCGAATTAACTAATAATAAGCTATGAATCCAAGAATAATCATTTTTCGAAATAAGTAAGGAAATCTTGAAAAATTCCAGCTTTCAAAAGTGAGTTTTGGTCATTTTCAAACGGTCATAACTACTAGCTTAGAAGGATTTTGGGTGATTTCTTTATATGATTGGAGATCTCTCTAGAATATCTTTCCAACGCCGCCGAGTTTGCGCAAAACCAATGTCATATGAGGGAGAAATGTCGTTCAAAAGTTGTGTTGTTTGACTAAGGAAAGTCAAATCCAGATTTTAGTAAGGGCAAAGTTGTCTTTTCACCCTAGTATTTCCTAATTCATTTTAAGGTTATATTGTGGGTAAAAACAATTCCCAAATCAGTTTTTCAAAATTAAGAACGCTTAGGGTTTTGGTGAAAAGGAGAAAAGAAGAGGAAAATCAAGAATCATCTAAGAACGCAAAAATCATTGCGTGGATTTCATTAGGGGTGATCCCTATTAAGGTATTGAGATAATTCGGTGTTGGGTACTTTCAGGCATCTCAAAATTGATTCAATAAAGAAATTAAGAGTTATTTGAATGAAAATATTGAAGTTCTTGATGAAACGTTGTGAAGTTCTTCTTGATTGAATTGCAGTTGATCTCTAGTAGTTTGATTCATGTTTCTAGACTATTTCCAAGTCTAATCTATTGGGTAATGAGTTATTTAGGGATCCTAAGTGTTTGTAGTGGGATCCATGGGATTTTGGGAGGTTTAGAGATGAAAAAAGAAGAAGAAAAGTCGAAGGTCCCGTTAGACACCCCTTGCGGCGCCGCGCCTGCCAGAGCATTGTGACAGGCCGTGGCGCTCCACGCCTCTCAGAGCTCCAATAACCTCTGGAGACCCCGTTCTTTCCTTATCTTTTAATACTAGTTCCTCAGTGATGTACCTTCATTCATAATTGATTCCAACACTCTAGAGTACATCTAAACATCTAAAATCATCCATAAACATAAGATCGTGATCCTTGAATCCATTATCCAAATTCAAGGAATGTTAGAATCAAAGTCATGAAAATAAGAAGTCAAGTCTAAAGCTATGAAGTGAGTAAGAGTAAAGTTTGAAAAGTTCTTCGATTCTTACTCAAATGTTTTTAATTCGTTTTAAGGCTCAAATCAAGTTAAATAAAAGAATAAAGGTTGAGTTCATTTCTCAAAAAGGTATAAGGGAACTTCCCTAAGAGTAAAAGTTTCATGTTAAGTAAAAGCAAGAGTAGAGTTCATTGCTCTAAAGTTATAAAGGGGACTAACTATTCCCTAAAGGTTAATAAATGTTTTTAAATTTAAGTTGAAAGGAAACTAAGAAGTTTCAAAAGATTTTTGAACTATAGAGCGGAACATTGTTTCAAAAAAAGATCTTTTTAAGCTAAAGGGCTCAGTAAATTATTTCAACCCCAAAGAAGGAAGTTTTATTAAAACAATAATCTAAAGTACGTTTTGGGATTAGGATTGAGTACCGATGTGGGAATTAGAGTTCTGATAACTTAAGTCCCCATGTAAACCATGTATCCATCATGGGTATTAACTTGTCGTACTTTATAGATGATCACGTAAGCTTAGCCAGTGGATACACTAGGTAGAGGATGTTCTATGTGACACGAAGTATACAACAGTTATAGCAGCATGGGCAAGACGTTTTATCACCACATAGGCTGATAGTGGTGGCTTTTAGTTAGAGAAACACCCAAAGAAACTATATTACTTTTATATATAAGTAAAGTTGGGTTATTATTGTGATATGTTTAATGAACTAAGAGTTACACTCTTTTAATTTGTTTTACACACACACACACACACACACATACACACACACACACACACACACACACACACATATATACATATGTATATATATACATATATATATATATATATATATATATACATATATATATATATACATATATATATATATATATATATATATATTATATATATATATAGGGCAGTTATCGTATGAGTTGAGCAGAGCCAAGGTCACCGTTACTCCTTTTAAGATTTATTGTTGTACTTAGTATTCCAACTCGCATACTCGTACATTCAATGTACTGATGCGAGTTT
This sequence comes from Solanum peruvianum, assembly GCA_027705065.1. Lineage (NCBI taxonomy): Eukaryota > Viridiplantae > Streptophyta > Magnoliopsida > Solanales > Solanaceae > Solanum > Solanum peruvianum. The sequence goes on from JAKWJD010001760.1 coordinate 27,325,661, forward strand.
TCCTGCATAATTTTATTATCCAAACACAGGTATGAGAAGCGCACGCAATGATTCGTTGATCCAGATTGAGTGACAGAGTCATTTGTGAGCCTCCTTGCATTCTGGAGGACATCTTTTACAATGATTTACTAGTTTAGCTTTTAGGATGTTGTGGAGTCGGTCCTAACATCTCATATCAGTTAGTTTAGAGGTTTCGTAGACAGTTAATAGTTTAGTTGGAGTCTATTTTATTTGTTGATACTTAAGTGTCATTTTGGCTAGATTATTATATGAAGTATTTCCTTTAAATATGCTTTATTCTTGTTTATGTTGAGTTTAATCTTCCACTAAGCTAAGTAAGTCAGGCTAAGGGTTCGCTTGGGGGCCAAAATTGATCTTCGAGTGTTGTTCACGTCCACGATGTAGGCTTTGGCCTTACAGTACAAAGTATCATCTTTAGTTGATGAGGTATGCATGTTTACAACGTTAAAGCATTGTGGTAGTTCATCTTTAGTAAGATAATAGTAATATAATCTGTAAAAAAACTTAAGAACAGTGTGGTTATTCCTACAACAAATCTTACATAACTCAAAAAAATTATCCTTGTCTTTACCCCCCCCCCCTCGAAAGTTTGGATTACTCTAATCGTTTGATGTTTGCCTAGTAGGTTTAAAACCCCTTCCTCTAGATTTGAAGTTGTTTTTACCTCTCTTTTCATAGTAGTTTAATTGTCCACTACCCCTATGAACAAAAAATGTCATTCTGAATTTCTATTGTGGTGCATTTATCAGCCTCCCTTATGTCAAAGTCCCTGAGATCATTAACATATTAATTTTGAGTAGAATATGGTGTGTAACCTAACAAAATAGTCTTGAATGGTTTATATTTGAGACCAAAGCCTTTGAAAAATTAGATAACTTTGTCGTCTTCATCAACAAGATTGTGCAAGGTTGCAAGTCCATAAATATATTTAAACTCCTTGATATATTCATCAACTTACTTGTATCCCGACCTAACAATTTATAGTGTTTTTTTAGATGAAATGTTTTTTGTTGCTTGAGGATAGGTTTTCTCTATGTATTCCCAGAATTATTTAACAATTGAAAAGCCTATATGAGATACATGTTTTCTTTTCTCCGTGTGCTATAAATGCAATTCCTAACCAACACATATTTTTAATCCAAATCTTCTACCTATTAATGTTTGCAATGCCCTTCCTAACACTTCTCTTAACCACCTTCTTAGTAGTATTTTCTTATATTGATTCAGGCTCACTTTCGTTTATGAGAGAAGTTAATATCATCACCATAATTAGTTATAACAGTTGTGCCCTCTACATTAGATATATTGTTAGCTTAAGATTGATAGAGCATCTGGAAATCAAGTGATGAAGTGCTTAAATTGAGAGGATATTGATTGAAAAATTTACAAGGAGCCGTTTTTCAGGATTAAGGGAGCATGAAGATACTGGATTCAATAGTAAGAAGCGAGAAGAGTTCTAAATCATTTATACATGTAGAATTATCACATTAAAATGAAGAGAATTAACGTGTTGTATTGTATTAATTTGTATTGTACAATTTCGTACTTATAAATTTCGCTACACTAGAGTTAGCGTCATACGCTAATTACAAGGGTTCTAGCTATACTTCCACTAAACTAATTTAATACAAGAGTCTTAGTTATATTTCAACTAGACTACTAAAACTACAAGTAAATACATGTAGACATTCATAGATACTACAATTACATTATCACCACTAACTGTTATTACTAACATATATGCCTCATAGAATTTCCTTTAACATTGTGATAATGCTTTATATGATCACTATCTTCAATAATTGGGTCCCGGATAGGGATTTGAGTTCATGTACCGAGTGGGGTATCTGGTGTCAAGATGAAATGTTGATGTCAGGTCTCAAATAGGGTGATAAAGTTCGTCTCAGTTTGAAAATTGGTTGCCCCATCAGATGTCAATGTTCGTCCTAGTTTGGGATTCAAGGTCAGGTCTCAGTTCGGATGTCAGGTCTCGAGTTGAGTAAAAATTAGGTCCCAAGTTTAGTGGTGCGCTTAGGATCCATGTTTAAATGTCAAGTTTCAATCCTGATGTGAATGTCATGTCCTAATTTAAGAGTCGAGCCTCAAGGTTTGATTCTCAATCGGTCATCAAAGTTGTGTCAACATTTGGGTGTTAGGGTAAGGTATCAATTCAAATATCGAGTTGCGGGCTGCGAGTCAGGTGATAACTCTCAAATCACCCTCCAAAACAATTAAAAGATTGAGCGGTCATAGTTAGTAAAAAAACTCAATGAAGAGTCAAGGTCGAATCACACATGTATATTGTGGAGAATTCTTTATCGAGAGATTTCGATTTTGAGTTAGCTTATTTGGAATAGTAAGAACAATTGGGTGGCTGGTACAACCAACTCACTATAAAGCTTTTTTTGTCAATTATCACAATTAAACTAAAATTTGAACAAAATTAAGAGTTAACAAGCACTCTAGGGGTGCGAGGATTGGATATCAATGTCATATAGAAATAATTATGCTGCTCTATATTTACGTGCATACATGAATAAGCTCATTCATCTTCCATGACGCTATTCATCTTTTGATCTCAAAGAATCTAGGCTTAGAATCTCTTTTTAATCTCATCTAGTTCTAGTTTTAAACAACCCATTACCTTACTCAATACTCTCATTCAAGAGTAAGGCAATTAGATCTGACCCATAACCTTTCTTTCAAGTTAGTTAAGGACATCAAACATAAATTTCTAGTATTGAACTAATTACCCAGTCCAATTAATCTCTTTCTATCATCAATCAGAGAACAGAAGCAGCAATCAAGTTTGCAACGTTATGCCATAAGTTAACCCCATAATAACTAGACAAAAATCATGAATGAGCAGCAACTAAACACATCATAGTGCAATACCCACTATATTTAATTAACACCCAACCCCATCAAAGAACACTAGATATTGGGTTTTAGCCACTCGTCACAAAAAGAAAACAAAGTATATCTTCCATGCATGAAGTAATGAGTAACTTCAAATCAAGAAGTTAGTAGTAAACCCACTTTGCATTTAACTTCAAATTATCTAATTGAAGACGCAAACTGCAAAACCCCTAGAAGACTAGAAAAAGTGTTCTAAAAAGTAAACTGTTGTCACTCATGACTTCCTCCTGAATTCAGATGTCCAACTCTCTAACTGAATTTCCTTAAAATTCTATCCTTTTGGTAGTTTATATTTTCCTAGAATTTAGCCTAAAATCTACTTTGCAACAAACTAAGCGACATTAGTCAAGCTCGCCAAACTCACTCGGTGAATCGCCCTTCATTCCTCAGCTCGCCTTGTGATGCTATAGGCTTTAGGTGTTTGAACATCAGTTGGCGATCTAGATTGAGTCTTAGTATTTCATTCGACGAATACCACCTTAGTTCACCATTCGAGCATTAACTCTTTACCTTGAAAACTTTCACTTTAGGAAATGTACATCATGTCCTTCTTTCTCAATCAGCGTATTACGTTTTCTAGTGGAGTTTGTCAACCTTCTTTTGTAGACAAAAGTGTTATACACTGTCAGTTTTGGTGAAGTCATGCTCAATCATTGATCCTCCCTTCATTCAAGGCGATTAACAGTGTTCATTCTGCACTTCTTTTGCATTTTTGGCCATTATTTCAAGCTTTAGTTCATGTATTGTATGATTAACTTCATAGCCGCAAATCATCAATATTTAAGTATAAAAGGACAAACTTAAGCATTAGGACACAAATAATTGAGATAAATGGGCCTTAAATGAGTGCAAATTTAAGAATCATGAACACCCTCAACTTAAACTTTTGGTTGTCATCAAGTAAATCAAGAACACAATAAGCTCAATAAGGATGTCTACAATAGTACTCTATGAGAGTTAACATGCAAGCGTTATGAAAAGACTGTTCTCAATAGTATGCTACCCTAAATGTTGATCAAAAAGCTTCAAATGATGACTAGTTAGTCTCAACACAAGATCAAGTTCACTTTAGCTTCTTGTCTAATGCAACAACATGTTTCAACGATTGCATTCGAGTTCCCTCACATCAAGACCGATTTCTTGCTCTCGCAAAGTAATTTAACAAAGGTATTAAGATTTAATCCAACTCTCACTCTCTCAAAAGAGAAATACATGAAAGTTTTGTCCCATAGGTTTGTGTGGGTTGGGATCAAATGAATGTGCATTCTCTTTATGTCAAGCGAAGATATACATTTAACCTGTCAGTAACCAGTGATCAGGCATGGCAGAAAATATTTAGGTTGGATTTTATCGTCAAAAAGAAGGTCGGATTCCTCATTATTCATTCCTTCATCGAATCATATATACTGGTAAGTATAATCTCATATATTCACCTATTCATCATGGGAATTCTGATTTATTCTTAAAAAGACAAAGAAATAAATTTATTGTTCCACATGATTCAAGAACTCGAGAATGAACTAATTCCCTGTTTAGGTATCTCGATTGAAATTCCGATAAATGGTATTTCCATCGAAATAGTATTCTTGATTATTTTAATGATCCTCGATGCAGTCATATTTTTCAATCATTACACAACCTAGTTTAGGTAAGATTCCTAGCGTACTTTAGGCTTGTAACGGGGTTGAGGGTTAAGTCATAGTCAATTCGGATCAGTGACTTTATCTTTTAAAAGCATTGTTGAAATCATCATCACCTCTTCTTAAGTTCTTTTTCATCTTAGAAATCAAATATTGACACTTTCTACTCAATTTATTTGGAACTCTCCTTTATTTTGTTCATTCTCTTTTGCATTTTCATTTTTCCAAGTTATTCCTATGAAATTGATGAAAATACACTCACATTTTTATAAGGAGGGGCTTCTTCTTTTTGTAAAACTTACATATTTCAGTCTCATTTCTTCGTTCTTTGCCCTTCACTTGGATCTCATTCATCCTTTCTTTTTTCACCCTCAACTTAGACTTTTGACCTAAGTTATCTATTCAAACATAGCAATATATGCCTATTTAAATTTCTTCATGAAAGTTTAATATCATTATGTATGCCTACAAAAATTATATTGTTAATGACATTTTTCTCTTATGATATTTCTTATGAAAGAGTAAAAATACATTATTACTTAACATAGTTATACAAAAATGTTTATAGCTTTAATACTATGATTGTTATGTAATTTGGTGGAGGGGTATAGCTAAGTTTTTAATAGTATTAAAATGAATTAAAAAGTTGAGAATTAATGTATTAGAATTCAAAGGCTAAAAAGAATTATTTTTTAAATAATATTATATTAATAATTCAAACATCTTACCTTATATATTTCTATTAAATAAAAATATGAAGAGGAGGACGATCAAGGGAAATTTCGTAAACAAGTAAAATGTACAACTTAATAGCAATTGTACTTCGTGCATAGGACGTACTGAAATTCCAGAAAGACCTCTCCAGTTCTAGCATATTCTTGAAGCCATGTGGCGATCCAAACAATGAAAGAGTAAAACAAATCGCATGTACTTCTATTAGCAGGGTCCATTATTGTCTTCAAAGTTATCAGAATTGTTTTTTTTTACGTTTTTCAATATACTAGTAAGTTAAGAACTTTCAAAAATCATTTAGAGTACATTTTTTCTTTTTCTTAAAGTAGTGTAACATTCAATCTACTCAATTGTTGTATATTGTTATTCCTTCTCAAATTCATAAACAATTTATATTGATAATATTTAGGAAAAACAATTAATCTCATATAAAAAGGCTATTATATGTATAAATATATATACAAGACACAACATTTCTGTTACGCGGGCGTGTGCGTGAGTGTGTGCATATATGTGCGCGTGCGAGTGTTAAACAAAACTATAAGTGCAAACAAAATTATAACTTCCTCAATCCCACTAAAAATCTTAGCCATTAATAGTAGTGTATATGTTAACCCACCAACATGACACACCCACCAATAAGAATAATGTTCTTAACCAAATTTAAAAAATAACTTTTTACCTCTAAGAAATAGTAAGAATAAATTAACAAAAATGTCACCTTTTTCATATACTCAATTCATTGTTTAAAGGCGTACATACCTGAATCATGAAGTTTGGTAATTCTTTTCCTTCTCTTGTTCATCCGCCTAGGTAAGTTTTTTCCTCTCTTTCTTTTCTAAATTAATAATATATATTATATATTACCTTAAAAGCATGAACTCCTAACTTGAATGTTAAATTAATATAATATCCCTACCTTAGGTTGTGATTTTTTCAATGAGTTGTGCCTTTTTTGGTAAGTTGTGAATTTTTTCGAAGAGTTGTGATTTTTTGATGAGTTGTGACTTTTCCTAAAAATCGTAACTTTTTCAATGGATTGTGACGTATCAAAAGGTAATGACTTTTTTCTATAAGACACAAAAAATATTTGTATATACCACCCTTTGTTGACTATTGATACAGGGGTTTTTCTCTCATTTTTATCAACCAGAGTTTTATTTAATGTTCTACTCTTCTTCTTCTTGCATATTAGAAGATTTCTTGTAATTTATTGTCATTGAGCGAGTTCAATAAGGTTGTAATTGATGCATTTGCTCATAGTATATGTTGACTACTATCAAGTTGTGAGTCAAAATAAAGATTTCTTTGTGGTGAAAATTGAAAATATACATTTCTATCTATTTTTTACTTGTGACATTATTTGTTTGACAAACTGGTGCTGCCTTTTGTGTAATAATTTAATTAGATCGAAATCAAATCAATCTCTAATAGGAGATCCATTTTTAACCTGCTAATTGCATCGTTAAGGTGTTAAATCCCATTTGATTATATATTTCAATAGTCTATCCATAATAGAATAATTAAGCAAAAAGAGGAGAAATTTTATTTTGAGGATTACAGGAAAGGTATTTGTCCTTTCTCTTCACTCAATATTTCTCTAGCGTCTCTACGTTGCATTTTGTACCTTCACATTTCCTCTTCTTTTTTAATAGTTTGCGATGGAACACACCATCATAATTTTTTTTAGAATGTGGTTTTCTTTTATCTCCCCTTTTGATAGTTATCTTTGATGTTTGAGTGAACTACCTTATTTTTTTACCTTAGAGTTATTGACTGATAAATTTCTCTATTGGCACTAGTGAAAGACCATCAATTTTCATAATATATATAAACTAGTATGTAATGTTTCAATATATGAAGTTAACATCATGTAGTCTAAATTAATATACTTTTTTTAACAATTTTTCTTTTGATGTAATTATATGCTTCTGAACCTCTTTTTACAATATTATTAAACTTCTCAAGAGCTAGAGAATTTTCACAATTTATTTTTTTTAAGCTCAATATAAAAAATGGCTTTATTTAACAATGTTACTTATCTGATTTAGAATGTTAGGATGTTTGATTACAAATAGTTTTTATTATATAAACATTGCCCTTTTGATTTACTTACCATCAATTTTCATAATATATATATTAGTATGTAATGTTCCAATATATGAAGTTAACATGATGTAGTCTAAATTCATTTGTTTTTTTTAACAATTTCTGTGTTGATGTAACTATATGCTTCTGGACATCTTTTTACAATATTATCAAACCTCTTAAGAGTTAGAGAATTTTCACAATTTGTTATTTGATGCTCAGTACAAAAAATGAACTTATTTATCAATATTACTTATGCGATATAGAATTTTAGGATGTATGCTTCAAGATAGTTTTTATTATATATATATATATATATATATATGTAACACCTTAAAAATCCAAGACTCGTGGTAAAACCTAACATAGGTTTCTTAAAGTCTAAACACATTTTCTAGTCCATTTTTGATGAATATAGGTCATTTAGAAGGTTTAAGAACCAAAACATCCAAAAACGTCCGGAAAGTTTGTTCAAAGGGATGTTATGTGCATTAGCTTTTTACTTAATTTTAGGAATCAAAAATGTACGAAAATGGGTGGAAATGTAGCTTATGGGTGTTTGAGTGGTTTCATGAATGAAACGTTTGCGTACGACTCCTCAAGGACCAACCAAAGGCCCTTGAGGAGGATCACTGCAGTTTGATGCAACACTGCCTTGCAGTGTGCATCGAAGCGACAGACGGCGGTCCGTACATGGCTCGATAAGGAATCGAGGACACCGTCGTCTCACACTTAGAAAGATTCGTGAAGGCCCTTGTTTACCTAGCTACTGTTACACGCGACGAAACGGGTTAACGAGGCGTCATTGGCTCGACGGGGCATCGAGACCACCATCACCCCACACATAGACAAATTGGAAAAATCCCTTGCCTGCAAAGTCTCTAACAGAGACGATGGAGTGTAGGATGGAGGGGGTGTTTTCTGTCGAATCACCGACGGATCGTTGATCAGGGTCTCGTCGGTGAGGGTCGAATTTAACTAATAAATTTTAAATGATTTTATTTCATTAATTAAGTGGTTTAGGGGTTAGTCATTGATTAAAGGAAAACTAATTAAGTTAATTAACCCCTCTATATATATCCTTAACCCTCATTAACCTAAAGACAACTCTCAAAATAAACTCTCTTCCTTCTCTCTTATTTCTCTCTCTACATGAACTCACAATTGAAGGCTAGCAAGAAGTAGGGTTCGGGGGCTGGAAAAAAGGATGGATTCTTCTTCAAATTGTTGAGAAACATTAAGGTATGGGTTCTATTCACCTTTGAGATTCTTTCCTCATAGGGTTCCTTCAAAACATATTTCAAAAAATTGAGTTTTCTTATGGGTTTCATTAAATTACGAAATTGAAGTCATGGATCAATGAATTTTTAGGGTTATACTGAGCAGATTTATGTGTAATTCAACTAGTTTATGAAAATTGGTGATGTTTTGGACTAATTTAAAAATATGATTCTCTATACCTAATCCTAGGTAGTGATCTTGACCTATATTTTATTGTTACCATTCAATTGAGTTAATTATTGATTAGATTACTATCCTATGGCGATATTATGGTTAAATTAAGATGAATTATAGGACTATCATGCTAGTTCTTGAGATGTAATTGAGGTTATGGATTATAATGTGAAATTTGCCTATGTACTTTGTCTCAACTTGTGATCTAAAGATAATTGTGTTATAGGGATGCAATTGGCCTTGTTATTCTATTGGTTATCACTGTGCTATGATGTAACTCCCCAAGTTGGATTGAGTTATGCTTTGATGGTAAGACCTTGATGATAGACTATGAGAAAGACTTGGTAAGTCTTAGAATCTCTATCTTTACTTCCAATTGTGATTAATTGTTGTTAAGCCATGATATTGTATTGGAGTATGCCTTGTATTAGGATTGTAGGGTGGTATGATGTTGAATTCAAAAGTGATGACTATGTTGTGAGGTAGATTATGGTCTATGTGCTATAAGGATGGTGAAAACTATCAATGTGCCTTAATATATTATGAAATGCTAAAGTGTTAACCTTACTTATATGAATTGTGATGAAAGGACATATACTCATACAATTCTTATTGAGCTATTGATGATGATGAATATACAAGAGGTATACCTTATGTCCTAAATTAAGTTATGATTGATAATTAAAGACTTAAAGACATTTCAAAATGGGACTTTAGCTTAGCACCGAGTGAACTAGATAGAGAAGTGTCCCTTCCCACATAGGGAAGGTAGGAGCACTACATTACTCTTTAGATTGGAGACTATAATGCATGGTGCACAAAGAGGGTCTCAACTAACTATCCTAGTTCTTGAACTATGCATCGTCCATAGGAATACTATCTAATGGATCCACGTAGTTCCTATATTTTATGTTTTGGTACTGCCTTGGCAAGTAGTCCACCTTCTTTCAGTGTAGGGTTTTATGACACCAGATTCCACACTAGCTCATGTGGTCTATGTCATTTAGGGAAAGGTATTCCCAAAAGGTAAAACGAATTAAAGGACTTGAACTCTAACTTGGATAACCTAAAGGGTCTAGCTTAGTCTAGGTAGGGGTATGGAACTCTACCTAGACATTGCACTAGTTAGTCATGAGGGGAGTCTTAGGAGAAAGTTCTAATATGTGTATGTTAACATAATATATGATGTATATATATGATGACCATGTCATATTGTTGATACTATATGTTGATTAAGTTTGTTTATGAATATGACTTGGATTATAATTATAATATAAGATGAAATGCAAGCCTAAATACCATGATATGTAAAGTTGGACATTGGTTATGTTTTCTTGTTGAGGATACTTGATTTAGTAAGGTTATGTGGCTTTGCTTGGTCATTGCACTTGTTGACTTGATAAGGACTTGTGACTAGTTGTCTTGCTTATTATGATATGTTTAACTTTTACTCATTCTTGTGATATTATTCCTTGATGTTAGGGTTGTAGTAAATCATAATTCTAAGTGTGTTGGGATAAGTGTTACTTGTTGAGATAGTAAGCATGTTTGGTTGATTAATATGACTTACTTGACTTTGCATTAAGCCCTAAAAGGGGTAGAATGGAATGCTTTCATATAAAGTCCATTTTGTAATGTTTTGCTTGTGTATGTGCATGGGATCTCATACTAAGTCCGTGTGGAGTACTTACCCCATTTTCTTCCCTTGTCCCAAACATTTTAGTTTTCGGTCGTTGAAGAGTTTGGAAGGAAATATTGTTGAAGGCTTGGATTCCTCCTTTCATCCAAGTAGGTTAGGTTCTCAACTTTTGAGAGCAATACCATCTTCTAGCTTTGTATTTTTTTATGAACTTATTGACTCTATCATTTCTTTCCATGTTACTTGAATATTGTACTTTCTTATGACCTATACATGCTGTTGTTGAGTTGATGAAAGGGCTATGCCCATATTGTGATATCCGTTAGATTGTATGAGACGAGACAATCGTTGAGACAATTTATATATATATTATATATATTATATATATATTATATATATATATATATTATAGTATATATATATATATATATATATCTATATATACTAGAAATATTTATATCTACATATGCTTGCATGTGTGTGTGTGTGTGTGTGGGTGTATGTGTGTGTGTGTGTATGTGTGTGTGTGTGTGGTGTGTGCGTGTGCCATAAAATATGTGTGTGTGTGTGTGGTGCCATAAAAGTAGAAGACTATGTAAGTTTCCTATATGAAGGGTCTATGTATACTCTATATGAATATATATTATGTGTATGTAGAGGTCTATGTAAACCTCCAAGTAGAGAAAATAAAAGTTCAAAATTTTCCGCATTTTTCAACCTATTAGTATATTGAGATGAAACTAAGAGGCTAGTCTTAGTCCTTCAAAAGGATGACGACGCCGGTTACGTCTTGGGGGTAAATCCGGATGTCATATATATATATATATATATATATATATATATATATATAATATATACACCACACACCACACATATATATATACACACATATATATGTGTAGATTACATTCATTTGTTTTTCTTTATCAATTTTTTTGCTCAATACTAAAGAATGATTTTATTTATCAATGTCACTTACGTGATTTAGAATGTTAGGATTTTGGCTTCAAAATAGTTGTTATTTTAAACATTTCCCTTTAGATTTACTTATTTATTATTTCTTAATATTGTAGTATTTTAAACAAAGAACAGTTCGTAGATATATATATAATATATATATATATATATCTAGATATATATATATATATATATATATATATAGTATATATATATAATATCTATAATATATCTACTCTATTCTATATCTATCTATTATATATCTATAGCTATATATCTTTAAAATAAAGTATTACATATGCGCACAAATGTATTATCAAGTTACCAAGATCATTTAATTTAAAATATATTATTTTAAATTGTTTCGAGTTGTTTTTTAAAAAAAAACTAACAAACAAGTATAAAAATATGTGAATATGTATGAATCATTTAAAAATTATTATTTACAATATAAAATTTATGCTGAATAATATGGAATTAACATTTTCATTGTCCTGCACTGAATTAAAATCTATTAACTATATAAAATTATAACAATGTTATTCAAAAGTCCTATTGATTTGTGTTAGTATGAAATTTATTAGAAATAAAACTATTCCACACTAATTATTTAGTTATAACATTATAAATTCTGATAGTTATTACTAATTATGGCAAATCTTATACACCTTCTCAACTTTCTTTAGTTATAAGATTATACATTCTCGAAGTTATTACATTAATCATTTCTATCATTCATCTTTCTTATCTTAACTTTTGATCAATATTTTGTCATATTATTGTTCTACCCCTATATGTGTGATAACAGAGCTTTGTTATTTTTTCTTGAATGAATCATGCTTTATTGAACAAATTGAAAATTATTACAAGTATATGAACTACATCTTTGTTGGGTGTAAGATTAACATATGATTATATATATGATTTCACAGATAGAATATATTTTTTTATTTCAACTTTTAGTTTTTCGGTAAAAAAAAAAATACACTTCTGAGTTAACTTCAGTCAGATAACTAACTTTGATTCATTTACACAATCACTTAAGAAGTGAAATATGAGAGCGAACAACACGAACATCATTTTATATGTTATAACTTATAAAATAATGACTATTATACAAAAATGATTTCTATTAAATGAAATGTAACAGTTCTCTTCACATGTTCATATGACATCTAAAATGTTTCACATGAAATACACGTGCAAACACATCTACTTTGATGACAAGAAAAATACACAACAAATATCATCTATAAGGTTATATTATTAAGAAACGACAAATTACATGATTGAACCTTAGAAAATTGAAGTAAATATATGCATCTAACTAATTAAAAATTTCACTGACCATTTGCATAGATTCGCGTGAATAAGAGATACATATGATGATCCACGTTAAATATTCACAAAAAAAAATCTTCAATATTATTTTTTAAATTTTTGTTTAAATAAGCAATACTATTAATTATAACATATACTAGTTGGTAATCACATGCAACACACGTGTCGAGAATCTAATTTATTAAAAAGTGAAAAAACTTGCTAACTTATTTCAATAAATATGGCCCATGTGGTATAGATTTTAAATAACTTATGGAATTAACTCATTGGCCACTAATTAAAATTATTTGTTTAAAATCACCTGTCAATCAAACAATTACAACTAACAACCAAAATAAATTTCACCGATTGATCAAAATTGAATCAGGCAACTATCGAGAGGGGAAAAATGAGCATTTTATAAAAAATTTCAAAAATAACCTTTCGAGTCATCACAGAGACTCAATTCAATGTCTTACCCATGTAGATATGTTTTAGGCCATAATTTGGTGGGATTTAAACCCAATGCCCTATTCTCTTGGTGCGATGCAACTTGAATCCATCATTTTATCCTCAATCAATAATATAATAGGTCACCCAATTCTATGTTCTAATAAATCATAATTTAAGTAACAGAAATATAAAATCAGTGGTATAATATGTCAATAAATGTTATAATAAGCCCACGTCAATATCGTAAATAGCAATTTCAATATTAATAAAATGATACTAGAAACTCAAAAGTGGAAAAAAAATAGAGTCTCATTAGCTAAATTTTCTTAATCTTCATTGGATTATTAAAATTACTACTATCCCTAATTTAAATGATATATCAAAGTGATAACTTATTTTTCATTTAGTCAACAAGAAGAAAAAAATCTATGATAGACATATTCTGAGAAAGGAAAACAATTTGAATACTTTAAAGTTCTACTGTTGGCCTTCTCGAAGTGAAGACAAAAATTTTCAAATACGTAATAAAAAGAGTGAATACCTTGACTCAACTAGATCTAGAGATGTTATAGTTTATGTACTTATGTGATGAAATATTACATGTTCATCTATCTCAATTGGTTAGAGACTCGTGCAGATGTGTCGTAAAACTTAATAACAAAAGAACAATATAAAAATAAAGACAAGAAGAATATAAGACAAGAGTAACAATATAAGACAACTTTCTTCCCTTCATGTGTTCATCAAATCTTCAAGTGTGTACAACTGAACTCTTATGCCTCTTATTTATAGTGTAACATAGAGGCATACAAAGGCTAAGTCATAATTATGACATTAAACATGAATATAATGGAGGTGGTTATGGAGGTTAATAGGTTACAAGAATAATTATAATAAAGGTGAAAGTTATCTTATAATGAAGGGAAGTAATGTAGTAAATTCTTGGTGTAGTGAACATCCACACTATATTATTTTGTATTATTTTATTTTTACCTTTAAACCCACTTTTTCAACTCTTGTATTTCTTCAGACTGGTGTATCCCTTCGGTTGCGTATCTTCTATAAGAACTAGGCAATTCATATCGTTGTTTTATCTTCTTTGGGATAAATTTCATGGCTAATCTATGTGAAACTTCGATTATTCCTTGAAAGTCTACTTTTTATCTTAATCAAAATAAACAATGAAACATAGCTATAATTATTATGTAGTTTTTTCCTTTATCAAAAATATAAATAGAAAAATTATTTCAACTACTCAATTCTTACACAATTTATCACAACCATAAAAATTTATGGTTCGTACCTATTTTTTTAGCTTGTCCTTTAAATCATCACTTAGTCCGATAACTAACATTAGTATTTTATCCAATGATCAATAAAGTTTTATTTTTTATTAATTTTCAGTGAATTACTTTGTTTTAAGTGTAATAATAATGGACACAGACACCGACTTCTCCTTCAACTCTCCAAATGTTTTCAGACAGGATTCATCAAAATAGGACTTACATTCTTTATCAAGAATTTACACAAACGGTGTGGAATTTTTGAAAGATCCTTAATAAACCTCATATAAAAGCCATCATGTCCAAGAAAACTTCTTACGGCTTTTCCAGAGATGGGTGGAGGAAGCCTCTCTAGAACTTCCACTTTAGCTCGATCCACCACTATCCCTTTTTCCGTGATGTGATGCTCCAACACTATACCTTATTTGACCATAAAGTGAGTTAGCAATTGAGTACGAAATTACAATGTTCACACCTTTTTAGCACCTCAGCCAAATTACTCAAACACCAATCAAAAGAGTCGTCAACCACAGAAAAATCATCCATGAACATCTCAATAGTGTCCTCTACCATATAAGAGATTTTCGACTTCATACATCGCTCGAAGGCCAGTGCATTATATGACCCAAACGACAATCTCTTGAAAGCATATGTCCTATAAGGGCACGTGAAAGTTGTCTTATCTTGATCTTCAAAGGCAATAAAGATTTGATTGTATCTCGAATAACAATCAAGAAAACAATACCACCTTGTTCCTGCTAGTATCTATAACATTTGGTCCATAAAAGGTTGGGGAAATGGTCCTTCTCAGTCCAAAGATTCAACTTCCGGTCATCCATGCAAATTCTCTATCCGATCACTGGCCGTATTGGAATAAGATCATTCCACTCATTAGGTACCACTGTCATCCTACCTTATATGCTTTGAATATGACACACACAATTACTATCCACAATAGAGTAGATTACTCAGGATCCAACCACTCGATGATCTCCTTTTTTGCTACCTCTTGCATAGATGGGTTCAATCTTCTTTGAGGCTCAAAATTTTGTTTCTGATCGGACATCACCGGGAGATATCCCAATAATGTCTGCAACTGTCCACCCAATAACTCGTTTAAACCTTTACAATACCGCCACTAAAAACTCCACTTGTGCCATATTTAAATCTGTTGCAATTATCACCAGCAAAGTATGATTCTACACACGAACACATACCTCAGATGAGGTGGTAGAGCATTCAATACTAATTTTGGGGCCTTCTCAATAGATGGTTCTTCAGGTGGAAATTCACAATGCTTCATATCCAACTCTAGTATCTTCGATTTTTACAGACACTTATTCTGTTCAAGTGCAGCAACCAAAGAACCATACTTTCCAATACCATCACTGTCAAAATTTATGATAACTGCTGCTAGTGCTTTAACACCTAGTCATTCTTCTATTTGTACGTCATACATGCTCTCAACCCCGTAGGATATAGCAGAAACAGTTAGCTTTATGGACCTGCATATGTTGAAGCTTGCTTCTTTGTTGTTCAACCTAAACTTTATCTGCCCCTTTTCTATATCATGTAATGTATCCTGGCGGAAAGGAATGGCGGAACCTCAAAGTCAACCTCACAGTCGAGAATAGTAAATATAAATGAGTCAACTTTCCCTAGCACATCATGAAGTATAAAATTATGCCTCTTCAGTGTTCGATATTCCATCAATAACCGCATCGTAGTAGTCTTTGGGGTACCCTAGCCTAACTTTTTATAAATGGACAAAGGAATGAGATTTATACTAGCACCTACATCGCATAGTGCCTTAGCTAAGTGTAACAACCCTATAGTATATGGATTTGTAAAAGCGCTATGATCTTCTTTTTTTGCACAAGAGACCTTGTAACAATAACACTAAAATGCTGTATTCTTTCATCATGCTCAAAACTCACCAATTTCTTCTTTGTTACCATCTCCTTCATAAACTTAGCATAACCGAGCATTTGTTCCAAATATTCTATCAAAGGGACATTGATAGAAAGTTATTTCCACAAAATGATAAATAAGCAGTATTTTCCATGCTCAGTTTTCTTCACTATTATCTAAGGGAATAGTGGTGGGGGTCTAGAAAAAGAGACCACTTTCTAAGCGACCTCTACTTCTTTTGATGTTTTGTCCACCAAATATCCACTATTATTTTCTACCTTATCATCTTTTCTCATATAATCTTCTACCTTAGATGACATAGGTGGATCCACGGTCTTGCTTACCTCCTAGAGTCGTGACTACACCATATAATGACCATCAATTTTAAGAATCTGGATAGTAGTTTCTAGGAAGAGTGCCAGGTTTTAGAGGGCTTACAATAGTGGACAATTGAGCCATCTCAACGTCAAGGTGCTTAACCTAAACCACATGTGCATGAACTTATTGTCCAATGTTATCTAAGTCACCTCTCATCTCTTTGACGTTCTCATCACTAGCATCAAACATCCTCCTCATATTTTGTAGTATACCCTCAACTCTCATCATATTTCCTCCTTCGTCCCTCAGAGCAACCTCTCAGTTTTGAGGTGGAACATAGTGACCACTCTGATCATTCCTATTACCATAGTTACTTTGTTTGAAACTGTTGTCCTTGTTGTACTTACCATATTAGACATATTGAACCTCTAGGTTGTTGTTACCATAGTTCCGATCTTTGTTTCCATAACCTTGGCACCAATTTTCCTGATTGGATTGTTAGGCATTTGGTAAAAAATCCCACATTGAACATTCACTACATATGTATCCTCTTGATAATATTACTCATATGTCGGCGGTGGTGGTTTAGTCATATAGTTCACCATATTTACTTTCTTTGCACCCCCAGTTATGTTCTTAAAAACCAAACCTAAATCAGTTCTCATCTGTGCCAACTCTTCACGCATCTCATCGGCTGGTGGGTTATTTGTAGCTTGAACTTCAAAGGTATTTATCTGAATGTCTTACTTTCTAGTGCTCCAAGCCTTATTTTTGCGAGATATCTTCTCCAACATCCCTACAATCTCAGAGTAAGTACATTCCTTGTAGGATCCACCCATAATAGTATCTAGCACTAATTTGTTGTTATCGTCTTCACCTCTATAGAAGTACTTGTTCAGTGAGTCATCATCAGTGTAGTGGTTTTGGACGCCTCTCACGAAGGCGGTAAATCTGTTCCAAGAGCTACTCACCGACTCTCCCAGTAGTTCGACAAAGTTACTCACCTTTTATTTATGGTTGAGTTTCTTAGACACTCGAAAGTACCTTGCCAAGAACACATATCTTCATTGATCCCAAGTATGAATTGAGTTGTAGGGAAGATCAGTAAACCATATAGAGGTATCCCCTATAAGTGATAGAGTAATTACTCGCAACCTGATGACATTCATACCCGAGTCCGGACTACCTACACAACTTTTGCACACAGACCTCAGTTTCGCTATATGAACATGTGGGTCTTTCGATGGCAGTCGCGAGAATAAAACATTCACGATGAGCATCTGCATGAAGCTACTCGTTACCACAAATGTGTGCCAAAGTGTCGAAGGGGGTACGAAAAGAGGTCCATCATAGTCAGTAATGTTAATGTTTTCCCTATGGTAATCCTGAGGTCATGGGGTTGAATGTGTATCCTCAGAGCATTGTCCAATTGATTCTCAGCACGACCTTGGTTATATGCTTCAACTGGAAATGGAGGTTGCCAAAATGGCCCATCACCTAGTTTGGTTGAGTTCTGTTGCTTGTCTATCCTTTTCAAAGTGCGGTTAAGTTTGGTATCAAAGGGGATGAGTGGTTATCCTAGGACCCGTATTCTTGGCATACACTATTGCTAGACCTGAAAGAAACAAAAAGAAAAACAAAAAGCAAAATCATGAAATCTTTGACTAAATTTCAATTATGTAATTGAAGTTAATCTAAAAGCCGAATTTCCCGGCAGTGGCGCCAAAATTTGATAAGATCAAATTACACCTCCCTAAATAAGTATAATTTATAATAATCAAGTCGAGAACCCAACTAGTAGGTTGAGGTTGATCTAACAAGGAAGATGGTTTAGACATAACTTGAATTCACTATTATGTATATATAGTCATGGTCTTCAAAAAACAATTAATAAACGGGTTCTTTTGTTATTAACTAATATTTTTAAATAATTCTAAATAAGAAAGTAAGAAAAAGAAAATATTGAGTTTTTATCATGTTGTGAAGCTAACGAGGGTATATGTGTTCCCACAGGTTCATAACCTCGTAATTCCTAGCAATAGCAATTCTTCCCCATTGTTTTGCATGTAAAATGGTAAGTTATGTATCTCTAAATCTTTGGTACGATATTAAGAGAATTTCACCTTGTATCTTGGTCCGGTTACACGTGTATACGCTACTAACCCTTATCTTAACTTCATATTAGACATCATATTCAATGTATGGCTTACTTATTAATTTGCACCAATCGATACTAGCCTGTTAGATAGTATCATAGTAAATCTATGTTGATAATTCTTTTCTTATTAACTACTTCCTTGGTCTGGCAAATACCAACAATACTAGTTCTGACGTGTGCACTCGTTAAAAAGACTTTTAAATGAAACAATTATAAATACATGCGAAAACCTATTTGAGAATTACTAATTAGCTAGGTTTACTTTGTTAGTTACCCATGATTTTTTTTTTTTATCAATTTTAAGGCACCATTTGTTTTTGGAAAATAGATTTCAGATCTGGCTACCATCATTTGAAAGTTAAGTAATGTGATATTACGAAGACAACTTTTAGAACCAGATATGGGCAGAATGTGTTTTTGGTCATGTCCTTTGGTTTGACCGATACACCTACATGGTGCATGGACCTTATTAACAGAGTCTTTAAAATTAGTTGAATATGTTTGCTAATCTATTAAAGGATGAAGAAGATAATGCTAGTTACCTAAGGTGCTAGTCCCCTCAGGATAGTCTTTCAAACTTTAAAAGATATAGAAATATATGACAAGTTCTCCAAGTGTGAGTTTTGTCTTAAGTATGTGACATTCATGGTCAACATTGTTTCATGGGATGGAATTAGAGTTGATACCCAAAAGAAAGAAGCAGTTCAGAGTTGTCCTAGACTCACGTATCGAACTGATATAAAGATTTTCTTGGGTTTGGATTGCTATTATAAAAGATTTCTTAAGGGGTTTTTGTCTATCTCATCTCCTTTGAAAATTCTGACTCAGAAGATTGTTAAGTTTCAATGGTCTTAAGCTTGTGAGAACAACATTGAGGAATTGAAAAAGATGTTGACTACTGCCCCAATTTTGACCTTATGGGAAGTTACTTAAGGTTTTTTGATGTATTGTGATCCATTAAGAGTTTGTTTGGGTTTTTCTTCATGAAGAAGAACAAAGTTATAACTTATGCCTCTCGATAGGTGAAAGTTCATGAGTACAACTATCAAACCCCTGGCTTAGAATTGGTAGCAGTAGTTTTATCTTTGAAGATATGGTGCTACTAATTATATGGTTTTCATATCGTTATATTAACTAATCACAGGAGCTTACAATATATGTTTACCTAGAAAGAGCTCAATCTGAGACAGCGGAGGTGGTTAGGAATACTCAAGTATTATGATATGAGTATTCTTTACCACCCAGGTACGGCTAATGTAGTCCTTGATTCTTTAAGCATGTTATCTATGGGGACTACCACCCATGTTGAGGAAGAAAATAGGGAATTACACAAAAATGTACACAGACTTGCATGACTTATGGATTCCATGGAAGGAGGGATAGTGGTGACAAATAGGGTTGAACCATCACTAGGGTTGGAGGTGAAAGAAAAACAAGACTAAGACCTCATTTGACTTGATTTGAAGGAAAATGTTCATAAGCAAAGAGTATTAGCTTTTCAACAAGGGGGAGATGGTGTGTTCAAGTATCTGGTTTAGGTTGTGTGCACCAATGATGGATGGGCTATAAGATAGGATCACGAAGGAAGCTCATAGGTCAAGATATTCCATCCATCCGTGTTTCACAATAGTGTACCACGATTTGATTGGTATATTGATGTAATGGTATGAAGAAAGGCATTGCTGAATTTGTTGCCAAGTATCCAAATTGCCAGCAAGTGAAAGTTGAACACCAAAGGTCTGGTGGGTTGGATAAGAATATAATACTTTCAAAATAGAAGTGGGCGGTAGTTAATAGTGATTTCATCACAAGCTAGCCAAGGTTTCACAAGAAGCATGATTCTATTTGGGTGATTGTCAATAGATTGAAAAAATCAGCCCATTTTTTATCGGTAAATGATATACCGTGGGTTCACGGTATTATTAATACTTTTTCATTCAGTTTAGTGTGTCCAAAAGCCTTTTTGTGCTAATTTTTATATAAGTTTCTCTTTGTTTTGCAGGAAATCTGTCCAAAGCTGAATGCGGAGATTTGAGCGAAGAAATGCAGAAGAGACCACCTACGAAGCTTGTTATGGTCCGTCGTTCTGGTGACGGTCCGTAGGTTCAGCGTAGTGCAGCTGCTGAAAGGAAGATTGGGAAGTCTTACCATGTGTGGGATTACGAAGCTTGTGACGGTCCGTCGTGGCTCTGACGGTCCGTCCTGCAGGTTCGTCGTGAAGTTCAGAGAAGTGATCCCAGTACCCAGATTCCAAGAATTGAAGTGTTTTAGAACGAAGAACCTCGACGGACCGTTGTGCCGATGACGGTCCGTCATACTTGCCGTCGAGGTGAATTAAGAGAGCAGTAGAAGAAATTGCACAAGTATGGGACGACGGAGTCCACGACGGTCCGTCGTGACAACGATGGTCTGTCGCGAGGTCCGTCAACCCAGCCGCGTTTTGGCAGATTTCCAGCAATTAGAATCCTTGTTTAATTAGGTTTTTGTTTTTTATAAATAGTTCGAAAAACCTCGTTTTTGAGGTTAGACTCTATGAGATTAGACATTAGATTTTTAGACTTTGTGTATTTGTGTTGGATTTTGAGATTCTTGCAATTGATTTTTGGATATTAATCAAGCAAAACTTTTGGATTTTAATCTTTCTCATTGAAGTAAGTACATGAATTTCTTCTACTATCTTCGAATATGTGTTTATGGCTATGAGTAACTAAACTCCATAGTTAGGGTTGTGGGAACCATAGGCAAATAATGAGATAAACCCTAACTAAAATAACAATTCTAGATTAGTGTCTTGCATGTATAATAATTCTTTCGTTTATAAGCCTTTTTAACGGATGCCAACGTTAGAACTCGCCTTAATGCTACTTGACGGACCAAGGAGGTAGATAATAGGAAAAGAATTATTAACATAGATTTAGTGTATACTATCTAATATTTAGTATTGATTGGTACGAGGTAATAACTTAGTCAAATATCGAATACAATGCTTATATGAGGTAAGGATAAGGGTTAGGATAACAACACACGTAGCGGACCAAGGTGCGGAAGTGAGATTTTCTTGATGCGGGACCAAGGATTTAGAAATACATAACTTATCACTTTGCATGCAAGAACTAGGAAAGAATTGTTATAGTTAGAAATATCAGTTACGAACCAGTGGGGACACGTAACCCTAGTTACTTGATTAATTGATTAAAACCCAACATTCAAAGCTGTTAAGTGTCTCTTTCAAGTTTGTTATTTTTTTCACTTATTTAGAGATAGAAAACACCCTTTTTATGTTTTTACTTTGCAAGGAAGTCATTGATCAAACAATAGTAATAACAGGTTGAAGTTAAGTCTAGACTATTTTCCTCGTGGGAACGATCCCAACTTCACTAGTTGGGTTATTTACTTGACACGACCGCTTTACTTCTTATTTGAGAAGTAAGTTTGAGCGTATCAAATTTTGGCGCCGCTGCCGGGGATTATAGCTTTTAGATTAACTTGAACCTATTACTATAGCTTAGTTGATATTTTCTTGATTTTACTTTGTTTTATTGTTTTTGATTTCTTTTCAGAACTATCCTCCTTGTATGCCTAATACACGGAGAGGAAGAGAACCCTTGTTTCCCTATGATCACGAGTTAGAGTGTACACTGCGCAATATGAATCGAAACTTGGGAATAAATGATGAGGATCCGAACCAGAACATCCTAGCTCTGGTTGATGTTCATGGTCAGTTGTTACCTGATGCTCCTGGTGAACATCAACAGAGGGGACAAAATCCTGTTCCACGGCCCCAAGCATAAAACAGAGGGTATGATAACATAGCAGACTCAGATCGGCCACTTGTCTTGCCCCCTCTACCCACAAGCCACACTTTTGTGGTTACTAGTAGCCTGATGCAAATGTTCACTGATAGAGGTTTGTTTTCAGGGCTACCTTCTGAGGATCCACATGCCGATATATCTAAGGTAAGGGCAATGTGTAAAAGTTGTGTGGGGAGGCCTGATTTAGATCTAGATGTAATAGGTCTCAGAGTCTTTCCTCTCACACTGACGGGAGAGGCTGCTATATGGTTCACTGAGCTCCCATACAACTCAATCTTCACTTGAAACCAATTAAGGGATGTTTTCTTGGCACGCTACTATCCAGTCTGGAAGACACTAAACCACAAAGACAGAGTGAATAACTTTGTGGCACTACAAGGAGAGTCAGTTAGTAGTTCTTGGGATAGATTCACCTCATTCTTGAGAAGTGTTCCAAATCACCGTATATATGATGAGTCACTGAAGGAATACTTCAATCGGGGATAGGATGATAACAACAAAGCGGTGTTGGACACTATAGCAGGTGGATCTTATGGAGAATTCCCTTATGCTGAGATCGCTGAAAAATTAGGGAAAATCTCCCAAAATAACAAAGCTTGGAGTACTAGGAAGTCTGATACAGGGAGAAACACCTTTGTAGTGCAGTCCACTCACAACCCATCCACAGATAAGATTCGTGAAGAAATGGCTCAGATGAGAACTGAGCTTGGGTTGGTACTAAAACATGTCACTGGGGGTGCAGAAAAGATAAATGCAGTCAACTACTTGGCTAAACCACCACCTTCTAATGATGAATGCTATTATGCGGAGGACACTTATGCAGTGAATGAGCAGATGGGGGGTTTCCGACCAAGCGCCCAAGGCTCAAATCAGGATAATTGGCGCCAAGGTCGGAACTATGGTAACTACAATCGTGAGGGTCATTATGTCCATGATGGAAACTACAACCGCGACAACAACTTTAACAGGAGTAACTATGCTAATAGAAACGATAGGAATGGGCCCTATGTCTCTCCTCAAAATCGTGAAGTTACTCCTAGGGATGGTGGAGATTGTATGGCCCCAGTTGAGGATATGTTGCACAAAATGATGAGGAGGTTCGATGCTAGTGATGAGCACATTAAAGAGTTAAGGTGTGATTTAGCTAGTATTGGGAAAAAAGTTGATACACATGCAATTTCGATTAAACAGATCGAATTACAAGTGGCCCAATTATCTACGATAGTGAACACACAAAAACCGGGCACTCTTCCTAGCAACACTGTCCAAAATCCAAAGAATGATGCGCACTGTATGCCAATCACTACTCGGGGTTGTAAGCAAACAATTGACCCACCTATGTCATCTACTGAGGAAAATAGGAAAAAGGATAATGATAATGTGGAGAAGCGTAGAGGTGAAGCAGAGGAAAGTAATGGAAAAGATGTAGAAGTACCTATGAAGGTAATCCCCATGCCTAGGCCACCAACACCGTTCCCTCAGATATTAGTGAAAAAGACCGAGGATGGTAAATACCGACGCTTCATAACAATGTTGAAGCAGCTCTCTATCAATGTCCCTTTGGTAGAAGCTCTAGAACAAATGCCCGGTTATGCCAAATTTATGAATGATCTGGTCACCAAGAAAAGATCGGTCACTTTTGAGGATGATGATA
Organism: Solanum peruvianum; assembly: GCA_027705065.1. Classification (NCBI taxonomy): domain Eukaryota; kingdom Viridiplantae; phylum Streptophyta; class Magnoliopsida; order Solanales; family Solanaceae; genus Solanum; species Solanum peruvianum. Next base: position 27,350,021 of record JAKWJD010001760.1, read on the forward strand.
GATTGCAACATTGTAGTGCTATTGCTACAAGATCCCTAGTACAAAAGAAAGAAGATCTGGGTACGTTCACTATTCCTTGTACAGTTGGGTCATTACATTTTGCGAAAGCATTATGTGATTTGGGGACAAGCATAAATCTCATGCCCCTCTCAATTTACAAGAAGTTGGGTTTTGGGAATCCAAAACCCACTGCGATGCGGCTACTGATGGCTGATCGGACAATGAAAAGACCTATAGGGATACTCCATGATGTGCTAGTAAAAACGGAGTCATTCATCTTTCCGGCTGATTTTGTTATTCTTCATTATGAGGTCGATTTTGAAGTGCCTATTATTCTTGGGAGGCCATTCCTTGCTACAAGTAGAGCCTTAGTTGATATGGAGAAGGGACAGATGACATTTCGGTTGAATAATGAAGAAGCGACCTTCAACATTTGTAGGACCATGAGGCAGAGTAGTGAGCTCCAATCGGTATCATCCATATCCCACAAACAAAAGATGAAGAAGAAGACTGAACAGAAAAATGCAAAACAAGAGTTTATGGTTGGGGATTTGGTGCTTGTAGACAGTTCTGGGGTGCCTTGTCTTCCGGGCAAGCTCAAGTCCAAATGGACTGGCCCTTACTGATTATCCAAGTATTCCCTCATGGAGCAGTTGAGTTAAAAGCCAAGGAGGGAGCGCGGTTTAAGAGGAATAGAGAGAGAATAAAACTCTATTTTGGTCATAAAGCATCGGGGAATGAAGCGATAGAGGCATACCATCTTGATGAAGTCTGAGTAATCAAGTGTCCCCAGTCGTGCCGCGACATTAAATCAGGCGCTTGTTGGGAGGCAACCCAATACTTATCGTCTTTTTAGTAATGGTAGCACTTTAATACTAATGGGTTATAAATTTGCAGGCACATCACAAGGAAATTCAACAGAAAATTACTCTGCAGCAGTCACTGACGGACACATCGACGGACCGTTGCGCCTGCGACGGACCGTCGTATGCATCCGTCGTACCAGGTAAGTTTTTCTGTTATTTTGAAACTAGGGCACACACGACGAAACCAACGACAGGTCGTCATAACTGCGACGGACCGTCGTCGGGGAACCGTCGCGTGATTAATGAGGTATACCCGACCCGACCCGACTGGACCCTTTTTCAAAATCAGACCATTTAAACTCCCCAACCCCTCATTTCACCCCCATTACTTCATTATTTCTCCCATTACTCTTTCCTTCTAAAATTCCACAATCTATTCCTCTTCAACCACCGATTATTGCCCTCTCACTATTCTCCAAAGCCCTAAAGTGTTATCTACTAGTGGAAACTGCTGCTGTGAGTGTCTACCTTGCCACTGAGTACTTGTGCATTTGTTTTTCTTAATTTCTAAGGCATGTGTCTCTAATGTATACTCATTTATCTTGCATTTTGGTTTACTAGTTAGTATTAAGATTAGTTCGTCATGGTATTTTGTTTACGTTATACGATTCTGTCTAACCTAGGTTACAAATGTTCGAAATTGCCATGTTTACCACCCTAGACATAGGTGCTTTTGCATTGCTAGTTTCCTAGGTAGTTGGGTTAGACACATGTAGGTCCAAAAAACTACAAGGTTGATGTGGGTTCATCGGGGATGCATAGGTTACCCTTAGTTCTGTCACTGTCATTCTGAACGAGACCCTGATGACGGACCGTCGTAGGGTCCATTTAAAATCCCTAGCACCCCTGTCCCAACGGACACATGTGACGGATCGTCGTACTCACGACGGTCCGTCCTACACAACCGTTCTGGTTGTCAGAGACCCTGTTTCTAAGGGTCTCTCATTTTTTCCAAGTGTCCTTCAACGGACACATGTGACGGACCGTCGTACCCACTTCGGTCCGTCTTGCATGACCGTCATGATGGTCAGAGACCCCTCTCCTAAGGGTCTCCTTTTGTTTTCTTCTGTGTCCTACGACAGACATCTACGACGGCCGTCGTAGCTGTGACGGTCTGTCCTGCACATACCGTAATGCTAGTCAGAGACTCTCTTTCAGGGTTCTCTATATATACATAGTCTAAGTAAAACATGACGGACCTCACGACGGTCCGTCATAGTCACGACGAGCCATCACCAGGCCCGTCGTGTGTCAATGTTTCTACAACATTGACATACAATTTTCAATGTTTTATTTTCTATGTATCTCTTGTCTTGTTTGCCACTACTCGTACTAATAATGATCCTTTGCAGGTACTATCTACTATGGCACCCAAGCAAGACCGAATGTACGCACGCGGGCGATCAAAGTCTGTCGCCCCGTCTGCACGCATTATCATCGGCTCTGATGATGAGCGGGACCCTGAGTATGTGCCCCCAGACACTTCCACACCTTCCCGTGCTACACGTGCTCCCAGAGCCACACCCAAAATGGTGGCGTCCGGCGTAGTCACTGCCTCCCAATCTGATGAGGAGCGCACACTTACCGGCATACCCTCTGGGTCAGCCACAAATGAGGAAGGAGTGTCTGGCTCCTTAAGAGTATCATGGTCCGAGGAAGCCTCTGGCTCTGATGAGGTTCCCGCACCCGCCACCGCTGCAGCGTTGGCCTCGTCTGATGATGTTGACAGTTCAGACTCTACATCCGGCTCACCAGCTCAGGTCCCACTCCAGCCACTGACCAGCGCAACCGGTGGTGTCTCGATGGGTAGTTTCAAGTCTACTCGGATGCCAAGTTCCTGACTGATAAAGGAGGAATGACTCGAACACTCACTTTGGAGCGGCGGTTACTTACAGGGAGCCTCCTGACGATGCCGAAGATCCACAACCTCTTAACCAGGCATTGCTTGGAGTGGACAACACGTCCGGTGGGACGATACAACGACAAAATGGTCTGAGAGTTCTACGCATCCTACGTAGCTACTCTCCGATCACAGATCGATAGGCGGGCTGCCCCCGCTAAACAGGCCCCACTGGAGTAGGTCCGAGTCCGGGGTGTGCAGGTTGACATTTCCCTGCTAGCCATCCGCCGGTTTCTATACGGCGGGAGTGTTGATGCTATTCGGACCCCCCTCACTGCCGAGTTTGACTATCGCTGGCAGATAGTTAAGGATGGCCAGTTCTTGCGTGAGCCATCACTGAGAGAGACCACCAAGAGGTGGATGGCCCTGCACCTGTCAGTAGATGGAGAGGGTGCTGATTGTGTGACTGAGCCGAAGGGGGCCATCAAGAAGGCCAACCTCATATTCACAGCAAAGTTCTTGTAGCTGCTTGTCCGTCACTGCCTTTCCCCCACAGCTGCTGTGTTGATGGCGGCGATGATAGCCGGATTCGAGGTGGACTTCGCATGGCTTCTCCAAGAAGTCATGCACGAGAGGTCATTCAAGGTCACTACTACCTACCCTTTCTCGTGCATGATCTTGCCTATTGCAGGTCCGCAGGTGTGCCCATATGGCACGTAGATCAGCTTAAGACCCCGCAGGGCACTGTAAATGTCGGCCTCATCAGAGATGAGGCCAATGAGTTGGCTCCACACAGAGGGCCCCGTCAAGAACTGCCCCCACTTGATGATGATCTTGCTGATACAGTAGCCCAGGCCCGCACAGCTACACAGGCGTCCATTGACACTACCCTGGTCGAGTCTATCCCGGGTAGTAGCACAACCCCGAGCTCCTCTCGCACAGCCCCTCTACCGACACTAGTCCCGCTTGCAAGGGTCCAAAAACTAGAGGCACAAGTGGCCACTCTTCTGCATCATATCCAGCCGTGGATGCAAAAATCGATTACTTAGTCCAAAGAGCGTCTAGAGAGGAAAATGATGCAGTTTACAGAGCGGAAGATCGCTGAGGTTAACCAGCGCCTGGACGCCTTTGAGTTGAGAGTGTTAGCCCGACCAGCCCCTCCGGTGGATGTGTCGACTCTTCAGGCTGTAGTCGACAGTCTTCGTTCAGACATCGACACGATCTTAGAGGCTAGGGTGCCGGAGTCTGAGGCCCCTTCTGTCGATCCTGCTTAAGACACCGTGTTGGCGGCCCTTTTTTATACTTCAGACATTCCACCACCTCCCCCTCGAGAGAGTGCCAATAGGCGTAGGGGTAGAGCAGAGGATGAGGCGCGAGCACGGAAGAAGGAGCGCCGAGATATAGAGGCTGCGAGGAGAGCCTCCCTTGCTGAGGAGGAGGCGGACCGAATGAGAGCATCTCCGTTAGCGGCTGGGGCGTCTAGCTCCCGCACTGTGGAGATAGCAGGTAGGCACTACTGATGGTGCGGTTGTTGCTGATGACACCACTGAAGGTGTCCAGATTGCAGAGGACGTGGGTTCCGGCGAACTTGACCCACCATATTGCTGATCGACGGAGCTTTGCCCCACAGGTTTGCTTCACCTACCACTCTAATATTTACATTTTTATGCATTGGGGACAATTGCATTTTTTTTTGTTGGGGGTGGGGTAAATGGATAGTGAGTTTTAGGGTGAAGTCTGAGTAGCCCAAATCACTATTCTCTTTTGGGGTTTTCTTGCCTGTGTTCTTTTTCCCCAAAAGACTGATTACTTTTTATATTGAACTGGAATGTTTATATCTTTTGTACATAGTTTAGTTCTGGAGCATGATGGCTAAAATGATATCCTGATAAACTGGAAAATAATACATGACTAGGCATAGTAACTGATAATTGCGTGGCTCTAAGCATGAAATAGAGTTACACCATTGCATTACCCTAAGTCTTAAATTCGAACTAGGTGTCTGATAATCTGGTACAGTGATGAGATGTCAAGTGAGTGTGAGGAAATTTGAATAGTCCACTATTGGTACTGAGGTAGAACTGGCCTGGTTAGTCTTGCTAAAAGTAAGTTGTAATAGACAATTAGGAAAGGATCATAGGCCCTTATTCAATATAGCCCATTTCTAGCCTAAATAAAAGAAACCAAATGAAATTTATCCTTCTTTGATCCAAATAATCTGAGCTTAAAATTAGACCTTTCTTTTTCACCCCAACGGATCTTTTCTGGGAACAATGTGTTGGCCCTGGTCCCTCCTTGGACATGTGCACCTCAGCTTATGCGAAAAGCATAAGTTGAGGGTTGCTAATGCATAAACAACCTTCGTTATGGCCCTGACCCAACTTTGGGTATTTTGTACCATGACTCATGGCAAAGCCATGAGTTGAGGGTGGCTACTATGAGGAATGCTCTGGAAAGTGAGGTTGAAAGAACAAAGAGAGAGAAAGAACAAAAGTAAAGTTACTCAAGAATTAGATGAAAAGAAAAGTAAAGAAAAAGAAAAATACACAAGAAATACAAGCAAAAAAAGAAGAGAGTCACTTACACAAATGAAGAAAGAAGAGAAAATAGCAAGGTGAAAGAATATGAGAAACTGGGCGAGATAAAATGAGAGGCAGTGGAAGGTTTAGCCGATATGTCAAGGAGGGAAAAAATTCACTAAAGTATACCAAAATATACCTTACCAGACCCCGAGCCTATGTTACTAGCTAAAAAAGTCCTATCGTGATCCTAAGGGTTGTATAGCGAACTTAAGGCAGTGAAAATAAGGGCAAGCTTAAGGCAAAAGGTATGAATGAGTGTGACTTTGCTATGAGAGTGAGTGTTGAAAGGTAATCCTTATACTCAAACTGAAATCATTATGTGAAACAGGAGGATTTTGTTTTAAAGTGAGGACACTAGTTGCAATACCAGAATTGTTAGCACCTCGGTGAGAAATTAATGAGGATAGGTGTTAGTGCATGGTGAGTCTATAGCATGCATAGATTTGATGAGATTAATCGGTATTGATAGCCAAATGATTGCAAAGGATAAAATATGGATACTATTGTACAAAGATTGTGTAGTGAGTCATAGTGCGTCGCTTGAGGACAAACAACTAATTTATGTTGAGGGTGTTGATATACCGTGGTTTCACGGTATTATTAATACTTTTTCCTTAAGTTTAGTGTGTCCAAAAGCCTTTTTGTGCTAATTTTAATATAAGTTTCTCTTTGTTTTGCAGGAAATCTGTCAAAAGCTGAATGCGGAGATTTTGAGCGAAGAAATGCAGAAGAGACCACCTACGGAGCTTATGACGGTCTGTCGTGCTTGTGACGGTCCGTAGGTGGCAGCGTAATGCAGCTGCTGAAGGAAGATGAGGAAGTCTGACCAAGTGTGGGATTACGAAGCTTGTGACAGTCCGTCCTGCAGGTTTTTCGTGAAGTTCAGAGAAGTGATCCCAGTACCCAGATTCCAAGAGTTGAAGTGTTTTGGAACGAATACCCTCGACGGACCGTTGTGCCTATGACGGTCCATCATACTTGCCGTCGAGAGGAATGAAGAGAGCAGCAGAAGAAATTGCACAAGTATGGGACGATGGAGTCCACGACGGTCCGTCGTGACCACGACGGTCCGTCGCGAGGTCCGTCGACCCAGCCGCCTTTTGGTAGATTTCCTGCAATTAGAATCCTTGTTTAATTAGGTTTTTGTATTTTATAAATAGTTCGAAAAACCTCATTTTTGAGGTTAGAATCTATAAGATTAGACATCAGATTTTTAAACTTTGTGTATCAGTGTTGGATTTTGAGATTCTTGCAATTGATTTTTGGATATTAATCAAGAAAACTTTTGGATTTTAATCTTTCTCATTGAAGTAAGTACATGAATTCTTATCTACTATCTTTGAATATGGTGTTTATGGCTATGAGTAACTAAACTCCATAACTAGGGTTGTGGGAACCATAGGCAAATAATGACAGAAACCCTAACTAAAATAACAATTCTAGATTAGTTTCTACCATGTATTAATAATTCTTTCATTTAGAAGTCTTTTTAACGGATGGCAAACGTTAGAACTCGCCTTAATGCTACTTGCTGGACCAAGGAGGTAGATAATAGGAAAAGAATTATTAACATAGATTTAGTGTATACTATCTAATAGGTTTTTATTGATTTACGAGGTAATAACTTAGTCAAACATCGAATACGATGCTTAATATGAGGTAAGGATAAGGGTTACGATAGCAACACACATAGCCGGACCAATGTGCGGAGTTAGATTTACTGGATGCCGGACCAAGGATTTTGAAATACATAACTTATCACTTTACATGCAAGATACTAGGATAGAATTGTTATAGTTAGAATTATCAAGTTATGAACCTGTGGGGAACACGTAAACCCTAGTTACATTGATTAATTGATTAAAACCCAACATTCAAAGTTGTTAAGTGTCTCTTTCAAGTTTGTTATTTATTTTCACTTATTTAGAGATAGAAAACTCCTTTTTTATGTTTTTACTTTCCAAGGAATTCATTGATCAAACAATAGTAATAACAGGTTAAAGTTAAGTCTAGACTATTTTCCTCGTGGGAACGATCCCAACCTCACTAGTTGGGTTATTTACTTGACACGACCGCTTTACTTCTTATTTGAGAAGTAAGTTTGAGCGTATCACTAAACACAACTCATTTGGTAGAAGATTATGCAAAGTTATACATTCATGAGGTGTTGAGACTTCATGTAGTCCTTGTTTTGATCCTTTCCAACAGAGGTGCACAATTTACTACACAGTTTTTGATTTCATTCTAGAAAGGTTAGGTTCTAATGTTAACATAAGCACTGGTTTTCATCCTTGGAAAGATGGGAAAGAGGATGATACTACCCTTACCTTAGAATATATATTCAGGTCTTGCATGATTGATTTCAATGGGAATTGGTTTGATCACCTACCTCTCATTGGGTTCCCTTAAAATAACAATTATCATTTGAGCATCCAAATGACTTCATAAAAATCTGTTTACCGGAGAATATGTAAATCTCCTATTGGGTGGTTTGAAGTTGGTGAAGTAGGGTTGATAGGACAAGATCTACTCCACCATGCTATGAAGAAGGTGAAAGTGATTCAAGAGATATTGAACACGACACATAGTCTAAAAAAATCCTACAAATATATTAGGAGAAACTCGTTGGAGTTTGAGGTGTATTATTAGGTATACTTTAAGGTTTCATCTATAAGGGTGTTATTAGGTTTGGTAAGAAGGGGAAACTTTGTCCCGGTATATTGGACCTTTTCACATCGCCAAAAAGATTGGAAATCTGGCCTATGAGTAAGAACTTCCACAAGAATTAGCAACATTTCATTCAGTGTTTCACATCTCCATGTTAAAGAAATGCATGGGCGATCCTCATTTGATTTTACCAACAAAAAATGTTGGGATTCAGGAGAGCTTATCCTATGAGGAAATTCCGATTCAGATTTTAGACCGCCAAGTTCTAAAGTTGAGGACAAAGGAGATCACACAGTCAATATCCTTTGGAGGAACGAATTTGTTGAAGAAGCAAATTAGGAACCTGAAGAGGATATGAAAAGGAGATATCCAAATCTTTATGAATCCCGGGAATATAAAGATCAAGGTACTTATTATCTTCTAAGTACTCTATAATCTATTAGTAAGCATGTGGTAACTTGATTTTGTTGATGAGTGTTGAACTTGCTGTACTTTTTATTTATTGAAAGAAATAGTATTCAAGGGTCAATGTTCTCAAGGGTGGAGGTTGTGAGATCACAAATTTGAAATAGCTAAGAATATTGAAGAAACTAGAAATATTAATTTTTGTTAAGAAAGGGAAAAATATAGAAAATTTGTTTAAGTTAAGAATGTGAGTTTTGGTTATTTTCAAACGTCCATAACTTCCAGATCAAGATGAGTTAGAGTTACTTCTTGACCTTGGAGATATATTTCCAACGACGCTGAGTTTGTGCATTTCTGATATCGTATGAGTGATATATGCCTATCGGAAGTTGGGCTATTGAATTGAGGAAGGTCCCAAATCAGATTATAAGAAAGGGCAAACTAGTATTCTCACCAATTAATTTCCTATTTTGTTTTTAGGGGTTTATTGGGGGCAAAAGCAAGTTTTAGTTCAGTTTCGAAAATTAGACTTTATGGTTAGGGCTTGGAGAAGAAAGAAGATAAGAGAAGAAAGAAAGAGAGTGAATTCAATGAATTTCCCAAGAACGTCAAGATTTGCGAGTGGAATTCGTCGGTGGTGAACTCGATAAAGGTATGTGAGCTATGTTAGTGTTGGTTCAGTTCACCCACACAGCAAGCTGGACTCAATTCAGTGATTTTCGAATTGGTTGAATGGGAATAGTGAAGTTCTTGAAGAAATTATTGAATTCATGTAGGTTGAGTTGTTAAATTCCTATTGTATTTTGATTCCTTAATTCGTGTTGTTTTTGTAGTTAGATCTGTTGGGTATTGAAGCTAATAATGATCCTAAAGGGTTTGGGAAAAAAAGCTATGGAGGTTATAGGGGGTTTAACATTGAAAAACAAGAAGAGAAAGTCGTCTGACGCAGCCGGGCAGAGACAAGCACGGCTTGCCCCATATGCACCAAAAGTCCTAAGGCGGTGCGCCTGCGATGCACCGGGATGGGGCCTCTGAACTTCAGGCCTTTCACGGTGCGCCTCGAAAGTGCCCGAATCGGCATTTTTCGGCAAGTTTTGAAGTTTAGCCTATTTAAGTTCTTGTAATGTGTATTAACACTTTCCAGTGTTCTAATTGCTTCAAATGATTTCTAAACACCTCGTGAATCATAACCTTGAATTCATAAATTCATTCAAGAAAATCTATGATTAAAGTCAAAGAAGTTAATAGTCAAGTCTAAAAGTTAAGAAGAAAGTCAAAACAAAGTTCTTAAAGGTTTTCAAGAGTCTTTAGAAATGTCTAACTTTGTTTTTATGACTCCATTTTAAAGTTAAATAACAAGTTAAAAGCTAAGTTCATTTCTCAAAAAGTTATAAGAGAAAAAATATACCCTAAGAGTTTAAAAATGTTTAAACATTTAAGATAAGAGGAAAGTATGATTTCCCAAAGAGTTTTTAGCAAAAAAAAAGGATCATTAATTCAAACAGATTTTTCTAAAGCGAAGTGTTGATGAATTATCTCAACAAAAAGAAAGAAGTTTATTGAAAAATACATGAGATAAATATATTTTTGGGAGTAGTATTGAGCACCGATATGGCCATAGGAGTTCAAGTAACTCAAGTGTCTATAAATCATGTAGCCGTCCTGGATATTAATGGGTCATACTTTTAGATGATCACATACGTTAAGCTAGTGGATTCACTAAGTTATGTAGTTCTATGGGACAAAAAAATATAAGACAGTTGTGGCAGCATGGGAAAGATGTTCTATCACCACATAAGCTTATAGTGGTTGTTGTCGGTTAGAGAATCTCCCACATAAACTATATTATTTCATATATAAGTAAAGTAATTTTTTTATATGCATTTGTTTAAGGAAATATTTTTTATATAAAATTTATACATTTCATCTGTCTTATTTCTTTATATTATCTCAAGTTCATCATGAGTTGAGAAGATCCAAGGTAAGTGTTCCTTCTTACTCATTTTCAAGCTTAAGTTGTTTTTAGCATTCTATGTCGCATACTCGTACATTCTATATATTGATGCCAGTTGGCCTGCATCGTATCATGATGCAGACACAAGTAACCAAGATCTGCATCATCCAACACTTCAGTTATCCAGTTGGGAACTTGGAGTCAGTGGAAAGCCTCCTTGCATTCTGAAGGACACATGTATTCGCTTTCAGTCATTATTTATGGGATATTGTTGGGTCTTTCCTAACATCAATGTAATACTCAAAAATTACAAGACCTAATCTAGATCCTCACATGATGAACTAGACATTATAACAGTGTTTATAAGCCTAACTTAATGTATTAAAACTAGTTAGCAAGTGTTAGAGTCAAGACGATAATAACCGTCCAAGACGTACGTAAGTTGGTGCAATTTAATTAGTGAGAAGTCCTTAAGTTGTGTGAAAGGTTGGAGGTGTTGTATGAAGACTAAAACTTGTAAAATCACTTTAAATAGGTAAAATTACTAAAACATTTTATATCTAAAACCACCCTAGAAATGTGTGGCCATTGATAAAAGGCCACTTTTTTTACTTTAAGCCACACTTTTCCAGGTGTGGCTAGAACTAGCGTAACCTTCGAGTTTAGGCAACACTTATATAAAGTATTGCCTTATCAGCTATGCTTAAAAGCACAGCCAAAGGAAAAAAGGCCACAGTGTTTAGCTATTCTTAAAAGTGTTTCCTTATCAGCTACACTTTCAATCGTAGCCTTAAAGGCAAAAAGGTTACGTTTTGAAGCTACCCTTAAAAGTGTTGCCTTATTAGCTACACTCTCAAGCGTAGCCTAAAAGAAAAAAAGTCCACGCTTTGCAACTATGTTTAAAAGTGTTTCCTTATCAGCTATACATACAAGCGTGATCTTTGCTACCATATTGCCCAATTATCAAGTGTTGCCTTTTCTATCTAATGTATGACAATACTTTGAATGTAGTCCTTGCCCATGTGCATACACAATTTACAGTACTATGGCTACACTTTTAAGTGTGGTAAATATTATTTTGCCTATAAAATATGATATACCACAATTTCTAATTACAATACCCCAATATTTTTTTCCAATAAATAATCTCAAACCGTTAATAAGTAATTAAAATTTGTAGATTTTCCGTAAACTTCAAAACAACAAATCTGTAGATTCCAAATTGCAACTGCTATATATTAAAGGCTCATCAGTCATTGATTATTGAATACCAATTGAATAATACTCAAATGATAAGTGTGGATGCATTGTAAGCAATATAATAACACATATTCGATGATATTCGAGGCGTAGGTTCAGGAGAGAAGATTAAACAAAACAAACTCGAATAGAGTAGTAGAGAAACACCAACATTACATACATAATAACAAAGGACTTAACCCGACACTAATTTAACTAATGAAATCATCTTAATACATAGGTATCACATTAGATAACCATTTTGAATCTTTACAGCAAAACACAATGATCATGAACAACAATTTTTTCATTACGTACACATTGAAGTTAAGATTCATAAAACACATTGAAGTAATCCAAGTCTATAAAATTGACTAATAGATCAAATAAATTACAATGAAATTCTAACAAAAAAAACATATACAAATCAAGAAATAATAATAATATCGATATGCAGCTTAATCTTCATAAGGTGAACAAAAATGACAAATGAAGCATTTAACCCACTGTAAAAATAGTAGAGTCAAGGACCCCAATGATATTAAGATTTTGCATAGAGAAATCGATTTGACAGGTTTCTCAATACATATTCCAAATCAGTCATGCAAAAACTAAAGCTACTTTGAAGATTAAAAAATGAAGTTAGAAAACTTTCAAGTTAACTGTATCAATAAGAAAACTACCACAAAGAAGACATTTCGAGGAACTGAGAGGACTAATTTGAAAAAGTACTAAATAACTTTTGAAAAATCGGATCATGAGTTGACCCGCAAGATTGTAGAGGATTTTGGCCTTTTGCAGCTTGTGCACTACGCACATCAATAGGTGAAGAAATGTTAGATCCAGCACACCCTGGCATACCTCCAGTATTCGATCGAAGGTTGTTTTGAAGCAATTGACTAAAAATAATTCGCATTTCTTCCATCATTTCATTCATTTAGTCTTATAGAGAAGTGATTTCATTGGCATGTTTCTGTTTTAGCTTTTTATCTTCCTCTTCTTTCTTCAAAGAACTTGTTGTCACTGATTTACCATATCACTAACTCGACCAGGCTGCTAATTTCCAAACACTGCCGTAAAAGCATCATCTGGTGTTTTCCTAGAATTTGGCGATTCTGAAATTCAGCCTATTGAATTAAATTGACATCCATATTAAATGCAAGTACTTCTAATTTCTTTCTTTCTTAAATGAGTTTATGGTTCACTGAGTTAACATCAATTAACATCCTTTCCAAGCAAACTGTGTAGTGGCTCAAGCGTATCAAAATCAAATTATAGCCCTCCTAACAATATAAAAGTTCTAAACATGTATTAAATTCATCATTAATCCACTTTAAAAAACATACTATTGCAACCTGAGTTTCGACCTGAATATCCTTTCCCGTCTTTGTAAAAGTTGCAATACACATTTCAGACTTTCATGGTTCCTCATTGTTTTCATTGGTTGCACACTACAAATTATATAAAAAGAAATTTAAAAAGTATCAATTTTAATTAAGGAGACTTTGTGGGTTAAAGGTTATGGAGACCACAATCCATCTCTTTTAGGAATGCAAATGGCAAAAAAGTGTATGACCGAAGATGCTAAGTATTACCAATGCCACACGTACTCTTGCAAAACTAATTGGTCCCATTCAATGCCTCTATTTTTTACTTTTTCATGTTTTAAAAATTCATCTCACACATGGCCAATAATTTAATATTAAGAAACATTTGAATTAATAAATAAAAGAAAAATAGATACGATATGATCCAAAAGAAGTCAAAGAGTATAAATGCACTACTTTAGCCTTACTTGAAAAGTTGGGACTTTCCAATACTCGATAAATTGACGGAATTTATCTGATGGAATGTTACCATGACGTTTTGATAGCATATCCTCAACGGTACTATTTTTATCAAAAAATCACTTTAATATTTGCTTGAGTCACTTCCAAGAATCACGAAAGCTATCATTACCCTCTTCTTCCCTTCTACTTAAATTAGGAATTTGGACTATGAAAAATAAAATATATTTAACTTCAATATATAAAAACAAATAATAAAAATATGCAGTCTGAAGACTGATTGTTCTTACATTGATATATTCCCTCATGCTCCATTTAGTATCTTTTGGCACCGCATGCGAAGTAGTGTACATCAAGTTGATGAATCTAGGATTCTTTCAAATCACCTCCTTTACTTCTTCCAAATTTCTTGCGTGAATATCCTTCCGTGTTATTTTTTCTCAGACTTTTTTTCGCCTCTAATATCCTAGTTTATGTAATAGTAAGAAAATAGAAATTTCTTTATATAAATATCAAATCTTATAACGCTTAAGACAAACCTTCAGTACTACAATCAATGCCAATTTTCTCGTCCATAAAACACTCATCCCCGTCAATTTCTTCTTGATCCACAAGATCATCAGCTACTGTGTGGTTATCTATTTTTGTTTCATCACCTATGTGTATATCTTGTTTTATTGGAAACTGATCAAGACTAGTTGTTGGTACTCGTGTTTACCTGCTTGAACTTTGTAGAGCAGTAATATCGTGTTCTTTCAGTAGACGTTGTTCTTCTAGAAACATATAAAGACTAATGGCCGGTATGACCGACTTCCTCTTCACTTGTTTGAATTTTAAAAGATCATGAATACCATGTTTTACCCCTTCATTACCAAGTGTTTCCCCAGTCACATACATTGAATCAGTAACACCTTTCCTGGAAGGTGTTTGGAACCTAAAGTTGTGCATAGGTAGTTTAATTATTTCTCTTGAATGGACTCTCCAGATTTAAATAAGCTATTTTTAGTTTTTCCTTTCTGAAAAACCATATGTGAGGTACCAAGCTCTTCCCTTGAAAATGAATGAATTATTGATTTGTACTCAACCAATTAACTCTTTCCTTGTTGTGGAATGAAATCCTCAGAATTCTTTCTTTCATGAGCTATTGGTGCATTCTCTTTGTTACCTTAATCATTGAATTTGTTAGAAGTTATTCTCTTTTAGTCTTCAATTGGTTAGACAATTCAGTACTTGATCGTTATTGTATATTAAAGTTTAGATTCTTCAATGGTCTTTGAGCTTTGTTCGGATTCAAACCCTTTTTCTTTAGTTTTGTTGATTGACTCATTATTCCCGCTTTATTTTAATATCTTTATTTACTTTCTCTACAATAAGTTAACCTACAAAACAATAATCAGGTTATTGTTACCTAGAATAAGAAAACATGCCAAGAGAAGAGGTTCTAGCCTCATAATTATATACGTTCTTGGATTACTAAATAGAAAAAGCTAATGAAATCTAACATCAAAAGATTTAAATGTGTTATATTCACTGTGTTAATGAGAACGAGTAGTGAACCAATCATTATCTTCCTGAAAGATAAGGGAGTATTGCATACAGAGGACTGATTTCACTATGCTGCCTTCACTCCTTTCACTATGCAACCTGTAATGACCAATGCCTAATAGAAATAGGAAAAGATAAGTATTTAAATGACAAAACAGTTCACATTTACTGATCAGAAAGCAATTTGATAAATGTAACATGAATACTCCAAATATTATTAACCTTAGTTATAGAAGTTGTGCCAAGAATCAGTCAAATAAAATAATAGTAAGTTAGAATTACATGTTCATGAACAAAACGATAGTTACATAAATTAAAGAAGCCAACATAAATTATCGACCAAACAAATATCAGGAGCATAAACGAAGCCAACAAAATACATAGACATCTTAAGGTGTTTGTACAATAACTAATAAATAACAAAAAGAGTGAGTTAGCACTATATGGTCATCACAAAAATAATTAAACTCATGGTGTGTCATCTTCAAAATCGTCTTTATATTCATCTTCTGAATCATCTTTAGAATAATCTTCAGAATCATTTTCACACCCGTCTTCAAACTCTTATTCAAACTTATCTATAAACTCTTCTTCAGACTAATCTTCAAACTCCTTTTCATACTCGACCTCATGTTGTTTAGTATCAAATTCCTTTGAAGGCACATCAATAAAAGTTTCTGGTACATCAGTCCTTACTAAGGGAACTTCACCAACATCTTCTAGTATGGATGGTCCTGTCAAGTGTTCAGACAACTCATTTTCATAATTTTGTTGGAGATTAAATTTAAATTCATCAGTTATTTTAAACAAGTCTCTCATAACAATCTTCACAACATAATGTGTATCTTGATCATATGGATCTTGCTCATAGAAGCATTGATGTACTTGAGGCGCAAGCACAAGAGGCTCTTCTTGAGAGCATCTCTTGTTAAAATAGACATAAGTAAGGCGATAATTATCTTTTTCAACCATATACCAATCGCAGTTAAACAGAACACTCTTAAAATAACAATAATAGTGTAACTCAATTATATCAACTATTCTTCCATAATAAGTCAAATTTTCAGCAATCGGGTTCTTATAGCCTGCAAAGCTCGTAGTTGAGGCAACAAGTTTAACACCACTATTTTGCGTTTTACACCTTGCATCATGCTGGCTAATATGGAATATACACAAATTAATGAGATAACCAGCATATCTTTTAGCAAAAAATTTAGTCCTCTAGAAAATTGTTTTATCAAATGAGGCACATCCTCTTCAAAAGCACGAGTTTCAAACATTGAGGGACGTTTTGACAATGATCCCTATTTTTCTCCATTTAGATTTTTGCAGATGATCATTACCCTACTTATGCTCTCTGCACAACATGTATTTTTTTGTTTAAATGATAAATAAAACATGTTAACACTTCATTATACTAAAGAAAATACTATATTAAAGTAAAGTACCTAATATATTCTTGAAATTCATCAATGTTTCCCAATATTTATGCATGTGACTGAGTTAGTGACTTGTTATCTAAAACAAATGGATCAATTTCTATGATCCTATAGGACATCTCTTTTTATGAAACAAACTCATTGCTTTTTGCATCACTTGCATCACATAATTCGTTATTTCGAGCTCTTCTATTTAATCTTGCTTGTACAGCCTTTTTCAGATATCTAGAATATAAATTCATATAGTCTATTTTCTCACGTGCCTCTGCTATGCAAGCTTCTGTATGACGTCTGTTGCCGATATATTAGTTAAATGTACCCATTTCTTTCAGTGTAATACATCCATGGTTTTTGAAACCGCCTAATCTCAATTCATTCGCTAAATGAATACGTAAATGAATCATTATATCAAAAAATGATAGAGGAAAAATTTTCTTCAACTGGTTAATTGTTTCTTCGATATCTATTTCTAAGGAATCTAATTCCTCCGATGTGATAACTTTTTGACACAAATGCTGGAAAAAGGAACATGACGAATCAAAGCAATAGCAACATAATCTGGAAGGATGCTTTTAATGAGTGCTGGAAGCAAGTTATGTAGCATTAAATGAGGATCATGAGTCTTATAACCAGGCAATTTCCTTCCATCCAGTTGCACACACCTACATATATTGGAGGCACTGCCATCATGTAGATTGACTGTCTTTAAAACTCCACAAAAAAATGATTTCTCTCCATATTTCATAGTGAAGCAAGCTTTTGCAAACTTTGTTATCTTATTATCTCCAGTATCTTTTGGATGAATATTCTCTCTAATTCCCATCTCTTTTAAATTATACTGCTTTTGCATGATCCTTTGTTTTACCAGGAATATCCAAAAGAGTTCCAAGAATGGCTATCAACTATATTATTTTCTATGTGCATTACATCAAGGTTTTGGCGTAACAAGTTATGCTGCCAATAAGGTAATTCAAAAAAATTGACCTTTTTCCATGACCATCATTTGTCTCTTTCTCTTCTTTCAAACACATTTTCAAAATCTTGTAAACAAGTAAGCACATAAGTTCCCTTTAATAAAGGTGGAGGAGGCTTGGATTCACTTTTCTCATTGGAAAATCCTTTTTCAGATCTCCATGGATGATCTATCGGTAGAATAACACGATCCATATAACACATTTTCCAAATATAAGAGCGATAATTAGTGTTATAGTTACTACAAGGGCAAGCAAACTTTCCTTTTGTACTCCATCTAAACAACATAGCATATGCAGGAAAGTCATTGATTGTCCACATAAGAGCTTGTTGAATTTGAAATGTTTGATATCTTGAAGCATCATGTGTTTCCACCCTAGAATCCCACAACAATTTTATCTCATCTATCAATGGCTGCAAGTAAATATTAATGTCATTTCAAGGTGATTGTGATCAAGTATAAGTAAAGAATGTATAGAATATTCAGATAATAATGCACATCCAAGGCGGAAGATTGTACATTATCAACATAATATGCCATGTGCTATGTGATATACACATGGTTCGAAATGGATTGAACACGTAACTCGCTAATCCAAGTCTCACATTTAGAGAATCTAGAGCATAATCTCGAAGCAACCTATCAAAATCTTTCCATACTTGACCATCAGCGGGATGCCTTAACTTTCCATCTTTTTAACGCTCCTTGTCATTCCACCTCAAAGAATCTTCCTTCTTTGAGCACATAAATAACCTTTTGAGTATAGGAGATAATGGAAAATGTCTCAAAGTCTTCGCTGAAACTCGGTCTGATTTTTAGAATACTCAACCTCGCCATCAACTTCAAGATTTTTATTATATCGTGAAGCTCCGCAAGTATGACAAAATTAATCATCCTTATGATCATTACTAAACAACATGCAATCATTTGTACATGTATTAATTTTCTCATAATCAAGGCCGATATTCTTAACCATATACTTGGTGTTATGGTAAGACGTATAAATAGTCAACTCAAGCATCGCCTCTTTTGATAGATCTAAAATAGAAGTGAATGATTCATTTCTCCATCTGCGTAGACACTTCAACAAATATAAAGGAAGTCTGAATGATAATTTAGAGAATCCTGTACAACCTGAATATAATTCTTGGCTTGACTGTTCAACTAAGTTATAGTATTCCTTGGCATCTTTATTTGGACCATCATAAGCTCATTCAGCCTGTGCAACATCCCTAAATTAATCATTCAACAACCAATCAATATCATCACGCGAGCAATTCATATCATGTTCAACATTCAACTTGATATCACATTCCACGTGATTGATTTATCTAGTATAACCTTTAAAAAATCCATAGAATATTAGATGATCATACACTACATTCCTTCGAGTCCAATGAATTGTACAACATTTTGCACATGGAGAGTGAATTTCCTCTCTGTGAGGATCTCCATAAGAGTAAGCAAAATCTATGAATGATTCAACACCATCAATATATGGTTTGCTAGACGTTGCTAAATCCATCCAATCCTTGGATGAGATATTTGAATTCCTATTAGAAGATATCAATATTTGATATTTCAATAAAAATTATTAAATTCATGAGTAAGTTAGAAAAATCAAGTGTTATGAGATGATAATAGTTTCTTACCTACTCATGGCGCTTGTGCTATGCCAAAGTCAACTTTGAATTCTCCACAAATGTTTTTAATGTTAATTATACTTTTATCGAAAAAATAAGTAAAATTAATTGATAGAAACAATTAATAAATTGTCACGACCCAAATCGGGGACGCGACTGGCACCCACATTTACCCTCCGATGTGAGCGAACCAACCCATCTAAACCTTAACATTTCAAGATATTTCAACAGAAAATAATGCGGAAGACTTAAACTCATTAATAAAGAAAAACAACTCAAAACTATTATTAATATTCCCAAAATCTGGAAGTCATCACCACAAGAACATCTATCTCAAACTACTAATCTAAGAATGTCTAAAAAGCTAAAACAATTAAAAGTAGTCCATTGCCGGAAGTTCAAGGCATCAAGACTTGAAGGAGGAGACCCAGTCCAAGCTAGACGCATTAGCTCACCCTGAATTCCGATGGAGTGAAGACGGCTTGATCTACTGCTGAGTCGAAGTTGACGGAACGTTTGCTGCATAACACAAATAACAAAAGGAAAACATAAAAGTAGGGGGTCAGTACAACCACACGTACTGAGTAGATATCATCGGTTAACTCAAAATAGGGAACAATATATATCAAATAATATTATAAATCAACTATAAACTCAACATATAGCACATCAATTACTTTATCATTAACAATTTCCGTCAAGTTCACACATGAGGTCTCAAGCCTCAATACCATACTCATTTGGGAAATTAAGTTCATTAGATTGAGTATATTCATTATCTTTCTTCCTCTTGTGTCGGTACGTGACACTCCGCTCCTCATATTCTATCCTGGTGTCGGAACGTGACACTCCGATCCTCATATTCATTCTATCCTGGTACCGGAACGTGGCACCCGATCCTCATATTCTATCCTGGTGTCGGAACGTGACACTCCGATCTCATACATTTCTATCCTGGTACCGGAACGTGGCACCCGATCCTCATATTCTATCCTGGTGTCGGAACGTGACACTCGATCCTCATTCTATCCTGGTACGGAACGTGGCACCCGATCCCTAATTCATCAAGCCTTCTTTTATACTAAGGCATCCTCATTATCATTATATAATTTATCAAGCCTTCTTTCATACTAAGGCATCATCAATCTTATTATATAATATATCAAGTGAATTAGGGTTCTTTCAAGATTTGGGATTCAATAGCTTCATCATGCTTTGTAATTCATAACAATTTCATAATCATAATCATGCAAGCATACAATTAAGCATATAGACAGGTTTACAAATCATCAATACATTCATACACTATCAAGAGTTCACTACGATTATCGTAACATAAAACCATAACCTACCTCCACCGAAGGAATTGGAATCAACAAGAAATTTCCCAAGCTTGCTTCTCTCTCTCTCGATCGATCTTCTCTCTCTCCCTTTTGTTCTTTCTCTTTGTTTTACTCAAACCCTCTTTCCTTTACCCTAATTAATATATAATTAAGGTGAAAAAGGACAATAAAACCCCACTAATTCACTTAAGGTTACCCCTTTTAACCCTAAGTAATTAGACTTATAATGTTACCCCTCAATCTTTATAATTAAGGAAAGAATAGTCAAAAACGACCCTTAAAAACGTGTGGAGAAATCCTATTTTGTCTGGGACTGCGTGACCTGTGACGGGCCGTCGTACCTGCGACGGTCCGTCACGGTCGTCGTCGCGCCTGCCCAAAACCCCTCGTCACCACGGACGCAGTGACGGTCCGTCACGCCTGTGACGGTCCGTCTGCACGTCCGTCATGGCGGTCCGAAACTCGTTTCTCGAACCAAATTCTCAACGTTGAAGTGTTTTGCAACGGAAACTCACGACGGTTCGTCGTAGATGTGACGGAACGTCCTGCAGGTCCGTCACAATTTACAGAGAGTCGATTTTCAGTACCCGATTTTAAAAATGCTAAGTGTCAGGACGAATCATTCACGACGGGCCGTCGTGACTACGACGGTCCGTCACGTCTTCCGTCGTCCCAGCCAGTTTTTCCAGAAATTATTCTGCTGCTCCAAAACGACTAAACAGGTCGTTACATAAATAAAATGAATTAATAGGATAGAAAAAATTTAATGAAATAATCAAGAATAAGGAAACATTTACTAGAATGTTTAAACATTCAAGCAAACATTACAATGATCCTATAACGGTAGTTGATCATGCGAATAATCTTAAAGTTTCGTAGAGTTTAATTATTCTAAGTTATCACTTATCTGAAGTAAGATTAACTACAATCATTAATCATAAAGGGAAAAATATTACTTATAGAACTTCAAGTGTTATGTAGGCTTCCAAGTTATAAAAATGGAAGAAAACAATTAAAACGATCTGAAGCAAGCAAGTTGAACTAGAATTTAAGCCTAAAGTTGATTGTATATTACATTAGGAAAAATATACACTAATGAATGTTATTTTTGCAATTATACAATATTGAAGAATGTTAGGCATCTATTTTTTCAGTGTAAAGTAGTAGCTGGCATATGGAGTGTGTTAGTTTTCTTATCTACTGCACTTAACTGCCATGACTCAACCTATGATTTGGAACTTCCAGGACTATCAGATCACTCAGATTCCTTCATAAAATATTCGATAATATGAACCTATGCACCTCTTTTATTCAGATACATACCAGTCATATTCAATCATTCGCCATCGGAGTTCTACCTCCTGAATCTTGTGTTCCCAAGCAATAAGATTATGTCGAATAACAGAACACAGTTCTTCCTCCTGAAATCTTTCTTATTCATTTATTTTGTGTTGTTTTGCATAGGATTTGTTGTTTTAATTTTTTTTAGTCTTGTTAGAAATTTACAAGAAAATAGAACCGACACTGTCATATACAACTTTATATCTTTTCCTAGCCTATATTTCGTTAGTAGATTGTTCTAGAGATGAAAAACTTTAAATGGTAAAGGTATTAATCAAGAATATGTTCATCTGGTGAAATAAGCATGTTCCCTATGCAAATGTGAGATCAACATCATTCAGAAAATTAAGAAGAGCTAATAGAGAAGACTGTAAATTTTCTAAAAAGCATAGGAATAAGAAAGTACTACTCCAAATATTAGTCAACCTCCAAT
Organism: Solanum peruvianum; assembly: GCA_027705065.1. NCBI lineage: Eukaryota > Viridiplantae > Streptophyta > Magnoliopsida > Solanales > Solanaceae > Solanum > Solanum peruvianum. The sequence continues at coordinate 27,372,078 of JAKWJD010001760.1, forward strand.
GCTTGGAAATTACACTACCCATGATTGATGGGCAACTAAAACAGACAAAAGAGATAAAATTGTCTGGACTGCATATCGAAAAAATCCTCTAGGAAGAATATTCAACAACTTAATAAAGTGTATACACAAAGCATATCTATTAAGAATACTTACCCACTGGCAGCACCATCGATCAGAACTAACAACTCATTTACAATATATAGCTTGATCTATTTGTGGAAGGATTTTCTTGATCTCTGTTCCTAGTTATGTTCAATTATGTACCTCATAGTCAGATAGATACAATTAGTCTCAGCAGAAATCTGCACATAGAAACTTAATGATCTAGTATAAAGGAAATGAACATAATTAATGCATTCAAAGTGAAGCGATCCTCAAAAGCAATAAGTCTAACAGATAAACCATGATGCCCAAATCTCCCTTATCGTCCAACCCGCAAAATCAATTACCAATCAAAAAATAGCCAATAAAAATATATATGTAAGACTATAAGAAAGATCAAATATCTCTTATGGATACCCTATGCAAATACTATTATGAGTTCGGAAAATCAAAATTGATAACCACGTTAACTGCTTGAGTGTTTATTCCTCTAATAACCCAATTTGTTCCATAAAGAAAGAACACCAAATTATGAAATCAAACAATTAACAAAATAAACATTATATTGTTGATCCTGGTTAAAGAACAAAAACCAATGAGATTTGTTATGCTTCACGAAAGATAAAGTAAAAATATATCATCTAAGAACAATGTAAAAAACACTCTTTACAAAATAAAAAAATGGATGACATACCACGTAAGAGAGCTCAGTAATACAAAGAATATCGAATATAGAATACATATTAGTAAAGTCACATATTGAAGCAAATAAAATGCATAAGCTTCAAGTAGCATCTAGTTTATGCCAAGGTACTGTTCGCTTTGGACCTATGCCAAGGTATTGTCAACTTTGAACCTAATTGAAAATTTAATTCGTGACTCCGCCTTTTATGATCACTAAACTTATCCTCCATTTCGATGTGGTATTTGGCAAGTGTGGACAAAATCTTGGCTGTTAACATCTTTTGCAACACTTATACTTTTGTGATTAAACATTGTTTTCGGCATAACAAAACATACAGGTAGATGCTAACTACTAAGTTCTGCTTAACAATGAAAATCTAGTGAGTTTAATTGTATATTGCGCAGAGCTTGATAACAGACTTCTCTTTGATGAAGTCATGTCAAAAGGATGTTTGGAAAATCATTTATTCAAACATGAGTCAAATCTCTTTACATGTTAGCATTATGAGAATGTCACTGGTAGGAAAAAAGAATCTTTGACGTCAACTTTACCCAAATTAAACTCTAGAAAGCAATAGATCCTAAATCATATGACATCTTTTCCACTACATATACCACAACACAGTTTTAAGTCGCTACATAGATCTGCAGATTTGCAGATTGTGCATTTGCAGATTTAGAGATGTATAGCACATTACAAATATGCAATTCTATACCAGATTGTTGTAGCTATTTCAAAATCCAAGTCCACCTCAGGCTAAAAAAACAGGGGCTACAAGAGAAATATCCAAAGACAATCTAATGTAGAAATATAAATCAAGATGGTAGTCGCACCAAACAAAGCACCAAAAAAGTAGAAACTCTACTCGAACAACACAAAGACACTCCACTGCAAACAGGTAAGTCTCATAACTATGCTTCTAGTAGAGTTGGTAACATTTCTTCTGGAACTCAGGTTTTAACATCTCAGTATACATACTAGTGTACTAATTAACTCAAAACATCTCCCATATAAAAAATTCAATCTTGAATGGGATAATGAGTCGTAGGAAACATGGGTTTTTATAGACTATTGGAAGGGCCATGGGATGTTTGTGACGAAAAATAATTTGTCACTCAGTCGTCATTAAATGTGAAAGTATAAAAACATAAATTAGTGATTCGTCATTAAAAGTAGTATATTAACTACAAAATGAAAAATCGTACAAAAATGCTAAAACATTTTTTGCAAATTCATTTTTTGTAAAAAAAATATATTTTTGTAGTTAATTATATGCTTTGTCACTAAAGATGTTATAACTAACGACAAAGTTATAACGTCACTAACTATTTTACTTGAATCCATGACGACATAAATTATCTCTAAAGTTATTTGTATTACGTAGTTGAACAAAATCTGATTTCGTCACTAATGACTATATTTTATATAGAAAAAATTATTTTGTTCTTAAAAGTATATATGATATAATTTATCAATATAAAAACAATTTTATTGATATAAATGTATATATCTCCTATCTCAACTTTGTTCAACCTGACCAGTATATTGCACATTATGCTGCCTTGGAGAATCGAACTCACAACCTTAAGGTTAGAAGTGAAGAGTGGTTACCATCAGGCCAACTCTCTCTTGTTGTTTATGTTTGTTATATTTTATACTTTATTCACTTGTTTAAAATTTAACCGTTGTAGAAATAATATATTATATGATTATTTATACTCATACACAAGTGCATGATATTTACAACCCACAATCCCTTCAAATGTAGATTATATTTTAATTAAACTGTGTATTTTTTTAATATCTTTAAATATATTCAGTACTATTTTTTCATTTCATAATTTTTAAAAATTATTCATTAAAATAATAAACTTATTCAAAATTAAACTTTTGATTTTGTTAAAAGTATGAATAATTGGTTCAAGTTGAAAATCGATACTAATAACTATAGTACTTCATCATAGTATATTTAAAATCCTTGTTAGTTCATTTCTTTTTTTTTCTGCTTTTATTTTTTAGTATATTTCAATTTTCACATTGCTGAAAAAACTTAATAGAAATTCATGAAATATTTTGCATCCCTGCAAAGTCTAAGTTTGTAAGTCGATGTTATCTCTGTATACTTACTTCTACGTACGTATGTGGAATTACTATAAAATATGTATATATTTATAGACAAAAGCAAATCAATCGACCTAATCGATGTAGTTTACCAATCACAAATCAATAGACATGCACAAAACATAGCATAAAGACTTAAAAATATCTATTTTTTTTATCGTGCTTATCAAAGAAAGTGTATAAAATAAAAAAAAATTGCTAAACTAACACATATAGTAAACTTCTTACAATTGTACCGAATCACACTACCTATAACCCGGATTGTATTTTTCAAATGATGCATTTTTATAATTCCATAATTTAAGAAAATTCATGTATTGAACTTTTCCGTTTTTTAAAAATCGACCGAATTCATTGGTTTTAATATTTTCACCTTCCAATTGACGAATGGACTCTGTCTACTCCTTATGAAGCAATTGTATTATTCTTTTTGTAAGTCGTCACTTGCATTTATGAACAATTGTAGAAAAAAATTTGTATTCAACTATGATTTTTTTCGTGGCAAATTGTTTAATTATTCACTTTAAATTTCAAGTTATTGATATTTAACAACTTACATATTTTGTGACAATTTTATGTTGTCACTAAATCATAGAGTCATTAGAGAAATTTGAATATTTGTCACAAACTATTTATATTATTAGTGACAAAATAAATGTCATAATTCAGTAGAAATTTTCATAGCTAAAGTTTATAATATTTAACTACAAACTCTAATTTTTCGATATTGTAACAACATATTTTTTATATAAGATATTTATTTTTCCAAAATTTAATAAATTATAAGAAAAGAATAATTTGTCATGAATTAGATAGATTATTAGTGACGAAATAATGTGTCACTGATAACTTTAAAATCGTGAAGAACAATACTTAACAAATGAAAAATTAATTTTATGTTGGGAAAATTTAGCGGACATAGCTTTGCTATGAATTTTTATGTTACGTCACTAAAAGTATGTGTCTATATATTTAAACACGAAAAAGAAATTTTGTTACTAAAAGCGAATATTAGTGACGAATTTGATGTCGTAGTTTGTCATGAATTGCGTACACTATTAGTGAAGAAATAATGTGTTACTGATAACTTTAAATTCGTGACTAACACTACTCAACAAATGGCACCAAATAATTATCTGGTGGGAAACCTTAATGGACAAAACTTTGCTACGAATTCTTATGTTTCGTCACTAAAAGTATGTGTCTTATATATTTAAGCACGAAATGTAAATTTTGTCATTAAAAGTGAATAATTAGTGATGAATTTTATGTTGTAGATAATCATTTCGTAGCTATTTATCATATTTGTAGTAGTGAGTGGAAGACCCGGTTGTAATTAAGTGGGGAATAATTGATTTTTATAGCAAGCTTTACACTAAGACTTGGAGCCGGAGACCATCATGCAATTTTATCATTTTCCCAGTCATCACATATATTTAAAAAGAATCTCTACAAAGGGATTTTGATAAGCAAGAGGTGTATACATGTCTAGATGGGAAGTAGTGTCAAGCTGGGGTTATAGAAAATTGATAAAGAAAGAAAATACAGATTGATAAATTACATTGTTGCATCCTCTGAAATATCTTTTTTCCTTTTGGTTGATAAGAGTGTCCTTTAAGATTAATTGGACTAAAAAGAAATAGAAGATTGTTTAAGATCATAAGAATTATTTAAAAAAGTCAAGAAAACCTTCTTTTACAGATAAATTGAGTTAGCTTGTTCACTTATATTGCTATAGACAAAATGCATCTGTAAAATAACCTTTATCGAAAGAGTAGAATTACACGCATATCACTAGTCCAAACCAAAACAGGAGTTAGAGAATAGTTTTAAAAATTTCTTCTCATAATTACAGTTGATAAATACAAAGAACATGTTCTAATAATATCGCAGGAAATCATCTTAGTTTCATCAAAAACTAATATACATGTTCCTACTATCAAGGCAATTCTTTGCACGTTCATGTAAAATAGCAGGGCAGAAATCAAAATCAGAAATGAAAGACTAAAGTTAATAAGAGATGGTAAAATGTCTTAACTAGACAAATGACGTTTTGTAACAATCTAACTTACGATGTACAACAACTTCAAGACATTTTACACAAAAACAAATGTGTTAGAGAATATTTTGTAACCACACTATAGACATATTATCGCCTGCATGACATTGCGAAATAATAATTAAAAATGCATCCATTTGCAAAACAATATACAAATAATGCCACGTTTGTGTTATGGTAGATTTTATGCTACTATAAACATGTTAATATAGTTTAAGTAAAAGAATACATAAACATTAGTACCACATCTACAAATGAAATTTCTTATATTTTCCTAACAATTTCACAATCCACAAACGATAATAAGAAAAGTTTATCTGGAAAGGGAAAATGAGTAGGAGGAAACAAGAATTTCAATTGAAAGAACCCTCAAGTAATCAATTACTTCTAAACAAAAAACAAAATTTCAATAAATTGATTGTTTTTAGTACTAGATAATTAGTAGTGAATTAATGGAATCTCAATTGTACTAAATCAGTAGTTATGCTTGATGAAATCGATTCTTCAGATTCAAGTTTTAAGTACTTCGATCCCAGGTCTTTAGCTTCTACTTCATCTCTTATAGTAAATCGTGTTCTGGAGAAGATAATTTTCAGCTCTTTTCTTCAGCTCATCAGCTCTTTAGCTTCGTCACTTCAATCTCAAACTTCCTCTCTTTGATTTTTCAGTTTTGTAGAAAATGTTACAAAGGAAAGAAGAATAAAGTGTGTGTTCATCAGATAAAAAAGAAGAGAAAGAGAAAAGTTTTTTTAAAAGTTTTATATATTATTTTTTGTGGACAATAAAAATGGGAGGGAGAGTTAAAAATATTGGAGGGAATATAAAATTTTAGTGAAAAATTTTAGGACGCACTTTAAATGTGTTGTTTTTATGATTATAAAAATAGGACACTTTAAAAGTGTGGCCATAAATGTAAATTATTTTGTCCATTTTTTTCATACTATGGCAACACTTGTAAAGTGTAGCCTATACCGTTAAAGGGTACACATTAAAAGTATTGCCAATGTTATTGCTTCCAAATGTTAAAAATTTAGGCTACATTTTACAATTGTTCCCAAAAATATTTTAGGCAACACTTTACAAGCTTTGCTAATATTTGATGTGGACGTAGGCCTAAAATGTTGTAGTCGTGTATATAGGGTGTAAACTTCAAGTTCCGACCCCCAAAGACCTCCCTAGGGGTCCACTCAGGGACCCCAACTTTGGCCAAACAAGTTACTCAAGGCAGTAACCAATTGGCCAGAAAAGAAATAGGTTCGCGTCACGGACTAGGTCCCACATGGAACAAAATTCTAGGTCTGCATTGCGGACACATTGCGGACTCTTTTATTTCAAAAATTAAATTCGGAAATCATGCGGGAGCAACATCGCGAAGCGGGATTGCTCCCCAATGAAAATTTGAAATTTGGAATTTAGGTTTTACTTCATTAAATGGTCAAGTTAAGTGAGGGGTATTTTGGGTATTTCATGGGAGGTCTATATATTGGTTTTCAATCAGTTTTCCCTCAGATTTACTCACTCAAATAAAATCCCCACATAAAAACACAAAAGCTCTCACCTCTCTCAATTTCTGTATCTATTCAACCTCCATTGGAGAAACTTTAAAGCATGAAGAAGAAAGCCAAATTCCCATGTTTTTCTACTCAAATTGGAGTTTAAAGTCTTCATTAAAATATGCTTTATTTCACTATTGGGATTCCGTTCCTCAAGTGGTCCTTTCAAAGATATTTTCGAACTTTCCTAATCTAGGGTTTTTCTCTACATATGTTTCTTCTTTGAAAAATAAAAATAGGAATCAATTTTGATGAATTATGGTCAATTAATTTTGTTTAACAATAAATTCATGGTTAATTCTTGTTATTCACTCAAGATTCTCATGGACCTTCCCCAATTTCTTGGAAACCTTGAATTGATAACGTCAATTGCTAAGAGGATGAATATGTTGATTTACTAAATTGATCTTTATTATGTAATTGCTTATTTAATTTACCTTAATGATGCATTGTCTATGCATTATTTGATAATTGAAGTATGGAGACAATGAAATTTCAATATGGAATGAAGGTCGATTCTTCTTGAATTCAATTGTGAAGTATGAGTTACTTAGATTGTGATGCTTCTATATCTAATGTGTGGTAATGATGTTGATAGAAACTGTTCCTCATACTTAACCCTATACAATTGAATTTTTTATGAAGTAAGAAAGTATAGTAACAACCCTAAAAATGGATAAGATAAGAAGTGCTTAATGTGTCAAGAATGTCTATGATTAGACTAGGGTTCACACGGACTAATGCACGTAGAACAGAGCTCGGAACTCTTGCTACAGCCAAGCCAACTAACTTGGGTAGTTAGTTGAGATTGGAAAGTTTGGGTCCAACCATATAGGGCTCTCGAATACGAACATTTACTTGAAGGAGTCTTTACCAGACTTAAAAAGGGAAATCTTAGGTTTGGAGGTTCTAGGGGTAAAATGGTCTTGTTGTAGGCTAAGGGTAGTATCATAATTACCCTAAATATATAATTAATTATTTAATTAATAAGGTGTAGGGGCAATTTGGGGAGATAGAGCTGAAATTGAGCTCTTGAAGTTAAGTCTTGCTTCACTCGGGTTCGAACCTAGGTGGAAGCAATGAATTAATGTGATTTTAATTTAAGCTATTGAATTAATAAAATTAATTATAATTATTATTCATTATCTGATTTAAAATAAAATAAAATTCAGATTTTTAATAATTAAGTAAACCTTACCTAACTATATCCTAAACTAGACTCCTAAGCCTAATATAACTCCTAATCTCTCACGTCCATCTCTCAACTCTGACGCTCAATCTCCCTTGTTATTTCATAGGAAATTTATCTGCCAAAATAAGATACAAAAGAAGAAAAATAAACCAAGTTCTTAACACTTGAAGAACTCACACGAAATCACAAGAAAAGAAACATTAATCGCATACTAGGCTAAGAGAGGTTGTCATTCGAGTGGAGTTGATATTGAGGAGGTTCAGACGTTTTCTTGGGTGAAGTTTGTGGGTAGCAAGTCAAGAGTTTAACGTCAAAAAGGTGTCGGTTTTCTTCTCTCTTGGTCCCTTCCCCAAGAGACGCCTTATTATTCAGTCAAATCTAATCGGAAAACTAGGATTGTTCCTCTTGCATGTCCTGTCACTAGCTCCCATTGATTCATAGGTTGGGTATGTTTGCTCGTGGATATTAAGCATGTAATGTGTTTTCGTGTTGAATATGTTCATGAATGTTATTTGGAATCGTATGAATGACAACCTATGTTTTTCCGAAAAGGTGTGTATGTGTGTATAATATAGCCGTAACTCCTTTGTTTTGAGGTTCAAAAATAACATGTTATGGTTGTGTTCTTACGTGCACAAACTTTTATAAATCGTGATGTTCACAACTGATATAAATATGCTGATTTGAGTGCCATTCTTTATCGAATGAAATCCTGAAAAAGCACCTAAAGAACTCACTAAAAAACTACTTAAAACGTCTAAACATTTAATGTGAAAGAAGTGAGAAAATAAGCTGCAAAAATTTCCAGCAGCTTGTTAATGAGTTTCGGCCAAGCTAAGGATAATTTCATGCTATGAAAAAATGAACTAATATATGTCAGATCGCAGGGGATTAAACCCGTGACCTCACGATGTTGAAAATTTATGAAATAAGATGAGAAAAAGGGAATGTGGCATGTGGGACTCGATCCTATGACCTTGGCTGGAAAATAAAAAATGAAAAGAAAAAAAATGAGAGGAGTGTGATTCGAACCCACAACCTCTCAGATGGTAAAAGAGGAAGGAAAAAATGAAAAAGAAAAGAAATGAGAGGAGTGGGATTCGAACCTACAACCTCTCAGGCAGTAAAGGAGAAATGAAAAATGAAAAGAAAAGGAATGTGAGGCGTTGGATTAGAACCCACGACCTCTTAGGCAGATTTTAAGAAGGAGAATTAAAACTGAATATAAAAGAAATGTGAGGCATGGGAATTGAACCCACGACCTCTATGAAGTAAATTTGAATTACAATAATAATAATGTTAACCTCATTGTCAATTTGATATAATCTAGGGGAAATAAATAAAGAAATAAAGGGGGTTGTGGGGGTACGAATCCAAAACACCTCGTCCAAAAGGAGAGAGTTAAGAAAAATAAATTAAAAGAAAATAAAGTTCTTGGGATTCGATCCCACATCCTCTCAATCCCAGTGAGCGAAAAATGAAGAGAAAAACAAAGGGAAAAATAAAATGAAGGTGTTTGGGCTCGATCTAGGGTCTGAATGTCATGGTGACTATAAATAAAATCAATGAAAAATGTAAGTGTTGTCCAAGGGATTTGAACTTGGGTTCTGTTGCCCAAAAATCTGTATTGATACATAAATCATACGTGAATTACATGTTCAAAAATAATACCACCTACTTAGATCGAAATTGAGATTTTGGAATGCATACACGATTCATAATTCTTGTACCATATAATCTTAGGAAGATATGAGTCAACTAACAAATTATTAATCAATCCTTATGGTTTGTATGTATAGACCCATAAGTATATCATACGTTTAAAAATAAGTGAACGTAAGATGTATGGAATGAAATGAAGTAACCCTAGAAGGGTTAAGTGCGAGTGTATAACACACTAAATGACCAAGTCCATTGGCATACAATAAAATGTTTATTACCTAATGAAATGATGAAACCCTATAAGGGTTAAGTAAGAGTAACACACAAATGTCCAAGTGCATTGGCATATGATGAAATGAACATTTACGTAAAAATGGGTTAGTAATTGTGAAGAGCATTTTTGCTAATGCAAATGAATATGGTCACAAAATGGTATGAGGCTAATGTAAAAGATGAGAGCAATCTCAAATGAGCCTAAGTAAACGTTACCAAGACGTACACACGTATGAGAGTGTAAGTTAATGAAGAGACCAGTCGCTATGAACACTCTAATGAAAGTATGTATATTAAAACACTTAATACTAATGATGAGATTAGAAATCATGTAATGATCTATGATTTCCTCATGCTAGAAGCCAGCTTCCGTGATATATTAGTTGAATGTAATGGAACTTTATATTCAGCACCGATAGTCTAGCTTTCAGCGGTGATGCCTTCGTTCGGGAAGGGCGGAGGTTCACATAACTCTCATTAGATGAGACTGTCCGGCATGGCGAGTATGGTTCTACTTATATCTCCTAGTCTTTGAACCTAGACTGCCAATATAGGGATCTAGCGGGGTTCAATTACCGTGTACTCTAGCATGTTTTGGGTCACTTGGCCGGTGATTCCACCTCTTTTCGGTGTGGGGTTTCATGACACTAGATTTCATGATGCTCACATCAATATATCGGTTAAAGTTAAAAGTTCCCAATGAATAAATGAATGAGGCCATCCTTAATTAATGCACATAATGAAATGAATGATACCAAAGGTGTTAGGATAGGATAATCAAAAGGTGAATTAGATTCAAGTAATGACATTAGGTCATTTGTGGTTACTGTACAACAAACCTGAAGAAAGTCTTAAACTATATCCTAGGTATTGTTGGTGCTTACACTAGCCCATGAATGAAATGAAAAGAAGTACGTATGAATGAGTGAAGCAGACTATGTGTTTTCTAAAGTAGACTCCCTAGTTGAGGTCCCATATGTTGAAACCCTCATTTTTCGGGAAGTCTTAATATCAAGTGCATGATTCCGATGTATCATTGTATACGAATGAATGATATGAACAACGTCATGTGTTATATGAATTATGATATGTTCTATGTGAAATATGTTATGTGCTGTTTGCAAAATTATAAATTTGATAATGCATGTTATACTCACGACATGACATTCCAAATCCATATTTGGCAAGTCCTTTGACTTGACTCTCCATAAATCATGTTGTTAGGAAAGATCTATACCTTCTCATGCATGTCCTTTGTGTGTGCTTGCATATAACCATACTTAGTATAAGTGTGTACTAATTCCATCAAATATTTACTTTTAGGTGAAGGAACAAGAGGACGATAGATCTTACACTATGACGTTACAGCTATCCGGGCGTGGAATTTTCATCTGGACTTGGTAGGCCCTTATAGTTTTGAGGTTCTCTACTCTTATTATGTAGGTTAGATGTAGGCTTTAGCTAATGGAGCATTTCACATTTCATTTCATACTTTGTATTGGTGTCATTTTTTCAAGTATAAATTTAATGCAGCTACGAACTATTTATTCATTTGATGATCTAAATGTTAGATGGTTGATGGTAAATAATTATACATGTAATAGAACGTTTATTAAGCATGTTATGAAATAAAAAGTTTCAAATTTTCCGCTAAAATTAATCTAGATGAAGTAAGAATGACAAATGTAGGATTGTCTGCGACCTCTGAGAGGTCAACGACGCTGGTCTCGTCTCGGGTCTAGACTCCGGCCGTGACAATGTTGGTATCAGAGAATCTAGGTTAAATTCCATGGATAATGAGTTCACATCAACAACATTGAATACTTTCTAAGTCGTGGTAGTGAAGTGCACCACTATCCTGTATCAGAGAATGCATGATGCGTAAGAAAAATTTCCCTTCTTCTAATCTTATCGTGCTTTCTCTAATGTCGGATCTCTTAATGTTAAAAGAGTATCTAAAATCAACTCATGAAGTTTACAAATATGAATACAAGGAGAAAAGCAGGCGAAGAGATATGAGGAGTAGCTGCTGGGGTAATTCAGGTTCTTTCCCAAGCTCCAGCTGTTGGAATAGAGATGCCTGTTTCAGCTGGGTTGACAGATATAGATGACCCAAGCTAACACTTTAGAAGCTCAGGCTATTAGGTTTGATTGATGTGGAAAATTATGAGTTGGCATCCTACCAGCTAAGGGATGTAGCTCAATCCTGGTATAAAGTATGGCATAATAGCAGAGCCTTAGAAGGAGGTCCTATTACTTAAGATCTTTTCAAGATGGATTTTATAGAGCGGTTATTTCCCAAATAAATGAAGGAGTCTAGGGTTGAGGAATTCATCAACCTTAAGCAGGGCTCGATGTCAGTCAGCGATTACTCCATGAATTTTGTAAAACTTAACAACTCATGAGAGACCATATTACAGGAATTATGAAAAACTACATGGAGGAGAGTGTATGATGGGCACTAAAGCTTGTTGTAGTTGTGGATAACTGGGTCACACGGTGAAGGATTGTTCGAATATGAGAATTCAAGAACAAGGGAAGGAGAGAGTTTAGTCGAATGGTCCATGTGAAGAGGCTCCAAGGAGGCAACGATTCTTCGCACTCAATTCTGGTGGTGCAGGGGAACATATCCCTAGTGAAGTCTCGAGTGAGTATCCTAAATTAGTCCTTCAAGTATTTGACTCTGTATGGTGTGTATGCACTAGTATGAGCTTAATATGTTTGAGACAGCATGTTGATTTCTGATTTGTATGATTTATATGTTTACTTATGTTGTATGCTTTGATGATACTAGTTTAAGAGATACTTCCTTAGTGTATTAATGTGAAACTACTAGTAGGTTTCAAGGATGTGCACCATCATGTTAATATGTGAATCAGATATTCACCAAAGGAGAGCATTGGATTCTCTATGCAGGTGTACGTTCTATAGATGACATACTTATTGTTAGTAAAGAGTAGTGTCATTCGTGGACGCATGTACTTAAAGGGGGTGATAATGTTATTGCCTTAAAATGGATAAGATAAGAACTACTTAAAGTGTCAAGAATGCCTATGATTAGACATGGTTCACACGGATTGATGCACGTAGAACTAGACCTCGTAACCCTTGCTACAGCAAAGCCAACTAACTTGGGTAGTTAGTTGATCTTGGAAAGGTTGGGTCCAACCATGTAAGGATCTCGAATACGAAGATTTACTTGAAGGAGTCTCTACCGAACCTAAAAAGGGAAAATCTTAGGTATGGAGGGTCTAGGGGTAAAATAGTCTCTTTCAATGCTAAGAGTAATATCATATTTACCCTAAATATATAATTAATTATTTAATTAAAAGGTGTAGGGGTAATTTGGGGAGATAGAGCATAAATTGAGCTCTTCAAGTGAAGTCTTGCTTCACCCGGATTCGAAGCTAGGGGAAGCAATGACTTAATGTGATTTTTATTTAAGCTATTGAATTAATATAATTAATTAATAATAATTATTCATTGACATAAAATAAAATAAAACTCAGATTTTTAACATTCAGTAAACCTTATTTGACGAAGTCCTAAACTAGACTCCTAAGCTTAATATAACTCCAACTCTCTCAGGTCTATCTCTCAACTGTCACGCTCAATGTCCCTAGTTATTTCACACAAAAATTCACAGAAAAAATAAGATAATAAATAAAAAAAATAAACCAAGTTCTTCACACTTTAAGAAATCACACGAAATCACAAGAAAACAAGCATTAATCGCACACTAGGTGTAACGACCAGTTTAGTCGTTTTGAGCAGCAAATTTTATTTTTGGAAAAACTGTCTGAGTCGACGGAATCCACGACGGACCGTCATGGGCACGACGGACTGTCGAGGGTGTCTCGTTCCAAAACACTTAGAATTCCGAAATTTGGGTACTGAAATCGACTCTCTGAACTTCTTGACCGAATGGCAGGACGGACCGTCGTGGGCACGACGAACCGTCACAGACTCTCCCAGGAAATTGAGTCTCTGAACTTTGCGACGGACCTGCAGGACGAACCGTCAAAGCCATGACGGACCGTACAGGTTGCGTAATCCCAGGCTGGGTCGGATTTCTGTTTAAGTTTTAAAGGGGCGTTTTGGACTATTCCTACTATAATTATAAATTTCGTGGGTTAATATTAATAAATCAATTTCTTGGGGGATAAAAGAGGTAACCTTGAGTTAATTAGTGGGTTACTATTGTCATCTTTTATACTTAATTATATGCTAATTAGGGTAAAAGAAAGAGGGTTTGAATAAGAAAAATAGAAAGAACAAAGAGAGAGAGAGGATCAAACGAGAAAGAGGAGAAACGAAGAGGAAACAAAGCTTTGGGGAATTTGCTTTCTTGATCACTAATCTTTGGTGGAGGTAGGTTATGGTTTTGATACTATTCGTAGTAAACTCTTAATAGCGAATGATATGTATTGGTAGCATTGTAAACCCTTCTATATGCTTAATTGTATGCTTGCATGAATGTGATTATATAATTGTGATAAAATAAGCATGATGAAGCTATTGAATCCTAAATCTTGAAAGAAACCCTAATCTACTTTGTTAATGATGATGCCTTGGTATAAAAGAAGGCTTGATGAACTAAAGTAATGAGATTGATGATGCCTTGGTATAAGAGAAGGCTTGATGAATTGATAGAATGAGATTAGTGGATCGGAGTGTCACGTTCTGACACATAGTATTAAGGGATCGGGTGTCATGAACCGACACGTAGAATAAGGGGATCGGAGTGTCATGTTCCGACACATAGTATTAGGTGATCGAGTGTCACGAACCGACACGTAGAATTAGGGGATCGGAGTGTCACGTTCCGACACATAGTATTAGGGGATCGGGTGTCACGAACCGAAACGTAGAATTGGGGGATCGGAGTGTCACGTTCCGACACATAGTATTAGGGGATCGGGTGTCACGAACCGACACGTAGAAGTAGGGGATCGGAGTGTCACGTACCGACACATAGTAGTAGGGGATCGGAGTGTCACGTACTGACACAAGAGGAATAAAGATAATGAATCTTGAAAGATGTTAAATATACTCACTTTAATGAACCTAATTCCCAAATAAGTATGGTATTGAGGCTTGAGTCCTCATGGATGAACTTGGTGGTACTTATTGATGATTATTGTACTTGTTGTTGCTACATGTTGAGTATTGTAGTTGATTTATGATATTAAGTGATATATACTGTTTTCTATTTTGAGTTGGCCGATGATACCTACTCAGTACTTGTGTTTTGTACTGACCCTACTTGTATGTTTCTTTCTTTTTATTTGTGGAGTGCAGCAAACGTAACGTCGTTTTCAACTCAACCGCAACTCTAGCCATTCTTCATTACACCGGATTTCAGGGTGAGCTAATGCTTCTAGCTTGTAATGGATCATCTTCTTCATGTCTTGATGCCTTGAAGTTCCGTCATGGACTAGCTTTTATTTATTTTATCTTCTTAGAATACTCTTAGTTTAGTAATTTGACCATAGATGTTCTTGTGATGATGACTTCCAGATTTTGGGGGAATAATAGTTGTTGAATTTTTGAGATTATTGAATTGATTTTATTAATGAGGTAAGTCTTCCACATTGTATTTTGTTCAATATGTTTGGGTTTAGATTGGTTGGTTCGCTCACATAGTAGGATAAATGTGGGTGCCACTCGCGGCTCGGTTTTGGGTCGTGACAAACTTGGTATCAGAGCATTAGGTTCGTTGGTCTCATCACACAAGAACGAGTCTAGTAGAGTCTTAAGGAACGGTAGGGGGACGCCTTTACTTTTCTTCGAGAGTCTATAAGACTTTAGGAAAATTCCATTCTTTCTTTCTTTCGTGCTATTACTTGGATCCAATTGGTATCTAGGTGATACAAATTGGTATCTGACCATCTTCACTCTATTTCGCAGATGGTTAGAACTAGACCAACGACTGCACCAACACCAAAACCGGCAAGACATGAAACGTCTGAGCCAGCCACTGGGGCTGTAGCTCGAAGAGGAGTAGTGGCGAGAGGCCGTGGAAGAGGTCGTGGGAGGACGTCTTCTAGAGGAAGAGGACAAGCACCTAGCCCATCTGGTACTAGGGCGGTGACTCCTCCACCAACTGAGGAAGTGGTAAGAGAGGGTGAGGAAGGGGAGAATGAACAAGTACAGAATGAGGGATTGCCACCCCAACCTACCCCAGAGATGATCAATCAGGTTCTTGCTTATCTTAGCGGGTTATCTGATCAGGGGCAGACACCTCCAGGGTTTTCTGCACCAGCACCTCAGGTTCCGGAGGTACAACATGCAGCTACCGTGGCTCCCTGCATGGATGCCTCATTGGAAATAGGCAGGTTTCCTCGTCTGAGTACAGGGCCTATAATGACAAATGATCAGCATGAACTTTTCAGTAAGTTGTTGAAATTGAAACCTCCAGTCTTCTAGGGTGCTGAATCTGAGGATGCCTACGATTTTCTGGTTGACTGTCATGAGCTACTACATAAGATGGGTTATAGTAGAACAGTTTGGTGTTGAGTTTGTGACTTATCAGTTTCAAGGGAACGCCAAAATGTGGTGGCTGTCACATGTTGAGTGTCAACCAACAGAGGCACCACCTATGACTTGGGCATCATTCTCTAGCTTGTTTATGGAGAAGTATATCCACCGGACTTTGAGGGATAGGAAAAGAGATGAGTTCTTGAGCCTAGAGCAAGGTCGGATGTCGGTCACTTCAGATGAGGCTAAGTTTCGTGCATTATCCAGGTATGCCACCCAACTTTGTTTCAATACACAAGAGTGGATTCGCCATTTTGTGAAGGGGTTGAGGTCAGAATTGCGGATTTTAGCCTTACAGGTAGCGGCTACGGAAAAATCCTTTCAAGAAGTGGTAGACTTCGTGATAGAGGTGGAAGGAGTGAAGCGAGATGACTTCACCATGGCATCGACATCAAAAAGGTTTCGGAAGGGAGGTGAGTTTAATGGTTCTTACTCTAGAGGACAGGGTTCAGGAGGTTACTCAGTCCAACCAATTCAGTCTTCACTACAGACTGTAGTTGGGGGTCCACCTCAGACCGGTCAACACTTCTCTGAAAGACCTATGCTTGACTCCAGAGAGTGTTATGGATGTGGGGAGACTGGACATATTAGGAGGAATTGTCCAAAACAGAGTTATAGACCCCCAATATCTAGAGGTGGAGGTGGTCATGGTAGAGGCCGTTATTCTGGAGGACGTGGTGGCCGAGGTAATGGTGGTCACCAAAACGGCCGGGGTGACGGGAAAACTGGAGCCACTATAGCACAACATGGTAGGGGCAACGGGCAGACAGGCGATAGGGCCCATTGTTACGCTTTCCCTGGGAGATCTGAAGCGGAGACATCTGATGCTGTTATCACAGGTAATCTTTTGGTTTGTGATTGCATGGCTTCTGTATTATTTGATCCTGGCTCCATATTTTCATATGTATCTTCCTCATTTGCTACTGGTCTTAATTTACCTTGTGAATTACTTGACATACCTATTCGTGTGTCTACTCCGGTGGGTGAGTCTGTGATAGTTTTAAAAGCATATAGGTCTTGTCTGGTGACTTTTGTGGGGAGAAATACTTATGTAGACTTGGTTATCTTAGAAATGGTTGATTTTGGTGTAATTCTGGGTATGACTTGGCTTTCTCCGTAATTTGCGATGTTGGATTGTAATGCTAAAACTGTGACGTTAGCCAAGCCTGGGACAGATCAGTTAGTATGGGAGGGTGACTACACTTCCACTCCGGTTCGTATCATCTCCTTTCTTCGTGCTAAGAGAATGGTTAGTAAGGGGTGTTTAGCTTTCTTGGTACATCTCAAGGATGACACTACCCAAGTACCTTCAATTGATTCGATTTCGGTAGTCCGTGAGTTTCTGGATGTGTTCCCTGCAGATCTTCCTGGTATGCCACCGGATAGGGATATTGACTTTTGCATTGATCTGGAAACGGGTACTCACCCCATTTCTATACTCCCTTATAGAATGGCTCCCGCGGAGTTAAGAGAGTTAAAGGCCCAACTTCAAGAGTTGTTGAGCAAAGGCTTCATTAGACCAAGTGCATCTCCTTGGGGTGCTCCTGTTTTTTTTGTGAAGAAGAAGGATGGGAGTTTCCAGATGTGCATAGACTACCGGCAGTTGAACAAGGTAACTATTAAGAACAAATATCCCATTCCTCGCATTGATAACTTGTTCGATCAGTTACAAGGTGCTTGTGTCTTCTCTAAGATTGACTTGAGATCCGGTTATCATCAATTGAAAATACGGGCAACGGATGTGCCAAAGACTGCTTTTCGGACCAGGTATGGGCATTAAGAATTTGTAGTAATGTCTTTTGGTGTTACGAATGCCCCTGCTGCTTTCATGAGCTGATGAACGGGATTTTTAAGCCATATCTGGATCTCTTTGTGATCGTATTTATTGATGATATACTGATATACTCCAAGAGTAAGAAGGAACATGAGGAGCATTTGAGAATTGTGTTGGAAGTATTAAGGGGAAAAGGCTTTATGCCAAATTCAAAAGTTTGAGTTTTGGCTAGATTCAGTGTCCTTCTTGGGGCACGTGGTTTCTAAGGATGGAGTGATGGTGGATCCTTCTAAGATTGAGACAGTGAAGAGAATTGGGTAAGACCTACTAATGTGTCCGAAATAAGGAGCTTTGTTGGTTTAGCTAGCTATTACCGTCGATTTGTCAAGGGATTCTCTTCCATTGCTTCCCAATTGACGAACTTGACTAAGCAGAATGTTCCATTGTATGGTCGGATGAGTGTGAGGAAAGCTTTCAGAAAACTCAAGACCTTGTTGACTACTGCACCAATCCTACCTTGCCAGTAGAGGGTAAGAATTTCATTGTTTATTGTGATGCATCCTATTCTGGTTTGGGGTGCAGTGCTAATGCAAGAGAAGAATGTAATGCTTGTGCTTCGAGGCAATTAAAGGTGCACGAACGCAATTATCCGACCCATGATTTGGAGTTGGCCGCGATAGTATTCGCATTAAAGCAATGGAGACACTATTTGTATGTGGTTAAGTGTGAAGTCTATACGGATCATCGTAGCCTACAATATGTCTTCACTCAGAAGGATTTGAATTTGTGACAGAGGAGATGGATGGAACTACTGAAGGACTACGATATCACTATTCTGTATCATCCGGGAAAGGCTAATGTTGTGGCAGACGCCTTAAGTAGAAAGGCAGGAAGCATGAGAAGTCTAGCTCATTTGCAAGTTTCTAGACGCCCGTTGGCTAGAGAAATCCAAAACTTGGCTAATGACTTTATGAGGCTAGAAGTAAATGAGAAGGGAGGATTTGTGGCTTGTGTAGAGGCGACACTACAACATTTTATGTCTCCAACCACCCTAGAAAAGTGTGGCCTAAACTATGAAAAAGTGTGGCCTTTGGTAAAAAGCCACACTTTTTGACTTTAAGCCACACTTTTCCAGGTGTGGCCGAAAGCAGCGAAACCTTAGAGTTTAGGCGACGCTTTACAAGCGTAGCCTTATCAGCTACGCTTAAAAGCGTAGCCAAAAGGAAAAAAGGCCACGCTTTTTACCTACGCTTAGAAGTATTGCCATATGAGCAACACTTTTAAGCGTAGCCTCAAAGTAAAAAAGGCCACACTTTGTAGCTACGCTTAGAAGTGTTGCCTTATCAGCTACACTTATAAGCGTAGCCTAAAAGAGAAAAAGTCACGCTTCTGCTGCTACGCTTATAAGTGTTGCTTTATAAGCTACACTTTGAAGCGTGGCCTTTGCTACCATATTGCCCACACTTATCAAGTGTTGCCTTTTCTATCTAATGTATGACAACACTTTGAAGTGTTGTTCTTGCTCAAGTGCATACACAATTTACAGTCCTATGCCACAATTTCTAATCACAATACTCCAATATTATATTGCAATAAATAATCTCTAGCGCTAATAAGTAATTCAAATTTATAGATTCCCATAAAGTACTTCAAAAGATAGTATGTGTTGTGTACACATACCCATACTTATACATCAATATTATAAATGTGTACACATAAATCAAATATGTATTTAAACTTTTACAATAGTTCAAAAACTCTTCATCATCCACTTCAAATTTGATCACCTCCATTTCCCTACACAAATAAGATATTGGCAGTATATAGAGAGGTAAGACTTTCAGATTGCAACAATGAAATCCAACAGTTATAGAGAAAAGGAATTAAGGAGGAGACACAAACAATTAGATTCTCCTATATAATTATTTGTGTATTTGTTTGTAGTTATGGAAGCATGCTTTACTGACGGAAATAATGATATATAGAAGCACAAAAGGCATAGTGAAAACATTAACAAAAGTTACAGATTGCAGCAGCAATAATGCTAACAACATGGATATTCTACAGAATGCAGCAGCAGTTAACAACAAATCTGCAGATTGCAGATTCCACACTATGCCAAAGTTTATTTGCAGAGAGGCTTAGACAATAATTTGGACTGTTATTAGCTCAAAATTCTTGCTGTTATTAGCTCAAAATAGATTAAAAATGATATCTTTATGGTCATTGATTGCATTCAAGGTGCGCAAACTCAAAAAAAATGAACTTAAAAGTATTTATGTGTTTGCATGTTCTATAGAAGCCAAAACTTGAACCATATAAAAGCAATTCTATCTTATTTGTATTAGGCAAATGAGGAGCACAGCCACAGATGGTGCCTGCTGACATAGAAAAACTACACTTCAACCATACCAAACAAGCAAGATGAACAGTGGTCAAGAGAAACAAAACCTTAGCTCAATTCAAACAATGCCACTAACAATAACCAAAGAAAGAAAACTCAGTCGTATTTAAAGTGTTTCGCCACCATTCAATAATATTCAAAACCATATCGAGAATATGTAACAAGTTCAGAGTTACTTCATACTCATCAGAGCGAGGCAACAAGGAAACTAAATCTGACATAGAAAAACTACACTTCAACCATACCAAACAAGCAAGATGAACAGTGGTCAAGAGAAACAAAAACCTTAGCTCAATTCAAACCAATGCCACTAACAATAACCAAAGAAAGAAAACTCAGTCGTATTGAAAGTGTTTCGCCACCATTCAATAATATTCAAAACCATATCGAGAATATGTAACAAGTTCAGAGTTACTTCATACTCATCACAGCGAGGCAACAAGGAAACTAAATCTGACATAGAAAAATACACTTCAACCATACCAAACAAGCAAGATGAACAGTGGTCAAGAGAAACAAAACCTTAGCTCAATTCAAACCAATGCCACTAACAATAACCAAAGAAAGAAAACTCAGTCGTATTGAAAGTGTTTTGCCACCATTCAATAATATTCAAAACCATATCGAGAATATGTAACAAGTTCAGAGTTACTTCATACTCATCACAGCGAGGCAACAAGGAAACTAAATCTGACATAGAAAAACTACACTTCAACCATACCAAACAAGCAAGATGAACAGTGGTCAAGAGAAACAAAACCTTAGCTCAATTCAAACCAATGCCACTAACATAACCAAAGAAAGAAAACTCAGTCGTATTGAAAGTGTTTCGCCACCATTCAATAATATTCAAAACCATATCGAGAATATGTAACAAGTTCAGAGTTAATTCATACTCATCACAGCGAGGCAACAAGGAAACTAAATCTGACATAGAAAAACTACACTTCAACCATACCAAACAAGCAAGATGAACAGTGGTCAAGAGAAACAAAACTTTAGCTCAATTCAAACCAAAGCCACTAACAATAACTAATTTGATTCAAACATGAAGTTAATCAATAACAATTACAAACAAGAAGACTTTCTGAGAAACTGAGAGGACTAATTTGAAAAAGTACTAAATACCTTTTGAAGAATCGGATCATGAGTTGACCCGGAAGATTGTAGAGGATTTTGGCCTTTTACAGCTTGTGTACTACCCGCATCAATAGGTGAAGCAATGTTAGATACAACACCCCCTTGCATACCTCGAACATTCAATCCAGGGTTGTTTGAAGCAATTGACTAAAAAATTTCGCATTTCTTCTCTCATTTCTTCTCTTATTTCCTCTCTCATTTCATTCATTTCTTCTTTCAGAGAAGTGATTTCATTAGCATGTTTTTGTTTTAGCTTGCTATCTTCCTCATCTTTCTTCAATGAACTTGCTGTCACTGATCTACCATAGCACCTAAGTCGACCAGGCTGCTCCTTACCAAACACTGCCGTAAAAGCATCATCTGCAGTTTCCCCGGAATTTTGGCGATTCTGAAGTTCAGCCTATTGAATAAAATTGACTTTCATATATATTCAAGTACTTATTTCTCTCTAGCTTAAATGAGTTTATGGTTCATTAAGTAACTTCAATTGACATCCCTTCAAGCATATTAAAATGAATTATCACCCTTTAAACAATGTAAAAAATATTAAACCTGAATTAAATTCATCATTAATACAGTTTAAAAAACTTACTATGGCAATTTGAGTATCGGCCTGAAGTTCCTTTCCCGTTTTTGTACGAGTTGCAATAAACATTTCAGACTTTGATGGTCCTCATTGTTTTCTTTGGTTGCACGCTACAAATTATATAAAAAGATATTTAAAAACTTATCAATCTATTGGAGGAATACAAATGGATTAAATGTATGGCCGAAGATGCTAAGTATTACCAATGCCACGCGTACTCTTGCAAAACTAATAGGTCCCATTCGATGCCTCCATTTTTGCTTTTTCCTGTTTTGAGAATTCATCTCACACATGGCCTATAATTATTAAAAAGATATGTTTGAATTAATAAATAAAACAAAAATAGAATCGATATAATCCAAAATATGTTGAACAATAGAAATGTAGTATTTTAGCCTTACTTGAACAGTTGGGTCTTTCCAATACTCGATCAATTGACGAAATCATCTTCTGCAATGTCACTGGGACGTTTTGCTAGCATGTCCTCAATGGTACTATTTTTATCAAAAAATCTCTCTTTAATTTTTGCTTGTATCGCTTCCAAGCATCACGAAAGCCAGTCATCACCCACGCTTTTCCTTCTATTGGAATTATGAATTTGGACTATGTAAAATAAAATATAGTTAGCTTCAATCTGTAAAAACAAAGAATAAATATGCAATTTAAAAATTAATTGTTCTTACATTGATATATTCCCACATGCGCTTTTTAGTATCTTCTGGCACCGCATGCCAACTAGTGTACATCAAGTTGATGAACCTCGGATTCCTTGAAATTGTTCCTATAAAGTTGGTGAATTCGGACACTATCTTACCAGTTGGTCCCACTGCTTGCCCTTTATCAAATGTCACCTCCTTTCTTTCTTCCAAATTTCTTGCGTGAATATCCTTACATGTTGTTTTTCCTCGGACTTTTTTCGCCTCCAATATTTCTTGATTTATGTAACAGTAAGTAAATAAGAAATGTCATTTATATAAGTAATAAATCTTATAACGCTTGAGACATACCTTTCGTACTACAATCAATGCCAATTTCCTCTTCTATAGCACACTCATCCCTATTGATTTCTTCTTGATCCACAAGATCATCTGCTACTGTGGGTTATCTGTTTTTGTTTCATCGCCTATGATCGACTTCCTCTTTACTTGCTTGCAGTTTGGTAGATCATTAATATCATGTTCTTTCTGTAACCATTGTTCTGCTAGAAACTGATCAAGACTTGTGGCCGGTATGACAGACTTCCTCTTCACCTGTTTGAAGTTAATTGATCTTGAATACCATGTTGTACCTCTGAATTACCAAATGTTTCCCCAGTCACATAAACTGAATCAGTAACACCTTGCTTTGAAGACATTTGGAACCTAAAGTTTTGCATAGGAAGTTTAATTCTTTTCTCTTGAATGGACTCTCCAGATTGAAATAATCTCTTCTTAGATGGTAGAATTAAATCCTCAGAATTCTTTCTTTTATGCGCTATTGGTACATGCTCTTTCTTAGCTTTATCATTGCGTTCGTTAGCAAGTTGTTCTCTCTTAATCTTGAACTGGTTAGCCAATTCAGTACTTGATCGATATTGCATATCAAAGTTCATATTCTTCAATGGGCTTTGAGCTTTGTTCGGATTCGAACCCTTTTTCTTAGTGCTGCTGATTGACTCATTATTTCCGCCTTCTTTTAATATCTTTATTTTCTTTCCCAACAGTAACTTAACCTACAAAACAATAATAATGTTATTGTTAAATAGAAAAAGCAAACCTGCAAATAGAAGAGGACTGATTTCACTGTGCTAATTAGAACGAGTTGTGAACCAATCTTTAGCTTCCAGAAATTTAAGGGAGTAGTACATAAGGAGGACTGTGTTGCCTTCACTGCCTTGACTGTGCTGCCTGTAATGTCCAATGCCTAATAGTAATAGGAAAAAATAAGAATTTAGATGACAACAACAATTCACATTTACTATTAGAATGTAATTTGATAAATGTAACATGCATACTCCAGATATTACTAACCTTAGTTATACAAGTTGTGCCAACATACAGTCAAATAAAATAAAAGTAAGCTAGAATTACAGCTTCATCAACAAAACAATAATTACATAAATTAAAGAAGTCAACATAAATTATCGACCAAAAACAGCCACACATAAACAAAGCCAACATTATACATAGACATCTTAAGGTGTTTGTACAAAAAAAGTTAAATAACAAAAAAAAGTGAGTTAGCACTATATGTTAATCATAAAAATAAGAATACTCATGGTGTACAACAATTTTAACTCCTCTATCAATGGTTGTAAGTAAACATCAATGTCATTTCCAGGTGATCGTGGCCCAGGTATAAGTAATGAAAGTATAGAATATTCAGATTTCATGCACATCCAAGGCGGCATATTATACGTCATCAACATAACTGGCCATGTGCTATGAGATATACTCATGGTTTGAAATGGATTGAACCCATCACTTGCTAATCCAAGTCTCACATTGCGAGAATCTAGTGCGAAATCTGGATGCAACCTATCAAAATCAATCCATGCTTCACCATCAGCGGGATGCCTAACTTTTCCATCTTTTGAACGCTCCTCATCATGCCACCTCAAAGAATCTGCCGTCTTTGAGCACATAAATAACCTTTTGAGTCTAGGAATTAATGGAAAGTGTCTCAAAGTCTTTGCTGAAACTCGATGTAATTTTTTAGAAGACTCAACCTCACCATCAAATTCAGGATTTTCAATATATCGTGAAGCTCCGCAAGTATGACAAAATTTATCATCCTTATGATCATTCCTAAACAACATGCAATCATTTGGACATGCATCAATTTCTCATAATCAAGGCCGAGATTCTTGACCATAGACTTGGTTTTATTGTAAGAGGGAGGAATGTTCAACTCGGGCATCGCCTCTTTTTAATAACTCTAAAGAGAAGTGAATGATTCATTGCTCCATCCGTGTAGACACTTCAACAAATATAAACGAAGTGTGAATGATAATTTAGAGAATCCTGTACAACCAGGAAATAATTCTTGGCTTGCCTCTTCAACTAAGTTATAGTATTTCTTGGCATCTTCATTTGGACCATTATAAGCTCCTTTTGCCTGTGCAACATCTCTAAATTGATCATTCAACAATCCATCAATATCATCACGCGAGCAATCCATATCATCTTCAACATTCAACTTGATATCCCATTCTCCATGATTGATCCATCTAGTATAAACTTTAACAAATCCATAGCATATTAGATGATCATACACTACATTCCTTCGAGTCCAACGAATATTACAACATTTTGCACATGGACATTGAATTTCCTCTCCGTGAGGATTTCCATAAGAGTAAGCAAAATCTAGGAATGATTCCACACCATCAATATAGGGTTGGCTATACCTTGCTAAATTCATCCAATCCTTGGATGGGATATTTGAATTCCTATAAAAAGATATAAATATTTGATATTTCAATAAGAATCATTAAATTCATGATTAAGTTACCAAAATCAAGTGTTATGAGATGATAATATTTTCTTACGTAGTCATGACACTTGTGTTATGCCAAATCAAACTTTGAATCCTCCACAAATGTTTTTGAATGTTGATTTTGGTTCTAAGGGAAAATAAGTAAAATTAATAGGATAGAAAGAATTAAGAAAGACAGTGAATTAATAGGATAGATAAAATTTAATGAACTAATCAAGAATAAGGAAAATTTTCAAGAATCTTGAAGTGTTCAAAGCTTAACAGAATCACGTGATAAGGTCTACTGGAAACCTAATTTTAAAGAGTTCATTAATTTTACTTCAATTGTTATGTAGCCTTCCAAAATCTAAAAATGGAAGAAAACCATTAAAGCGATCTAAAGCAAGCAAGTTGAACTAGCTTTTAAGTCTAATCAGAACCTACCAGGACTACAAAACAACTAAATTTACTTCATCAAAAAATCATTCAGAAAAATAAGGGGAGATAACATAGAAGACTTTATATATAGCTTAATCTATCTGTGAAGGGATTTTCTTGATTTCTATTCCTAGTTCTTGTTCAATTCTATATCTCACAGTCAGATATACTATTAGTAATATCAAAAATCAACACATAGAGCTTAATGATTTAGTATAAAGTAAATGAACATAATTAATACATACAAAATGAAGTGATCCTCAAAAGTAACCTGGCTAACAGCTAAACGAAGCTTCACATATCTCTCTGATTGTCTAACCTGCAGAATAAATTACCAAAGATGAAATAGCAAAAACCATATATAAGTCAATAAGCAAGATCAAAGATCTGTTATACATACCCTGTGCAAATGCGTTTCTGAGTTCTTAGGGAAATCAAAATTGATAACAATGTTAACTGCTTGAATATCAATTCCTCTAGTAAACAAATCTGTCCCATCAAGAAAGAACACAAAATTAAGAAATTTAACAATTAATCACTTTCAAATTTCAGCTGTAACAGCCCCAAAAGTAATCAATTTCTTCTAAACACAAAACAAAAATTTCTTCTAAACACAAGCTACTGATCCAAACAAGTTCATCAAAAGAATAAATCCTAGTAGTATAAACAAATTGGCTACTTAATGTACTATCGATGAGTATTACGAATGATTAGTATTATAAACCAAATAATCCCATCAGCTTCTAGGTTCCAAGAAACAAATAAATAATTGAATGCTATCCAAAACCGAAACAAGACGGAAATATAAAAATATTGAAGCATGCTGGAAATGGATCTATTGAAATTTAAATTGTTACAAACTTACTCACATAGATCAAACTAATAATACAACGTAGGATAATTTTTTTAAATTTTCAATAGTAGAGGAGCAAGTACTGACCCTTCCCCCTTTTCAGTAATAATCATAAAAGTGAAGTAGAGAGACCAAGTAAGCAAAAAAACAAAATGAAGCCCAATATCAACACAGCATAAATGTATTTTTCACAAGCAAATTCAATGGCATCTTGTGTAATCCAGCAAGTCACTGTTATCAAGGACTGTGAACTTGGATATCATAGGTAATTAACTAAAGTAAATATATAATACTAACTTGATTTTGAATCCCTGCATACCAGTCCATACCAAATAACAGAGATGAAACCAAACAACAAAAAATGAATCGAACCGAACAAACCGATGCAGGCTCTGAGTGGTGTTTGATTTAAATCAACTTAGAGTATACAAAAACCAGCACAGGTATTCCAACAAAAGCTCCAGCAACTATAATGATCTTTTTTCATGATCAAACTAATAACCAACAAGAAACAGAAAACCACCTTCACAATTGGATACATCAATAAAGGAAATACATCAACAAACAAAATAAAGGATGATTTGAATAAAGAACAACTACAAAAATCGAGGAAAATATAGTTGAGACGTTCCAGAAGAGAGAAAGAGAGAGAAAAGACTTAAGTAACAAATAAAATACCTTAACTATCACCCAACCAAATATACAATAAAAGACGCAGCAACAAGCCAAAAACAAAAAAAGAGAAAAAAATACATTACTAAGCTGATTCTGCCAATGTTGTGAAATAAGTCGATGTTTACTAACAGAAGGAAGTTAGCATCTGAGATTTTAAGCAAACAATACAGACGATTCCAACTGACTTTCATTTTATTGACGAATTCATATGCAAAAGAAGCAAACAATACAGACGATTCAAAAAATAAACAAGGACTACAACTAAGGAAACTTGTACAAAATAAATGAAAACTAGAGGAAATTTAATCACCTAAATGGGTTATCATTATTTGGGAAATACCAACAGAAATAAACTGACTTCCCACTTGACAACAGAAAGAAACTGACTGTCCGAACAAGGATAAAAATCTCACAAAACTAAAAATGAACTTTAAACTGAAATTATCTCAATATTGACATTAGCGACAAAAACATTGAAAACCACAAAAATAAAAGACAGAGAATGTCATCTTTAAGTTGATTAAACACGGACTTAAAGATCTCAATTTAGATGAGATAGAAAACCAAGCCTATCTTTAATCAAGCCGACTAATCTAGGAAGTAAAATAACCATGAAATGATGCAACAACATGGCATGAAACCAAGTTCTAATCCATTTGAAAATGATCTCTAGGAGAAAATGAAATGTCATAGCTTGAATTTCAAAAACATAGAGAATTATATAAATTAGCGGGTACACAACATTCATTACATGTATGGTTCGCAAAAATGGTAAAAAGAAAAGATTGAACTATAGCACACAAGAGAACCTAATGAAACTAGATTGAGATGAAGACTGGAAGAGATGCAATGATCTGCTTAGCTTTGCGAGTGATGGACTAGCATAGTGAATGACAGAATGTCTACCAATGAAGGTACCCGCACGAAAAAAAAAAGAAAATAATCTTAGTTTGTCCTATGCTATAGAATTCCAAATAGAACAAGAACACAAGCAGTAGTAAACCATGAAACATTAGCATAAGAAGTACGAATAATTATATAACATTAGCATATATAAGATAACACAAAGATATAACCATGAAACCAAAATTATATGGTCATCGCCTAGTACACATATAATCACTCCATACTTAAAATGTTCATCTTTTGAAAAAGACAGAACTTGGTCAAATCTCAAGATCCAATAATTTCAAACAAAATCAAACTTTGATACTTAAACATCCTATAAAAAAAAAAAAGAAAAAACAAAGCATCTCGACTCGGCAATAACAACTCTGACCTTGTAATAAACCTTATCAGCGGAAGACCCCATAATGAGACTACAAAGTGAATCTCTAGCAATCTTAATGTTCAAAAACGATCCCAATATATGTATGTCTCTATCTGCAATTACTATCCTAGTCTTCGTCGCATTTTCTATAGTAAATTTTGTCACTATGCCATTGACTGTATAAAGGAAATGGATATCATATCCAACATATATCGTGACAAAGCAGAAACTTTCACATAATTTGATAAAGGAAATGGATAATATTAAATGTTGTATCTATCACTTATTTTAATTCAGTATTCTTTTACATACTTAATGAGTTACTTCATGTCCTAAAAGTGAGAGATGCTAGTTTTAATACCTTATTTCTACTATGTGTCCTATAAATTAAAGACATTTAAGAAGTTATATATTCATGTTTACATAAAAAGACATGGAGAATAAACTGACCTCAATATACCAAAATGAGATGATTATCTCATTAGCACATGCTACACTTGTCAAGTCATATTCATTATATTTTTTTCAATCAATTCATCTGATCCATGGAAGCGGTACAAGTCGCAAGTAAGATCAGCGTGGATCAACCTTCAAACTATAAAAAAGATATCCAATAAGTACTAGGTAAGTAACATAGCATGAATCATCTAATTAGAGCTTTTGAATTCACTATTCAACAAGAAAATCGTGAGGAGTAGAAGTGTAAAGAACAACCCCAAATTTCTCATTTTTAAATATGTCCTTGGCTGGAAGAGTTAAAACATGCGAAGGAGCAGAAGTGTAAGCTTTATGTATGTATGACAAAATTCATATTAAAGAGGAACAGAACAACAGAAGATAGCAGAATATGCAGTCTTAAAAGATGGTTTTTAGTTCACTTTTTCGGACAGTAGACTTAGCTAGTGGAACTCAAATTTGGAGAGTCCGATTTCTAGTTCACTTATCAGCACATGCGTGGGTGTGATAACATATTTGGAGAGTCCGATAAACATAGTCAGTGAGGAAAAAAGCACTTGACCATAGACTGTCTTTACAATTCTATTTACTACTATTTTATATGGAAGAACTTGACATGTAATGAAATTGGAAAGTTACAAGCTATTATCTCATCTGTTGCATCTAACTCATCAAATAGGTCAAACTTTAACATCATACAAAACTTTCTCTCCATTTTTTTGCACTAACTTCTCCTAATTCTTCTAAAACTTAGATGAAGCAAGCCTCACTTTCAACAATATCCAAAATCCAACAAGTTGTCCATACCACAAAAACAAATCTTTTACTTTTATTCTGTTATTGCTAGTAACAGTTAGCAGAAAAGACTCTCACAAGTTACTGCTCCTAGTCCACCCGTTCTAGACTTGAAAAATATATCTTATATCTCCAATTTCTAAGGCATATGATTTATTTTCTATATAGTGCAACTCAAACTACAAAGCAAGTTTAACAAATTCATACTACGAGCTGATCCCAAAACAACTAAGCAATATTGAACTAATGTTTCTGATCTATACTTGAAAAATGCACTAGACAAACAACAAAATGACTTCTAGACACTTCAAGACATGTAGTCGAAAAAAGAAAAATTTTACCAGCAAATAGCTACAAGACAGAATCAATGTTGTTAACAAAGGAACAAACCAAGCTTAAGACGAGCACAATCATATACTCAGGAAGACTACAAAAGACTAAAAAAAAACAGTGACATTAAAACATACATTAAAACTTTTTCAAATTCATGTAGAGTAGCTACTTACACTTGACGAAATCTAAATTAGGGACAAAATATTATAGGTATCACCAGCTTCAACACTTCAGTTCTTCGAAGAAAGATAACTTAGCTACAACTCAGTTCTTCAGATACTTTTGACTTAGCTTCAGCTTCTACATTCAACATTTAAGAGAAAAAATTAGTGTGTCAAAGATAATCTGCCCATTTATACGTCATACAACTACAAACTAAACTCCCTAAATCAATAAAATTCGTATCAATAACACAAGTCATAAAAACCCTAACTTTAATTTTGGACTGACACAAAAGAATATCAAAATCTTAGAGCTATAATTTAGACTTTTGAAGATAAAATATCTTACCTGATAAACTCTATTCCAACAACCCTAAAGCTTTAAGATATGAAGCAAGTTGATTTGTGAAGCATTTTCTTTCAACTTTCAAAAGAAAATCTGATGGAACAACACTTTACCCAAGAATCTTTGAAGAAAATCGTCTTCTTCAGCTCTTTAATCTTGAACAACGAAGCTCGGAGAGGAGGATCTTCTTCTTCAGTTCGCCTTAGAGGAGTCACATTGCTCTTCGATTCTTCAACCGAAAATGGTGTTCTCAACTGAACTTTGACAGAATTTGTGACGAAAATCGATTTCTTCCGTTCTTCGATCCTCTTTTGAAGTTCTTGCAGATGGGTTCTTCAGTTTTGACAAAATTTGTTCTTCAGCTGAAAGTGAAAGTTTCAGCTGAAGCTTCAGTAATGTTGCCCCTTTTTGTTGTTTTAATGTTTTATTATTTTAAATATTTCTTTAATGTTTTATTTTTTTGGCCAAATAAAAATGGAGGGAGATCAAATTTTAATGTTAAAATGTTAGAGGGAATATAAAATTTTGGGGAAAACACTAAGGCTACATTTTTCATGTGTTGTATTAATAATTATAAAAATAGCACACTTTAAAAGTGTGGCCATTTATGTAAATAGTTGTTGCCAACTATAACAACACTTATAAAGTGTAGGTTATCCCATTAAAGAGTACACTTTAGAAGTGTTGCTAATATTAGTTTAACTAAAAGTCAAAATTTTGGCTACACTTTAAAAACGTCCCCAAAAGTATTTTAGGCAACACTTTATAAGCGTTGTCCAGATTTAGTGTTGTCGTAGACCTAAAATGGTGTAGTGCGAGATCTTCTTTTCTTGACAAGATCAAGGGAAAACAGTTTGATGATGAGAAACTAAGTCGAATTCGGGATATGGTGTCGCGAGGAGAGGCTAAGGAAGCAATAATTGATGAGGAAGGTGTTTTGAGGATTAAGGGAAGGGTATGTGTGCCCCGTGTTGATGATTTGATCCACACCATCCTCACAAAGGCTC
Source organism: Solanum peruvianum (assembly GCA_027705065.1). Classification (NCBI taxonomy): domain Eukaryota; kingdom Viridiplantae; phylum Streptophyta; class Magnoliopsida; order Solanales; family Solanaceae; genus Solanum; species Solanum peruvianum. The sequence continues at coordinate 27,403,959 of JAKWJD010001760.1, forward strand.
ACAGTTCCGGATATTCTATACATCCTGGTACAACCAAGATATACCGTGACCTAAAGCAACACTTTTGGTGAAGTAGAATGAAGCGTGACATTCTTTATTTTGTTGCCAAATGTCCAAATTGTCAACAAGTAAAGTATGAACACCAGAGGCCCGGAGGAACACTTTAGAGAATGCCTATTCCTGAATGGAAGTGGGAGAGAATTGCAATGGACTTCGTGGTTGGTCTTCCAAAGACATTGGGAAAATTTGATTCTATTCGGGTAATTGTGGACAGATTAACTAAGTCGGCTCACTTCATTCCGGTCAAGGTGACTTACAATGCAGAGATGTTAGCCAAAATCTATATCTCAGAAATTGTTCGACTGCATGGAGTTCCACTCTCCATTATATCAGATAGAGGTACGCAGTTTACTTCTAAGTTTTGGAGAACATTGCATGCGGAATTAGGTACTAGGTTGGACCTTAGTACTGTATTTCACCCTCAGAACGATGGTCAGTCTGAGCGAACGATTCAAGTTTTGGAGGATATGTTTCGTGCATGTGTGATAGAATTTGGTGGTCATTGGGATAACTTTTACCCTTAGCGGAGTTTTCATACAATAATAGCTATCACTCCAGTATTTACATGGCTCCATTCGAAGCATTGTATGGGAGGAGATGTAGGTCTCCCATTGGTTGGTTTGATGCATTTGAGGTTAGACCTTGGGGTACTGATCTGTTGAGGGATTCAATAGAGAAGGTGAAATCTATTCAAGAAAAGCTTTTAGCGGCTCAAAGTAGGCAAAAGGAATATGCGGATCGAAAGGTTAGAGACTTCGAGTTTATGGAGGGTGAGCATGTCTTGCTGAAGGTTTCACCCATGAAAGGGGTGATGCGGTTTGGTAAAAGAGGTAAGCTAAGCCCAAGGTATATTGGACCATTTGAAGTACTTAAGCGAGTAGGGGAGGTGGCTTATGAATTAGCCTTGCCTCCAGGACTGTCTAGAGTGCATCCGGTATTTCATGTGTCTATGTTGAAAAGATACCATGGGGATGGAAACTACATCATTCATTGGAATTGAGTTCTGCTTGATGAGACTTTGACTTATGAGGAGGAACCTGTTGCTATTTTAGATAGAGAAGTTCGCAAGTTGAGGTCGAGGGAGATTGCATCCATCAAAGTTCAATGGAAGAATCGACCAGTTGAAGAGTCCACTTGGGAGAAGGAGGCTGATATGCAAGAAAAATACCCATATCTGTTTACAGATTCAGGTACTCCTTTTCGCCCTTGTTTCTTTTCTTGTGATCGTTCGAGGACGAACAATGGGTAAATTGGTATCAATTGTAACGACCAGTTTAGTCGTTTTGAGCAGCAGATTTTATTTCTGGAAAAACTGTCTGAGTCGACGGAATCAACGACGGACCGTCATGGGCACGACGGACCGTCGAGGGCGTCTCGTTCCAAAACACTTAGAATTCTGAAATTTGGGTACTGAAATCGACTCTCTGAACTTCGTGAGGAATGGCAGGACAGACAGTCGTGGGCATGACGGACCGTCACAGACTCTTCTAGGAAATTGAGTCTCTAAACTTTGCGACGGACCTGCAGGACGGACCGTCACAGCCATTACGGACCGTCACAGGTTGCGTAATCCCAGGCTGGGTCGGATTTCTGTTTAAGTTTTAAAGGGGCATTATGGACTATTCCTACTATAATTATAAATTTCGTGGGTTAATATTAATAACTCAATTTCTTGGGGGATAAAAGAGGTAACCTTGATCTAATTAGTGGGTTACTATTGTCATCTTTTATAATTAATTATATGCTAATTAGGGTAAAAGAAAGAGGGTTTGAATAAGAAAAATAGAAAGAACAAAGAGAGAGAGAGAGAGAGGATCGAACGAGAAACAGGAGAAACGAAGAGGAAACAAAGCTTTAGGGAATTCACTTGCTTGATCACTAATTTTCGGTGGAGGTAGATTATGGTTTTGATACTATTCTTTAGTAAACTCTTAATACTGAATGATATGTATTGGTAGCATTGTAAACCCTTTTATATGCTTAATTGTATGCTTGCATGAATGTGATTATATAATTGTGATAAAATAAGCATGATGAAGCTATTGAATCCTAAATCTTGAAAGAAACCCTAATCTACTTTGTTAATGATGATGCCTTAGTATAAAAGAAGGCTTGATGAACTAAAGTAATGAGATTGATGATGCTTTGGTATAAGAGAAGGCTTGATGAATTGATAGAATGAGATTAGTGGATCGGAGTGTCACGTTTCGAAACATAGTATTAAGGGATCGGGCGTCACGAACCGACACGTAGTATTAGGGGATCAGAGTATCACGTTTTGACACATAGTATTAGGGGATCGGGTGTCACGAACCGACACGTAGAATTAGGGGATCGGAGTGTCACGTTCCGACACATAGTATTAGGGGATCGGGTGTCACGAACCGACACGTAGAATTAGGGGATCAGAGTGTCACATTCCGACACATAGTATTAGGGGATCGGGTGTCACGAACTGACACGTAAAAGTAGGGGATCGGAGTGTCACGTACCGACACATAGTAGTAGGGGATCGGAGTGTCACGTACCGACACAAGAGGAATAAAGATAATGAATCTTGAAAGATGTTAAATATACTCAATTTAATGAACCTAATTCCCAAATGAGTATGGTATTGAGGCTTGAGTCCTCATGGATGAACTTGGTGGTACTTATTGATGATTATAGTACTTGTTGTTGCTACATGTTGAGTATTGTAGTTGATTTATGATATTAACTGACATATACTGTTTTCTATTTTGAGTTGGCCGATGATACCTACTCAGTACTTGTTTTTTGTACTGACCCCTACTTGTATGTTTCTTTCTTTGTATTTGTGGAGTGCAGCAAACGTACCGTCGTCTTCAACTCAACCGCAACTCTAGCCAGTCTTCATAACACCGGATTTCAGAGTGAGCTAATGTTTCTAGCTTGGACGGGATCTTCTTCTTCATGTCTTGATGCCTTGAAGTTCCGGCATGGACTAGCTTTTATTTATTTTAGCTTCTTAGAATACTCTTAGTTTAGTAATTTGATCATAGATGTTCTTGTGATGATGACTTCCAGATTTTGGGGGAATAATAGTTGTTGAATTTTTGAGGTTATTGAATTGATTTTATTAATGAGTTAAGTCTTCCGCATTGTATTTTGTTCAATATTTTTGGGATTAGATTGGTTGGTTCGGTCACATAGTCGGATAAGTGTGGGTGCCACTTGCGGCACGGTTTTGGGTCGTGACACTAGGCTAGCGGAGTTGATATTGAGGAGGTTAAGACGTGTTCTTGGGTGAGGTTTTCTGGATAAAGTAAAGAGTTTAACGTCAAAAATGTATGGGTTTTCTTCTCTCTTGTTCTCTTTCCCAAGAGACCCCTTAAGATTCAGTCAAATCTAATCCGAAAGCTAGGATTGTTCCCGTTGCATGTCCCTGTCACTAGCTCCCGTTGATTCGTAGGTTGGGTATGTTTGCTGGTAGATATTAGGGATGTTATGTGTTTTCGTGTTGAATATGTTCAGGGATGTTGTTTGGAATCGTATGAATGAAAACCTATGTTTTTCTGAAAAGGTGTGTATGTGTGTACAATGTAGCCGTGACTCCTTTGGTTTGAGGTTCAAAAATAACATGTTATGGTTGTGTTCTTATGTGCACAAACTTATATAAATCGTGATGTTCATAACTGATATAAGTATGCTTATTTGAGTTTAATTCTTTATCTAATGAAATAGTGAAAATGCACCAAAATAACTCACTAAAAAACTACTTAAAACGTCTAAACATTTAATGTGAATGAAGTGAGAAAATACGCTGCAAAAATTTCCAGCAGCTTGTTAATGAGTTTTAGCCGAGCTAAGGATAATTTCATGCTATGAAAAAATGAACTAATATATGTGAGATCACTAGCGATTAAACCCGTGACCTCACCGTGTTGAAAATCTATGAAATAAGGTGATAAAAAGGGAATGTGGCATGTGGGACTCGAACCTATGACCTTGGCAGGAAATTGAAAAATGAAAAGAAAAGAAATGAGAGTATTGGGATTCGAACCCACAACCTCTGAGACGATAAAGCAGAAAGGAAAAAATGGAAAAAGAAAATAAATGAGAGGACTGGGATTCGAACGCACAACCTCTCAGGCAACAAAGGAGAAAAGAAAATTAATAGAAAAGGAATGTGACGAGTCGGATTAGAACCCATGACCTCTTAGGGCAGATTTAAGGAGAATTTAAAATGAAAATAGAGAAATGTGATACATGGGAATTGAACCCACGACCTCTAGGCAATAAAGGAGAATTACAATAAAAATAAAGTGATGTTTTTGGGGGTTTGATCCCACGACCTCATTGTCAATGCGATATAGTCAAGGAGAAAAAAATACAGAAATTAAATAGGTTGTGGGGGTTTGAACCCACAACCTCTTGGCCAAAAAGAGAGAGTTTAAGGAAAAAATAAATTAATAGAAAATGAGGTTTTGGGGGTTAGATCCAACATCCTCTCAATCCCATTGAGCGAAAAATGAAGAGAAAAACTAAGAGAAAAATAAAATAAAGATGTTTGGGCTCGATCTAGGGTCCCAATGTCATGAGGACTATAAATAAAATTAATGAAAAATGTAAGAGTGGTCCAAAGGATTTAAAGTTTGGCTTCATTGCCCAAATTTCCGTATTGATACATAAACTATACGTGAATTACATGTTCAAGAATAATGCCACCTACTTAGATCGAAATTGAGATCTTGGCATACATACAAGATACAAAGTCTTGTACCACATAATCTTAGGAATATATGAGTCAACTAACGAATTATGAATCAAGCCTCATGGCTTGTATGTATAGACCCATAAGTCTAGCATACGTTTAAAAATAAGTGAACCTAAGATGTATTTAATGAAATGAACTAACCCTAGAAGGGTAAAGTGCGAATGTTAAAAAAACTAAATGGCCAAGTGCATTGGCATACGATGAAATGATTATTATGCAATGAGATGATGAAACCCTAGAAGGGTTAAGTGAGAGTAGCACACTAATGGCCAAGTGCATTGGATATCATGAAATAAACATTCGCGTAAAAAGGGTTGAGTAATTAAGAAGAGCAATTGTGCTAATGTAAATGAATGTGGTGATAACATTATATGAGGCTCATGTAAAAAATGAGACCAATCTCAAATGAGCCTAAGTAAATGTTACCAAAACGTACTCACCTGTGAGAGTGTAAGTTAATGAAGAGACCAGTCTCTATGAGCACTCTAATGAATGTATTGAGATTAACACACTCAATACTAATAATGAGATGAGAAATCATCTAATGAGATATGATGTCTCATGCTAGAAGCCAGCTTCTATGATGTATGAGTTGAATATAATGAAAATTTATATTGAGCACCGATAGCCTATCTATGAGTGGTGATGTCTTCCTTCCGGAAGGGCGGAGGTTCACATTACTCTCATTAGATGAGACCGTCTGGCATGCCAGGTTTGGGTCTCCTTATATCTCCTAGTCTTCGAACCTATACTGCCAATATAGGGATCTGGTGGGGTTTAATTCTGATGTACGCAAGCATGTTTTGGGTCACTTTGGTCGGTGATTCCACCCCTTTTCCATGTGTGGTTTAATGACACTGGATTTCATGATGCTCACATGATCTATCTCGGTTAAACTTAAAGTTCCCAATGAATGAATGAGGCCAGCCTCAAATGATGTGCATAATGAAACGAATGATACCAAAGGTGTTAGGATAGGATAATCAAGAGGTGTGTAAGATTCAAGTAATAACATTAGGTCATTCTTGGTCATTAAAGAACGAACTCGATGAAAGTCTTAAACTACATCGTAGGTAATGCTGGTGTTTACACTTGCCCATGAATGAAATGAAATAAAGTACGTATGAATGAATGAAGCAGACTCCGTGTTTGCTAAAGTAGACTCCCTATTTTAGCTTCCATATATTTAGCTCTCATTTTTTGGAAAGTCTTAATGTTAAGTCCGTGATTCAAATGTCTCATGGTGTACGAATGAATTATATGAACAACGTTATGTTTTATATGAATTATAATATGTGTTATGTGAAATATGTTATGTGCTGTTTGCAAAATGATAAATTTGATGATGGATGTTACACTCATTGGCATGACTTTTAAAATCCAAATTTTGCAAGTCCACTGACTTGACTTTCCATTAATCATGTTGTTAGGAAAGAGCTATTCTTTATCATGCATGTCCTTGGTGTGTGCTTGCATATACCCATATTTAGTACAAGTGTGTACTAATTCCATACAAAATATCTACTTTAAGGTGCAGGCACAGGTGGACGTGCGATCTTACAGTACGACGTAGTACCTATCTGGACGTAGAGCTTTCATCTGGATTTGGTAGGCCCTCATGCTTTCAAGGTTGTCTACTGTTATTATCTAGCTTAGATGTAGGATTTAGCTAGTGGAGCATGTTCCACTAGTCTTTCATTTCATACCTTGTATTGGTGCCTTTTTGGCATGTATACATTTAATGCAGCTACGAACTATTTCTTTCGTTTGATTATCTCAATGTTAGATGGTTGATGGTGAACAATTATACATGTAATATAATGTTTAGTAAGCATGTTAGGAAACAAAAAGTTTCAAATTTTCTAAACTATATGAAGTAATAATTACGTATGTAGGCTTTTCTACGACCTCTGAGAGGTCAATGACGCCGGTCTCGTCTGGGGTCTAGACTCCAGTCGTGACATGTAAGTTGTGGTATAATTATTATATGATTGAAAGTAGTTTATCATGATTATAATAAAGTTTTAAGTAAAAGGCTTACTCACTCGTATGTGGTTTTTAAAGTAAAAGGGTAATTCTCATTTATGAATTCCTATGAGCTATTACAATAAGATGTTCACATAGGGTTCTAGAAGCGACTAATGTGATCTTGTATAATGAGTATGATGATTACACAAGGGAATAAAATCTTAGCATCAAAAGATCATCTAAATGAGATGAAGGTGTCATGTTTAGCAAGCTCGGATTCCCAGGATATGTGTTGTCTCATATAATGGAAACCTCCACATTAGTAAGTAATGGTTTCTAGTAACAATTTCCTTGACCCTTAACTATGTGCCCATATCGGACTATAAATTAGTGGATTCGCCTAGATACTATTTAAGATTGGTTATACTTTAGGCAAGTGTTAACCCTCTCTTTTTGGTGTGGGATAACACCGGATTCCATGTAGCTCACATTGTCTCATGTAAGTTATTGCATTATATTCCCCTACGTAATATGTTAAATGAATAAGTCAAGTATGTTAATTTATGCTTAGGGCTTTTCTTAAAGGTTACTAAATAAGGTGAGGGATGATGTACTGTTGTTTCACGATACTTTCAAAGCTTTTCCCCTAAGTTTAGTGTGTGTCTAGAGCCTTTTTGTAGTAATTTTATTGTATTTTTTTATCTTTGTTTTGCAGGAATGTTGTCCAAAGAGGAAATGCAGAAGGCTATGAAGAAATCAGTGAAAAAGAGATCCACGAAGCCATCGACGACCCGTCTTCCCATCCAAAGACTGCAGGTGGTGATCGTCGACTAGAGGTTCAAGTATCTAGAATCAACTCAAGGAATTATAATAAAGTATGGGGCTTCGAAAAGATCGATGGTCCTTTGACTGATAGACGGACGGTCCTGGAAAATCATTGTTGAGATTAGAGAATGTCTAAATACCCAGTTTTGAAGATAAAGTTAAGTGTGGAATCACGATATGCATCGACGCACCGTGCTGTTGGTCCGTCGATTGGATCAAAGAAGATGCAACGCGCAAGATTTTCAAATATGCTAAGTATGGACCGACGGAGGCAGTCGATGGTCCGTCATTTGATCGGTAGACCGTCAGTGGAGTTGTAGACTGAATCCGCATTTTTTGGACAAAATTTCCTTAATTGCTTTCCTTTTATTTTAGGACATTGTCTTTATAAATAGGGTAAAAACCTCGTTTTTGGGTTGGATATTTTATTATTTTTTAGACTTTTGTTCTTGGAGATTTGACTTTGAAACTAGGGCAATTAATTCAAGTTTTCGTAATCGATTCTAAAGTGAATTTTGTTGTTTCAATTATTATTTCTGTCCTTCCTTTAAGTTGTGGCTAAAAGTAAGCCTTGATTCAAACTTGTCAAAGTAAGTTCATCATTTATTAGTCAACAAATATGAATTGTGTTCTTCTAAGCATGGGTAACTAAATCCATAACTAGGCTTGTGGGAACCATGGGTAATTAACAAAAAAAGCCTATCTAATTATCAATTCTCAACTACGTTATTTCATGCATCGATATATCTTTCGTCTATAAGTCTTTTTAACGAGTACACATGTTATAAATCGCCTTATTGCTACTTTTTGTACAAATGGGGTATTTAAAAGGAAAAGAATTATCAACATACATTTAGTGGATACTATCTTATAGGCTAGTTTCGGTTAGAGCAAGGTGATAACCAAGACAAACATCGAATATGATGCTTAATATGAAGTAAAAGGTATGGGTTAGTAATTTAAGCACACGTAGCCAAACCAATGTACGGGGTAGAATTCTCTAAATACCGAACCAAGGATTTAGAGATACATAATGTATCACTTTGCATGCAAAACCATAGGAAAGAATTATTAAAATCTAGGGTTATGTCGTTACGAATCTATGGGGAACACTTACACCCTAGTTCCTCTCATAACTTGATAAACATGAACAATTTACTCTTGCTACTTGTTATATTTCATAACATTACAACATTTTTGTTTCACAAAAAACCTCATTTTTAATTATTAGTTTTTGAAAAGGACTTGACTAAATAGAGGTAATCATACATTAAAGTTAAGTCTAAATCATTTTCCTCATTGGATCGACCAAAACCTAATAGTTGGGTTCTTTACTTGATATGACCCTTGTATTTCTTTAGGGAAGTCTAATTTGAGCGTATCAAATTTTTGCACCGCTGCCGGAGAAAGTGGCTTTTAGATTGACTTTAATATCAATTACTGATTTTTAGTCAACAATTTCCTAATTTTACTTTTTCTCTTTGTTTTTGTGTCTTTCAGGTCTAGCTCTACTGTATGCCAAGTACACGGAGTCAAGGGAACCAATACTTCCATTTTATCTAGAATTTAGTTGTACACTTGGCGGAATGATTGATCCACAGAATCCTGCTAATCTTGATGATAGGATCAACCGTCAGGCCGGTTGATGCTCACAACCAAGTGATTGTGGAGAACACTGATGATAGTGCTTTGAGGAGGCAACATCCCGCCCCACGCCCTTAAGAGTATTATAGAGGAAATGTTAATATCACAAATTCTGATGGGCCTCTAATCCTACCTCCTCTACCATAGGGTCATACATTCGTGGTAACTAGTAGCTTGATGCAGATGCTCACCGCTAGAGGTCTATTTTCGAGGCTACCATCTAAGGATACACATGATCACATCGCTAAACTCAGGTCAGTGTGTAAGAGTTGTGTAGGGAGGCCAGACTTGGACATGGATGTCATCGAATTAACGATGTTCCCACTCTCACTGATGGGAGAGGCCACAATTTGGTTTAGTGGGTTGCCCTATAATTTGACCTATACTTCGAAGCAGTTGAGGGATGTGTTCCTATCACGATATTAACCGTTGTATAAAATCTCAACCACAAAGATAGAGTGAACAACTTTGTGGCATTGCCTGGGGAATCGATAAGTAGCTCTTTGGATAGGTTCACCTCATTTATGAGAAGTATCCCAAACAAACACATTGATGATGAATCGTTCAAAGAGTACATGTCTAGGGGACAACATGATAATAATAAGGCAGTACTTGATACTATTGAGGGTGGTTAATATGGTGAGTGCACATATGCAGAGATCACAGAGAAGTTGGAGAAAATCTCTCGCAACAATATGTGTTGGTAAACTAGGAAGTCGGAAACTAGGAGAAACACGTTTGCATTGTAAGATACACACAACCCGACCTCATATGAGATTTGTGAAGAGATGGCTCAATGGAGAACTAAGATCAGGTTGGTATTGAAACATAAAAGTGGAGGTGCAAGAAAGAAAATGCAGTGAATCATTTGACAAAAACCACCACCGCTAGCACATGAAATCTACTATGAAGAGGATTCTTACGTAGTGAATGATCAGGCGGGGTGTTTTCGACCAAACACCCAAGAATCCATTAACGAGAAATGGTTACAAGGTCTAGGGAATATGGGTTGGAACTATGGGAATTACAACTGAGAGGGTCATTATGTTCGAGATGGAAACTACAACCGCGACAACAACTTCAATAGAGGTAACTTTGGTAACAGAAAAAATTCTTAAGGATCCTATATTCCATCTTAAAATCAAAAATTTTTTCCTAGGGATGGTAGAAGTAGTATGGAGTGAGTTGAAGATATGTTGCAAAAGATTATGAGGAGGTTCAATGCCAGTAATGAGCAAGCCAAAGAGTTGAGAGGTGATTTGGCTAATATTGGGAAAAAGGTGATCCACATGCGATCTCAATCAGGCATCTTGAGTTTCAAATGACCCAATTGTCTTCTACTGTGAACCCATGTCAACCGGGTAATCTTCCTAGCAAAACTGTCCAAAATCTGAAAAATTATGGACATTGCATGGTAGTCACTACTCGAGATGGTTAGCAAAGCATTGATCCACCTATATTGTCTGCCATAGAAGATGAGGTTACAAGAGATATGAGGTAGTAGAAGTTAGTGGTGCGTCTGTAGACAAATTAGTGAAAGAAGCGGAGATACCGCAAAAGGTGATCCTCGTTCCTAGACCACCACCACCATTTCCGCAAATATTGGTGAATAAGACTGAGGTGGTAAATACCGGCGGGTTATTACTATGTTGGAACAACTTTCCATCAATGTCCCTTTGATATAAGCTCTTGAAAAAAAGTCTGGTTGTGCCATGTTTATGAAAGATATGGTTACTAAGAAGAGATCGGTATATTTTGAGGATGATGACCGCACACAACATTGTAGTGCTATTGCTATAAGCTCTCTTGTGCAAAAGTAAGAAGATTCGGGCGGTTTCACTATTCCATGTACCATCGGGTTGTTACACTTTGCTAAATCACTATGTTATCTTGGTCAAAGCATAAATCTCATGCCTCTCTTTTTTTACAAAACGTTGGGTTATGGTGACCCAAAGCCTACTGCAACGTGGTTTTTGGTAGACGATCGAACGGTGAAGAGGAATATTGGGATACTCCTAGATGTGTTGGTGAAAGTGGAGTCGTTTATATTGCCGTACGATTTTGTGATTCTTGAATGTGAGGTGGATTTTGAGGTGTCTATTATTCTTGGGAGGTCGTTCCTTGCTACCGGTCGCGCCTTGGTTGATATGTGAAAGGGCTGATGAAGTTTAGGTTAAACAATGAAGAAGCAACTTCAAACATTTGTATGTCCATGAAGCAGAGTGGTGATCTCCAAACACTATCTATGATATCCTACAGGGTTATGCTGATGGGCTTATTCGTTGTTATATGTCGGAAGTTAAGATGCTAAGTGTTTTGGAGGCTTGCCATTCCTCACCTGTGGGTAGGCATCATAGTGGTATCAGAACTGCCCATAAGATCTTGCAATATGGGTACTATTGTCCAACCATCCATCAAGATGCTCACGAGTTCGCCTAGGCATGTGATAAGTGCCAAATTAATATAGGTAATGTACACTAAAGTTAAGTCTAAATCATTTTCCTCGTGAGATCGATCCCAACCTAATAGTTGGATTCTTTACTTGATAAGAACACTTATACTTCATTAGGGAAGTGTAAATTGAGAGTATCAAGAGGAGGGTACGGGACTTCTGTTACTCATTGCAGATGTGGGATCCTAAGGTTATGGGATTCTATTCTTCGCATTGCACAAGTATTTCTTTGGGTTGGTTATATGTTTGGTTATAATCATGTTGGGTTGACTTATTATATTCTGTATATGTGCATGTTGAGTTGTTGAACATAAAGCATGGTTTCGAATAAATTGTGTCTTTTCTCATGTATTGGTGATTTTATGCATATGAACCATAGTTAGTACATACGTTTTGTACTAACCCATTTTCTTCCCTTTTCCCCAAATATTGTAGGTTCCGGCCAGTAAAGAGCATCTAGGCCATTTTCAAAGGATACTTGGACTTCTTCCTCTAAGTAGGGGTGAGTCCTTCAAGTTCGAGGATTGTCCCTTTAATATACCCTAGTAAAATTGATATAGTCTAAAAGACATTCGTTGTTTCTTTATTCTTAAGGACAATTTTAGAAAACTCTAAGTGCCAATATATACTTGTGTAAGGGATATACCCAAATATTATACTTCGTTTAGATTATTTAATGTGAGACGATATTATTAGACTAACTTCTTATATATTTATTTTATTAATTAAACGAGAATGCTATGTAATCTTCTTATATGAGGAGTCTAGGTACAATTCATATGTATCAATACTTAGTATGCGAGAGGTCTACGTATACCTCAATATGTATAAATTTTCAAATTTTATGCATTCTGACTTACGAAATATAATGATGAATGCTAAGAGGCTAGTCTTGGTCTTCTTCGAGGACGATGGCGTCGGTCGCATCTAGGGGGTGCTTCCCGGTCGTGACAATGCATCTTAGTATTATAAAGCTTCATAGACAGTTAGCCAATAAGTGTTGAGTCTCTCATCTTTCTATTGCGGATATTTTTTATTTGAATTAAGTGTCATTTTATCCAACTTATTTTCTTTCAAAGTTATAGAATGATATTGTTTATTTGAGTTATGTCTTCCGTTGAGTTAGGTAAGCCAGGTTAAGGGTAATTTGAAGGACAACAATGGTTTTCGCGTATGGGCCATGCCCACGGTGTAGGCTTGAGGCGTGCAAGCTAAGTACATACGCTGTCCTTGGGTGGACAACATCAAAACATTGGTTGTGGTCGGTATGATATGTTCAGAGTTTGGTAATTGTTGTACATCTTCAACTTATGTTTTTGGTTTTGTTCCATAAAGTTGATAACCAGTTAATCGCGCTTTAGACGTTGTCAAGCACGTTCTTTTTCGTTGGATTAGCTTTGATTGGTTGTGTATCATAGAACCGCAGCCATAGGTTATTTCTATTCCCAATCTTAGACGAATAGAATTAAAGAAGATTAGTGAAAAACGTAACACCAATTACTACCAAAGAATTTATTATTCCGTTATTAACTTCTAAAGTAGTTAATTAAGCCCAAGGATGGGGTTCTTCTCTCCACTGGATACTACATACTATATAAATTCTTAATTATTCATGTTTACTCTACCATATATGTAAAGAATTTAGAATATTTAATATTGACTACCATAAAAGGTATTAAAATAAGAAGTAAGGATACTACTTTAGTAAAATCCACTAAAAGAGTTAAGAATTCTATTGGCATGATTAGATTGAATGAACCTTTTGAAACAGAGATTAAATATTGAAATAATCTTTAGATTAGCCTAGAAAAATCTATTAAAAACAATGGTATATATAAATATATTCTTTATTAGAAAGATAACCCTTTATAATTTAATGGTATAGTGATATGGAAAGATTAAAATATAACATATAGTTTTCAAAATGGTTTGAGTATACAAGAAAATTAGAAGACCAATAAGAGTTGTTAAATATGCTTGTTAATAAATGGTATATTACTAGTAAAAAGGCAGTTGATCTAAAACTCCTCGTTTACAAGAATATTGTCTACCGTAGATGATATCATTGTTACCTCCTCATATTTTAAAATAGATGTAGTCGATACTAAAGGAGATTCCAAGAATAAAGATATAAACATAATATTACATTAAATAATTGTATAAATCAACAACTTTATGTCGTCTCTAACAAAATTCTTGAAGCCAAAAATAAACAAGTTTTAAAGATAAACCTAGTCTTTCCTCCTATAATAAAAATAAAAACTAGAGACTCATCCAATACTAAAACTACACAAATTTTCTAATGAGAAATTCCTTGGTATAAAGAAAAGATTGAAATCATGGATGATCTTTTAGAAAAAATTAATAAAAAACAAAAATCCCAATTTAAATTAACTAACATTAATACCTTATCCGAAATAATGATAATGATCTTTGTTCATTAAGCTCTAATTCTTTTACCAAATAGAATTATTAGAAGAAACCCTTTGTTCCGGATATGCAATACGTAGAAAATGAGTTGTTATCGCTTACATCACCTTCACGAAAGAAGTTGAATTGTAACGACCTGTTTAGTCGTTTTGAGCAACAGATTTTAATTCTGGAAAAACTGGCCAAGACCACGGGCACTGCGACGGACCGTCACAGGCACGACGGCCCGTCGAGGGTGCATCGTTTCAGCATACTTAGAATTCTGAAATTGGATACTGAAAATCGACTCTCTGTAAATTGTGACGGACCTGCAGGATGTGTCGTCACATCCACGACGAACCGTCGTGAGTTCCCGTTGCAAAACACTTCAACTTTTGAGAATTTGGTACAAGAAACGAGTTTCTAACCGTCATGACGGAGGTACACGACGGACCGTCACAGGTGTGACGGGCCGTCACAGGCCACTTGAGTTCGAGGGGGCTGCGACGACCTGTGTGACGGACCGTCGCAGGCACGACGGGCCGTCACAGGTTGCGCAAATCCAGGCAGAATAGGATTCCTCTACACGTTTTAAGGGTCGTTTTGGACTATTCTTTCCTTAATTATAAAGATTGAGGGTTAATATTAATAAGTCTAATTACTTGGGGGTTAAAAGAGGTAACCTGAAGTTAATTAGTGGATTCTATTGTCCTCTTTTAGTCTTAATTATATGAAAATTAGGGTAAAGGAAAGAGGGTCTGAATAAAACAAACAGAAAGAACAAAGAGAAGAGGGATAGATTGATCGAATTGAGGGAGATTGAACGAGAAGAAGAAAGCGTGGGAAATTGCTTGTTGATTCCAATTCTTCGGTGGAGGTAGGTTATGGTTATTTTCATGCTACTCGTAGTAAACTCTCAATAGTGAATGATATGTGTTGATAGTATTGTAAACCCTACTATGTGCTTAAATTGTATGCTTGCATGATTATGATTATGAAATTGTGATGAATTAACAAAGCATGAAGAAGCTATTGAATCCCAAATCTTGAAAGAACCCTAATTCACTTGTTAATGATGATGCCTTAGTGTAAAAGAAGGCTTGATGAATTAGGGGATCGGGTGCCACGTTCTGGTACCAGGATAGAATGAATATGAGGATCGGAGTGTCACGTTCCGACACCAGGATAGAATATGGATCGGGTGCCACGTTCCGGTACCAGGATAGAATAAATATGAGGATCGGAGTGTCACGTTCCGACACCAGGATAGAATATGGATCGGGTGCCACGTTCCAGTACCAGGATAGTATATGAGGATCGGAGTGTCACGTTCCGACACCAGGATAGTATATGGATCGGGTGCCACGTTCCGGTACCAGGATAGTATATGAGGATCGGAGTGCCACGTTCCGGCACCAGGATAGAATTAGAGGAGCGGAGTGTCACGTACCGACACAAGAGGAAGAAAGATAATGAATCTTGAAAGATAATGAATATACTCAATCTAATGAACTTAATTTCCAAATGAGTATGGTATTGAGGCTTGAGTCCTCATGTGTGAACTCGGTTGTATTCATTGATGAATTAATATTGTTATTGCTACATGTCGAGTATTGTAGTTGATTTACATTATTATTGATATATATTGTTCCCTATTTTGAGTTGGCCGATGATATCTACTCAGTACTTGTGGTTGTACTGACCCCCTACTTTTATGTTTTCTTCTTCGTTATTGTGGAATGCAGCAAACGTTCCGTCAACTTCAACTCAGCAGTAAATCAAGCCAGTCTTCGTCACACCGGATCTTCAGGGTGAGCTAATGCTTCTAGCTTGGACTGGGTCTTCTTCTTCAAGTTTTGATGCCTTGAACTTCCGGCATGGACTAGCTTTATAGTTATTTTTGTTCTTAGACATTCCTAGTTTAGTAAATTGAGATAGATGTTCTTGTGATGGTGACTTCCAGATTTTGGGGATATTAATAATAGTTTTGAATCGTTTTATTAATTAGTTTAAGTCTTCCGCATTATTTTCTGTTGGTATATCTTGAAATGTTAAGTTTTAGATGGGTTGGTTCGCTCACATAGGAGGGTAAATGTGGGTGCCAATCGCGTCCCCGATTTGGGTCGTGACAAACTTGGTATCAGAGCATTAGGTTCGTTGGTCTCATCACACAAGAACGAGTCTAGTAGAGTCTTAAGGAACGGTAGGGGGACGCCTTTACTTTTCTTTGAGAGGCTATGAGACATTAGGAAAATTCCATTCTTTCATTCTTCTTTCGTGCTACTACTTGAGTCCAATTGGTATCTAGGTGATACAAATTGGTATCTGACCATCTTCATTCTATTTCGCAGATGGTTAGAACTAGAGCAACGACCACACCAGCAGCGACAACGGAAAGACAAGAAACGACTGAGCCAGCCACTGGGGCTGTGGCTCGAGGAAGAACAATGGCAAGAGGCCGTGGAAGAGGTAGTGGGAGGACGTCCTCTAGAGGAAGAGGACGAGCCCCTAGCCCATCTGATACTAGGGCGGTGAGTCCTCCACCGACCGAGGAGGTGATAAGAGAGGGTGAGGAAGGGGAGAATGAACAAGTGCAAAATGAGGAAATGCCACCCCAACCTACCCCAGAGATGATCAACCAGGTACTTGCTTATCTTAGCGGGTTATCCGATCAGGGTCAGGCACCTCCAGTGGTTTCTACACCAACACCTCCGGTTTCAGAGATACGACATGCGGCTACCATGGCTCCCCGCATGGATGCATCATTGGGAATAGGCACATTTCCACATCTGACTACTGGGCCTATTATGACAAATGATCAGCATGAACTTTTCAGTAAGTTCTTGAAATTGAAACCTCCAGTCTTTAAGGGCGCAGAATCAGAGGATGCCTACGATTTTCTGGTTGATTGTCATGAGCTACTACACAAGATGGGTATAGTAGAAAGGTTTGGCGTTGAGTTCGTAAGCTATCAGTTTCAAGGGAACGCCAAAATGTGGTGGCGGTCACATGTTGAGTGTCAACCAACAAAGGCACCACCTATGACTTGGGAATCATTCTCTACCCTGTTTATGGAGAAGTATATCCCAAGGACTTTGAGAGATAGAAAAAGGGATGAGTTCTTGAGTCTCGAGCAAGGAAGGATGACGGTTAACGCATACGAGGCTAAGTTTCGTGCTTTATCAAGGTATGCCACCCAACTTTGTTTCAGTCCACAAGAACGGATCCGCCGTTTTGTGAAGGGGTTGAGGTCAGAATTGCGGATTTCAGCCTTACAAATAGCGGCAACGGCAACATCCTTCCAAGAGGTGGTAGATTTTGTGATAGAGGTGGAAGGGGTGAAACCAGATGACTTCACCACGACATCGACATCAAAGAGGTTTCGAAAGGGAGGTGATTTTAGTGGTTCCTACTCTAGAGGACAGAGTTCTGGAGGCTACTCAGTTTGACCAATTCAGTCTTCACTACAGACTGTAGTTGGGGGTCCACCTCAGACCGGTCAACACTTCTCTGAGAGGCCGATGCGTGAATCCAGAGAATGTTATGGATGTGGGGAGATTGGACACATTAAGAGGTATTGTCCAAACCAGAGTTACAGAACCCCACTAGCTATAGGTAGAGGTGGTCATGGTAGAGGCCGTTTTTCTGGGGGACGTGGTGGTCGAGGTAATGGTGGTCACCACAACGGCAGAGGTGATGGGCAAACTGGAGCCCCTACATCACAACATGGTAGGGGCAACGGGCAAACCAACGAAAGGGCCCATTGTTATGCTTTCCCTGGGAGATCGGAGGCGGAGACATCTGATGCTGTTATCACAGGTAATCTTCTGGTTTGTGATTGCATGGCTTCCGTATTGTTTGATCCTGGATCTACATTTTCATATGTATCTTCATCATTTGCTAATGGTCTAAATCTATGTTGTGAACTACTTGATATGCCTATTCGTGTTTCTACTCAGGTGGGTGAGTCTGTAGTAGTTCAAAGGGTATATAGGTCTTGTTTGGTGAACTTTGTGGGGAGCAACACTTATGTAGATCTGGTTATCTTAGAAATGGTTGAATTTGATGTAATTTTGGGTATGACTTGGCTTTCTCCGAATTTTGCGATCTTGGATTGTAATGCTAAAACAGTGACGTTAGCCAAGCCTGGGACAGATCCGTTAGTGTGGGAGGGTGACTACACTTCCAATCCAGTGCGTATTATCTCCTTTCTTCGTGCTAAGAAAATGGTTAGTAAAGGGTGTTTAGCTTTCTTGGCACATCTCAAGGACGACACTACTCAAGTACCCTCGATTGAGTCGGTTTTTGTAGTCCGCGAGTTTTTGGATGTGTTCCTCGCAGATCTTCCTGGTATGCCCCCAGATAGGGATATTGACTTCTGTATCGATCTTGAACCGGGCACTCGCCCCATTTCTATACCCCCTTATAGAATGGCTCCCGCGGAGTTAAGAGAGTTAAAGGCACAACTTCAAGAGTTGTTGAACAAAGGCTTCATTAGACCAAGTGCATCTCCTTGGGGTGCTCCAGTTTTGTTTGTAAAGAAGAAGGATGGGAGGTTTCGAATGTGCATAGATTACCGGCAGTTGAACAAGGTAACTATTAAGAACAAATATCCTCTTCCTCGCATTGATGACTTATTCGATCAACTACAAGGTGCTTGTGTCTTCTCGAAGATCGACTTGAGATCCGGTTATCATCAATTGAAAATACGGGCAACGGATGTGCCAAAGACCGCTTTTCGGACTAGGTATGGGCATTATGAATTTGTAGTGATGTCCTTTGGCCTTACAAATGCCCCCGCTGCTTTCATGAGCTTGATGAATGGGATTTTTAAGCCATATCTAGATCTCTTTGTGATCATGTTTATTGATGATATACTGATTTACTCTAAAAGCAAGAAGGAACATGAGGAGCATTTGAGAATTGTATTGGAAATGTTGAGGGAGAAAAAGCTTTATGCCAAGTTCTCTAAGTGTGAGTTTTGGTTAGATTCAGTGTCCTTCTTGGGACACGTGGTTTCTAAGGATGGAGTGATGGTGGATCTATCTAAGATTGAGACGGTGAAAAACTGGGTAAGGCCTACTAATGTGTCAGAAATAAGGAGTTTTGTGGGGTTAGCTAGCTACTACCGCCGATTTGTCAAGGGGTTCTCTTCCATCGCTTCCCAATTGACGAACTTGACTAAGCAGAATGTTCCATTTGTATGGTCGGATGAGTGTGAGGAAAGCTTTCAGAAACTCAAGACTTTGTTGACTACCGCGCCTATCCTTACCTTGCCGGTAGAGGGTAAGAACTTCATTGTTTATTGTGATGCATCCTATTCGGGTTTAAGTGCAGTACTAATGCAAGAGAAGAACATTATTGCTTATGCTTCAAGACAATTAAAAGTGCATGAACGTAACTACCCAACTCATGACTTGGAATTGGCCGCGGTAGTGTTTGCACTAAAGCAATGGAGGCATTATTTATATGGGGTTAAGTGTGAAATCTATACGGATCATCGTAGTTTACAGTATGTCTTTACTCAGAAAGAACTTAAGACAAAGGAGATGGATGGAACTACTAAAGGACTACGATATCACGATCTTGTATCATCCGGGGAAGGCGAACGTTGTGGCAGATGCTTTGAGTAGAAAGGCGGGAAGCATAGGAAGTCTAGCTCATTTGCAAGCTTCTAGACGCCCATTGGCTAGAGAACTGCAGATTTTGGCTAATGACCTTATGAGGTTAGAAATAAATGAGAAGGGAGGATTGTTAGCTTGTGTGGAGGCAAGATCCTCCTTCCTTGACAAGATTAAGGGGAAGCAGTTTGATGATGAGAAATTAATCTGGATCCGAGATAAGGTGTTGCAAGGAGAGGCTAAAGAAGCAACAATTGATGAGGAAGGTGTTTTGAGGATAAAGAGAAGGGTATGTGTACCCCGCATCGGTGATTTGATCACCACTATTCTGACAGAGGCTCATAGTTCCGGATATTCTATACATCCTGGTGCAACCAAGATGTATCGCGACCTAAAGCAACACTTCTGGTGGAGTAGAATGAAGCGAGATATTGTTGGGTTTGTTGCCAAATGTCCAAACTATCAACAAGTAAAGTATGAACACCAGAGGCCTGGAGGAACGCTTCAGCGAATGCCCATTCCTGAATGGAAGTGGGAGAGAATCGCAATGGACTTTGTGGTTGGTCTTCCGAAGACAATGGGTAAGTATGACTCCATTTGGGTGATTGTTGATAGGTTAACTAAGTCTGCTCATTTCATTCCGGTCAAGGTGACTTACAATGCAGAGAAGTTAGCAAAAATCTACATCTCAGAAATCGTTCGATTGCATGGGGTTCCACTATCCATCATATCAGATAGAGGTACGCAGTTTACTTCTATGTTTTGAAAACATTGCATGCTGAATTGGGTACTAGGTTGGACCTTAGTACTGCTTTTCACCCTCAGACTGATGGTCAGTCGGAGCGAACGATTCAAGTGTTGGAGGATATGCTTCGTGCATGCGTGATAGAGTTTGGTGGCCATTGGGATAGCTTCTTACCTTTGGCAGAGTTTTCATACAATAATAGCTATCACTCCAGTATTGATATGGCTCCATTTGAAGCATTGTATAGGAGGAGGTGTAGATCTCCCATTGGGTGGTTTGATGCATTTGAGGTTAGCCCTTGGGGTACTGACCTCTTGAGGGATTCATTAGATAAGGTGAAGCGCATTCAAGAAAATCTTTTAGCGGCGCAAAGTAGACAAAAGGAGTATACAGACCGGAAGGTTAGAGACTTGGAGTTCATTGAAGGTGAACAAGTCTTGTTGAAGGTTTCACCCATGAAAGGGGTGATGCGGTTTGGTAAAAGAGGTAAGTTAAGTCCAAGGTATATTGGACCATTTGAAGTGCTTAAGCGAATAGGGGAGGTGGCTTATGAATTAGCCTTGCCCCCAGGGCTGTCCGGAGTGCATCCGGTATTTCACGTATCCATGTTGAAAAGATACCACGGAGATGGAAACTACATCATCCGTTGGGATTCAGTTTTGCTTGATGAGAATTTGACTTATTAGGAGGAACCAGTTGCTATTTTAGATAGAGAGGTTCGCAAGTTGAGGTCGAGAGAAATTGCATCCATCAAAGTTCAATGGAAGAATCGACCGGTTGAAGAGGCTACTTGGGAGAAGGAGGCAGATATGCAAGAAAAATACCCACATCTGTTTACAGATTCAGGTACTCCTTTTGGCCATTGTTTTTCTTCTTTTGATCGTTCGGGGACGAACGATGGGTAAATTGGTATCTATTGTAACGACCTGTTTAGTCATTTTGAGCAGCAGATTTTAATTCTGGAAAAACTGGCCAAGACCATGGGCACTGCGACGGACCGTAACAGGCACGACGGCCCGTCGAGGGTGCATCGTTTCAGCATACTTAGAATTCTGAAATTGGATACTGAAAATCGACTCTCTGTAAATTGTGACGGACCTGCAGGACGTGCCGTCACATCCACGACGAACCATCGTGAGTTCCCGTTGCAAAACACTTCAACTTTTGAGAATTTGGTACAAGAAACGAGTTTCTGACCGTCATGACGGAGGTACAGGACGGACCGTCACAAGTGTGATGGGCCGTCACTGGCCACTTGAGTTCGAGGGGGCTCCGATGACCTGTGTGACGGACCGTCGCAGGCACGACGGGCCATCACAGGTTGCGCAAATCCCAGGCAGAATAGGATTCCTCTACACGTTTTAAGGGTCTTTTTGGACTATTCTTTCCTTAATTATAAAGATTGAGGGTTAATATTAATAAGTCTAATTACTTGGGGGTTAAAAGAGGTAACCTTAAGTTAATTAGTGGATTCTATTGTCCTCTTTTAGTCTTAATTATATGAAAATTAGGGTAAAGGAAAGAGGGTCTGAATAAAACAAACAGAAAGAACAAAGAGAAAGAGGGATAGATTGATCGAATTGAGGGAGATTGGACGAGAAGAAGAAAGCGTGGGAAATTGCTTGTTGATTCCAATTCTTCGGTGGAGGTAGGTTATGGTTATTTTCATGCTACTCGTAGTAAACTCTCAATAGTGAATGATATGTGTTGATAGTATTGTAAACCCTACTATGTGCTTAAATTGTATGCTTGCATGATTATGATTATGAAATTGTGATGAACTAACAAAGCATGATGAAGCTATTGAATCCCAAATCTTGAAAGAACCCTAATTCACTTGTTAATGATGATGCCTTAGTGTAAAAGAAGGCTTGATGAATTAGGGGATCGGGTGCCACGTTCCGGTACCAGGATAGAATGAATATGAGGATCGGAGTGTCACGTTCCGACACCAGGATAGAATATGTATCGGGTGCCACGTTCCGATACCAGGATAGAATGAATATGAGGATCGGAGTGTCACGTTCCGACACCAGGATAGAATATGGATCGGGTGCCACGTTCCGGTACCAGGATAGTATATGAGGATCGGAGTGTCACGTTCCGACACCAGGATAGTATATGGATCGGGTGCCACGTTCCGGTACCAGGATAGTATATGAGGATCGGAGTGCCACGTTCCGGCACCAGGATAGAATTAGAGGAGCGGAGTGTCACGTACCGACACAAGAGGAAGAAAGATAATGAATCTTGAAGGATAATGAATATACTCAATCTAATGAACTTAATTTCCAAATGAGTATGGTATTGAGGCTTGAGTCCTCATGTGTGAACTCGGTTGTATTCATTGATGAATTAATATTGTTATTGCTACATGTTGAGTATTGTAGTTGATTTACATTATTATTGATATATACTGTTCCCTATTTTGAGTTGGCCGATGATATCTACTCAGTACTTGTGGTTGTACTGACCCCCTACTTTTATGTTTTCTTCTTTGTTATTTGTGGAATGCAGCAAACGTTCCGTCAACTTCAACTCAGCAGTAAATCAAGCCAGTCTTCGTCACACCGGATCTTCAGGGTGAGCTAATGCTTCTAGCTTGGACTGGGTCTTCTTCTTCAAGTTTTGATGCCTTGAACTTCCGGCATGGACTAGCTTTATAGTTATTTTTGTTCTTAGACATTCCTAGCTTAGTAAATTGAGATAGATGTTCTTGTGATGGTGACTTCCAGATTTTGGGGATATTAATAATAGTTTTGAATCGTTTTATTAATGAGTTTAAGTCTTCCGCATTATTTTCTGTTGGTATATCTTTAAATGTTAAGGTTTAGATGGGTTGGTTCGCTCACATAGGAGGGTAAATGTGGGTGCCAGTCGCGTCCCCGATTTGGGTCGTGACATGAATAAAGGGAATATTGATGGACTCACGGATATCAAAGTTATGCTAAGTTACATAAAATGGGAATAGTCATTACAACATACAAAATGAAAAATTTATCAACTAAACAGTCAACTACTTTAGTTACATCTGAATTTACCGGCACATTTACAGTTAGGTTTGAAGAAAAAATCTCTTACAGAAATTTGACCTATCGCGATCTCTTATGTTTCAAAAATATTACTGGATTAGAAATTTGTATATGAATGAAACTTAAAAATCAATTAAAAAGGATAGTAAATTATCAAGAAAAGAGATAGGAAATATTTTTTCAAGAGATTAAATATACAAACTTATCTGACCCTTCAAATGAATTTTCTAAAAAGCATAAACATCGTCATAAACGTTATAAGCGTAAACAAGACAAACCCTATTATTACAAAAGAAATCTAGAAAATATTGAAATTGCAAACTAGATAATAACAACACTGATGCATGTTGGTGATTTGGAAAACCAGACACCATGATAGGGATTATAGGGACCCTAATAAAAGAAGGATAAGATAAATAGGTTTATAACTATAAGATGACATTAAAAATAAATTATATTAAATTATTCATGAGAATCATACTACTTCCAAATAAAACTTCTTGTGAAGATGCCAACTTAATATGATACATATTTCTGAAAGTAATAGTTCGGCAGACTGTGAATGTTAGGGTGGAATTTGCGCCTGCCAAAACCATTCAATTAAAATCATTAGCAGTAATAATAATGAGGTTTTCTTTGATATGGATGAACTTATCGAGGATCTAGACTATAAGAAAAAATATTTAATATCATTAAAGGATATAATTCTTAATCAATAAATCGATGATCATACTATTAAATATTTTAGTATGAAAAGTGTATTAAATAAATCTAGAGAACAAAATTTTGAAATAACACTTCAAGATCTTCAAATTGAATTACTACATGTAAAGAAAAAAATTAAAGAAATTAAATAAAACTTGACAATTATGAAGAAACAACAAACCAAAACCCAAATTTACTACCAGAATTAGAACGTTAGAAATTGTAATGACCGGGTTACATCATTATAGAAATGCCAACAAGGATAAATTGAGGTCGGAAAAAAGTATTCTTAGTAGAAGGATTTTCCCAACCTTGTCAAATTTTGGGGAAAATTTGAGTCACTAAGGTGTAGGGAAATTTGGTAAATTTTGGTGGAGAAAATAATATTTTGAATTCATAATCAGATAAAAAACATGTTAATAAATTCGTACAACTTTACATAATAAAATTTGAATTAATATATCTCCGGGAATCGATCTTAGCGTCAAAGGTGTTTTCTGAGCATGGTGGGTTAAGATTTTGTTGTAAAAAGAGGGAATTGAAATTCTCTAAGAAGCTCACTACCTCAGATCCAGCGTTGTGACGGTATTTCTGACACTGCAGTGGTATTTATGCCGTTGCAGTGATGCTGCTGCAGAGGGATAAGTCTTGCAGTACCGGATGAGATAGGGTTTGAATTTAGATAATTTTAGAATTTTTTCAAGACGGAGCTACTGGTTCAAGAAGTGTCGCTGCAGAGGGATTGTGCCACTACTATTGAGGGATGGGTGCTGCTGTAGCGGGACAAACGCGGAATAAGTCATAAATAAAACCCCAAACGACCCTATTTTAAACTTTTCAATATTCCAACTCATTTTTCACTAATCTCTAAGCTAATGGTAATTTTTTCATTCTCCAAATTCACTTTTACATCCATAGAACGTAATAGAATGGGTAAATTTTTATGGGGAAGGGTTTCTTAATAGATTCTATGGAACAACTAACTCTAATTTGACTAAGTTTGGAGCATGAGTTTGTTCTAGGGTTTATACAATTGTTTGTACTCTAGGTAATTAGCAATTATTTGTCAATCCCCTTATTATTGTGATTATTTTTAGACCAAGAACAAGTGTAACGAATCTAGAAAGGTAAGGATTAAGTTTCTTATGGGTTCAAGCCTAATTCGAGGCAGGTGATGGTTGTGATTCCATGGTTGTGTGGTATATGCATGTTCTTGCTTCATTTTGATACTTGTATGTATATGAATGTTGCATTATTTATCACAATTGTTGTAAGTGTGATATACGACTAAGGTAGCTACGAAATGATGATGTAAATGTATGATTTTGATGATATACTTGTTATTGCGTTTGTAATGTGTGATTGGGGATCAGATTGTCACTTTTTGACATAAATTTGGATCGGATTTCCACTTTTTAACTTAACTTTTTGTTGGATTGTCACGTTCCGACATAACTTTGGATCGGATTGTCATATTCTGGCATACTTGGGATCATATTTCCATGTTCCGGCAAGCTAACTTGTTTAATTTGGGTTCCGTTAGAGGACCAATGACGTGTTAAGCATGTGAAATATGTTATGTTTTATTAGGTTGACGGTATTGCTTATGTTGATATTAATGCACATGATTATTATATGTTCAAATTGTTATATATTGCACTAGTAGGATAGTCGTGTCATCCTACTACCACATGGTGGTTCTGTACTAATTCTGCTCTTATTTTTGTAGAGTAAAGGGCTTATTCAAGCGGCTATTGACAAACCTCGCTTAGAAGATTACAAATTTTTACATCAACTTCAAGGGTGAGCTTCTTCTTGCAGGCTTCAATGGAGTTCTCTCTCGTCCATATCAACCAATTTTGGACTTGGACCTTTTTGTTTATTAATTGAATAGCTCCTAAGTTATTCTTTATTTACACTTAGTTATTCATTAGTATTTTTAGTATATCGAGTTTTAGGTTCTAGGTTTACCTACCACAAATATTGGTAGTTAAATCATTGTTTACTAATGGAACTTCTCTCTAAGTCTTTTAACTTTCTTTCATAACTTAAATGCCTTAGTTTTTAGAATAATTGTTTTATGTTTGATGGTAGTAGTGGTTCTCCCATCGTCTTGTAAGTGTGGGTGTCCATAACGACAGGTTTGGGTAATGACAAATTAGTTATCGGAGCCCAGGTTTGTTTATCTCGATGTAGAAAATGAAGGCTAATAGAGTCTAGTGGAACGGCACAGGGACGCATTTTCTTTTATTCGATTGGCTATAGGTCTTTAGGGAATCTACATTTTTCTTTACTCTGCTTTGTGCTTTGACTTTATTCCAATTGGTATCTTTCTATTCAAATTGATATCTAACTGCTTCTGTTCTTTTGTTTGTAGATGTTTAATACTTGGTAAAATAACGTTAGGCTCGTAGCTCCCGTCAATACTCCATATAAGGAACCTACAGTGAGAAGTCACCGTCGAGGCAGAGGTAGAGTAAGGGCTATCGATAAAGGTCGCGAAAGAGTGGAGTGGGATGTGGAGGAGGTTCCCATTAACAATGTTTCGGCTAATAAAAATCCTCTGACAAATGATGAAGGGATAGAAGAGGATGTAGAGATGAGTATT
Source organism: Solanum peruvianum (assembly GCA_027705065.1). Classification (NCBI taxonomy): domain Eukaryota; kingdom Viridiplantae; phylum Streptophyta; class Magnoliopsida; order Solanales; family Solanaceae; genus Solanum; species Solanum peruvianum. The sequence goes on from JAKWJD010001760.1 coordinate 27,430,763, forward strand.
TGGGAGAGATTGAAAAAGAGAAAGGAGCACAAGCTAAAGCGATAGGGATCCATCCCATCGATTCGATGTTATCTTCATAGGTCATGTCATTCTTGAAAGTGTTGCCTGGTCTGGGGATGATTCAACCTATCCTAACTCATACTAATCCTACGATATCTAAGATTGTGCCCATGTGGAGTGAAGTGGGAGGTAATGATGCCTTTTGTCATTTGTTTTGGGTTCGGTAATGTCTAATAATGAGCATGATATGTTGACCATGTTTCTTAAGATCAAACCTCCGGTATTTATTGGTTCTAAAACATAATATTCTTATTAGTTCATCTTGAATTGTTATGAGAGGTTGCATAAATTGAGTATTGTTCACCAACATGGGGTTAAGAGTTTCGTTTGAACTTAATTATGAGGCCATGAAATGGTAAAGAGGTTACATGGAATGTAGACTTCTATATTACGTCCGCTTTCTTGGACCCAATTTCATGCCTTATTTATAAAGAAGTATGTGCTTAGGACCTTGATAGATCGCAAGAAGGATGAGTTTATTGTATTGGATCAAGGTGGTATGTGTGTGGCTGCTGATGAGGCCAAGTTTTATGCCTTGTTAAATATGCGACATAATTGGTGACTACGGAAAAAGTGAGCATCTGGTTATTTGTTAAAGGTTTGAATTTTGATCCGCAAGTGTATATTTTCCATATGACGTCCACAAGGAAGAGCTTAAATGAGGTAACAAATTATGTGGAGAAAGTGTAGGGGGTGAAGCGAAATAGTCAAGACAAGGCGTTAAATTCTAGAAATTTTAAAGGCTCCTATGCTAGAGGATCCGGTTGACCTATGCTCACGATCAAGCCAATTTGATCTGCCATCAACACCTACACAGGTAAGTATTCAGGAACTCCATATAATAAATTTAAGGATAGTTAGAGTATTTTGCATAAGAGGGGCAACAGACCATTTGTCAATAACACTTGTTTTTATCATGGGGAACTTTGACACATGAGGAGAGATTGCCCACAACCACACATGTTAGTGTCTTGACAACATCCTTCTCGAGCAATGGAACCCGTTGTCACGACCCGTATTCTTGAATACGAATCGCAACTGGCATCGTTCACCTCTCGGAGGTTGCAGACAAGCCTCTTCTTGCATTCACCACATTCATATGGTTAAATTTAGCGGAAAATTTAAAAATTTTAAAACGTATAAAGTATACATAGACTTCATATAGTTATTTCAGGAATTCATCATATACTACGTTCAACATAAAGGAAAAACCATCTAAGAATTGCGGAATCAATTCAAATCAAAGAATAACATATCATAGTAGTTTGCCAATATGACCTTATTACAAAGCTTCCAATAAATATTTGAAAGAAAATTTTGGGACAACATCCACTAGCTCGGTCTAGATTTAAGGCTAGACTAAAACTGTAGCATCCTCGAAATTAAGAAGACCGACCGAATAGTCTGTAGAAACACTAATGTCCAAACCGTTGCAAAAGTCGTCAATCTGTCCTTTAACGTGCATCTATAAAATAGTAAATAATAGGGGTTAGTACACCACTTGTAATAAGTATGGGTGTATTCACACATACATAAGGCTATGCATGATGAAGGAAAGCTCTTCCTAAACGACATGCTATTTCTTGAAAGTCTAGTCACTAAACTTTCTTAATTCGTTGGTTGTGAATTGTGGTATGAATATGATGTATTTTAATGCATTCAAACAACACAACTCATTTTCTATATGATTGCAATATATTAGTATCATCAACATTATTTTAGAACAACTCGGGCGAAGATTTGAGATTTGAATCCTCTTAGGCCGAGAGCTCCTCTTTGTAAACTTAGATTATTTTTAGTCTTTTTCTTCTTGTTGATTTATAGTTGAATAAATCCTATGGTCCTATGTTTTACTTACAAGTGCAATGATTCATTGTAGTCCCATACCTACAGTGAATCAAGTATGTAATTCAAGAGATTAAGGAAATGACTTAACTACAATTTGGGGCATTAATATATTTATAAGTCAATAATTATTGACTATACTCATTCTTTAGTTGATTGCGTAATGTGCATAGTTCTTGGGGCATATTATTAAAGCTTATGATCTTGCTTACATTGGGCATGAATTCTTTATAAGCCAATCATTATTGGCTAAATTCATTAGGTAATCATTTTGGATAAGCATATTTGAATTCATTATTTTCTTGGGATAATGCACAAGTACCCCCTCAACCTATACCCGAAATCCCAGAGACACACTTATACTATATTAAGGTCCTATTACCCCCCTGAACTTATTTTATAAGTAATTTTCTACCCCTTTTTAGCCTACGTGGCACTAGTTTGAAAAAAAAAAGTCAACAATCGTTGGGCCCACAAGATAGTGCCACGTAGGTCGAAAAGGGGTAAAAAATTATTAATAAAATAAGTTCAGGGGGGTAATAGGACCTTAGTATAGTATAAGTGTGTCTCTGAGATTTCGGGCATAGGCTGAGGGGGTACTTGGGCATTATCCCTTTTCTTGGGATAATGCACAAGTACCCCCTCAACCTATACCCGAAATCCCAGAGACACACTTATACTATATTAAGGTCCTATTACCCCCTGAACTTATTTTATAAGTAATTTTCTACCCCTTTTTAGCCTACGTGGCACTAGTTTGAAAAAATAAGTCAACAATCGTTGGGCCCACAAGATAGTGCCACGTAGGTCGAAAAGGGGTAAAAAATTATTAATAAAATAAGTTCAGGGGGGTAATAGGACCTTAGTATAGTATAAGTGTGTCTCTGAGATTTCGGGCATAGGCTGAGGGGAGGGGGTACTTGGGCATTATCCCTTTTCTTGGGATAATGCACAAGTACCCCCTCAACCTATACCCGAAATCCCAGAGACACACTTATACTATATTAAGGTCCTATTACCCCCTGAACTTATTTTATAAGTAATTTTCTACCCCTTTTTAGCCTACGTGGCACTAGTTTGAAAAAAAAAAGTCAACAATCGTTGGGCCACAAGATAGTGCCACGTAGGTCGAAAAGGGGTAAAAAATTATTAATAAAATAAGTTCAGGGGGGTAATAGGACCTTAGTATAGTATAAGTGTGTCTCTGAGATTTCGGGCATAGGCTGAGGGGGTACTTGGGCATTATCCCTTTTCTTGGGATAATGCACAAGTACCCCTCAAACTATACCCGAAATCCCAGAGACACACTTATACTATATTAAGGTCCTATACCCCCCTGAACTTATTTTATAAGTAATTTTCTACCCCTTTTTAGCCTACGTGGCACTAGTTTGAAAAAAAAAGTCAACAATCGTTGGGCCCACAAGATAGTGCCACGTAGGTCGAAAAGGGGTAAAAAATTATTAATAAAATAAGTTCAGGGGGGTAATAGGACCTTAGTATAGTATAAGTGTGTCTCTGAGATTTCGGGCATAGGCTGAGGGGGTACTTGGGCATTATCCCTTTTCTTGGGATAATGCACAAGTACCCCCTCAACCTATACCCGAAATCCCAGAGACACACTTATACTATATTAAGGTCCTATTACCCCCCTGAACTTATTTTATAAGTAATTTTCTACCCCTTTTTAGCCTACGTGGCACTAGTTTGAAAAAAAAAGTCAACAATCGTTGGGCCCACAAGATAGTGCCACGTAGGTCGAAAAGGGGTAAAAAATTATTAATAAAATAAGTTCAGGGGGGTAATAGGACCTTAGTATAGTATAAGTGTGTCTCTGAGATTTCGGGCATAGGCTGAGGGGGTACTTGGGCATTATCCCTATTTTCTTTGTTATATTCCTAATAAAGGAAGCCATTATAAGTGAAGTTTATTTGTCTTTGTTAACTTTCATGACATGAATATTCATTATTATCTATGACTTTACATATTTTAAACTTCATTGGACAGAGTTTGTCTATTCTTATAGCAAGTCATTCATTATACTATATAATCATTACATTTCATAAGTCATTCTCTATTGATTATTCCATTGATTTCATTACTTTCATGGTAGGGAAGTTAAGGGTTATTTATTTAACGTTTTCATGTTTTTTATATTATACATTTCATATCTACGAGACCATTGAATTTTAGATGTAGTATTAAGACATCTGAAGTGAGGGCCCAACATATGGGACCTCAGCCCGAAGGCTTTCTTTAGCAAACATAGAGTCTCCTTTATTCATTCATTCGTACTTCACATTATTCATTTCATTCATTCGTAGCCTGATGTAAACACAAGCTATACCTAGGATGAAGTTTAAGACTCCCATAGGGATCATGAAGTGCAATGACCATTAATGACCTAATGTCATTACTTGATTCTGATTTCACCTCGCAATTGTCTTGCACAAACACCTTGGGTATCGTTCATTTCATTAACTCTCATACTTTGAGGAACACCAACCATAATCGACATAGATCATGTGAGCATCATCTTCCCCACACCGAAAAGAGGTGGAGTCACTGGACTAGGTAAAACCAGAACATGCTAGCGTATATAGGGAGTTGAAACCTGCTAGAACCCTATGTTGGTAGCATAGGTTCAAAGACAAGGAGATATAAGGAGACTCATACCCGCCTAAATGGACAGTCTCATCTCATGATATTTACACGAACTTCTGCCTTCCGAAAGAAGGAATCGCGACTCATAGCTACACTATTTGGGCTCATTATAAATTTCCATTACATTCATGTCACACATCATAACTAGACTATTGGTGCTCAGTATAAAGCTCCATTACATTCATCTCACGTCTATCATGCTTGCCCTATTTTGTTTATGGGATTTCAGACTTGGGTGGATTTGGTGATTTTTGATATGGCTGATTTTGATATTATCATAGGCATTACTTGTTTGTCCCCCCACGATATTTTGCTTGATTGTAATACAAAGTGTGTGACTCTAGAAATTCTATGAAGGGAAAGATTATAGTAGGAAGGAATGTACAAGCCTAAGCAAGCTAAGATTATATCTTTTATCCGGGTATCAACTAGTAGAGCAGGGTTGTTTAACTTATTTTGCTTATGTTACGGATGTTAAGATTAAGGCTCCATCCATTATGTTTATTTATGTTATGTCTGAATTTAGTGAAAGTATTCATAGGGATTTTTCTAGCATGCCTCCGAAAAGAGACATCGACTTTTGTATTTACGTTGATCATTGTTCTCGTCACATCTCAATTCTTCCATATGACATTGCTCTGTCGAAATAGAGAAACCTTAAGTCTCAAATCTAAAAGCTCCTTTAGAAGGTATTTATTCGTCCTAGTTCTTCTCCATGTGGTGTTATAGTTTTATTTGACAATAAAAAAGATGGTAGTTTGAGGATCTGTATAGATTATTGGCAGTTTAACAAGGTCACCATTCGGAATAGGTACCCCTTTCCTAGAATAGATGATTAATTTGACCAATTGCAAGGTGAAATGATTTTCTTTAAGAGTTTCTTAAGATACAGATGTTATGAATTAAAAATTAGGTCAGAAGATGTAACCAAGACGACGTTTAGGACTAGTTATGGGAATTATGCATTTTAGTGATGTCCTTTGGGTTACTAATGCGTCTGCAGCCTTTATGAGCTTGATTAATGGTTTATTCAAGTCATTTCTCGATTCCTTTGTGATAGTCTTTATTTATGATTTTTTTTCGATAAGTGAAGAATAATATGCTAACCATCTTCGTACAGTTTGGTGTTTTTGGAAATAAAAAGTTATATGGAAGATTTCTAAGTGTGATTTTTGGTGAAATCGGTTGCATTTTTGAAGCATGTAGTGCCAAAAAAGGAGTACGGTATATCTCTAAAATATGGACGCTTTTAACCGGGTTTGGTTACAAAAATTAGGTGTTTATGGGACTTTCTAGTTATTATCATCATTTTCTAAAGGTTTTTCCTCAATTGCTACCCACATAACAAATATAACCACAAAATGAAGTATTGTTTGAATAGACTTAGAAATGTGAGGAGAGATTCCAAAAGCTTAAGATTTTTTTTACCACCGCGCCCATCCTAGAATTACTATTTGAGGGTAAGTACTTCATTCTTTATTGTGATCTTTCACATTCTTCTTAGGGTGTTGTGTTGATGAAGGATCAAATGTCATAGCATATGCCTCACATCAATTGAAGGTTTATGAGAGAAATTATCCCACTCACGATATGAATTTCGCGGCAGTGATGTTTCATCTTTTAATATATGGTTACATTATCTTTATAATGTTATGTGAGAGGTATTTGCTGCTCATCGTAGTTTAAAACATGTGTTCACTCAAATCAATTTACTTTGAGACAGAGGAGATGGATAGAGTTACTCAAGGAATATGATGTAACCATTCAATACCATCTGGGCAAGGCTAATGTGGTACAGGAGCTTTGAGTATAAAAGCGGTATGTATGGGTAGTTTATCTTACTTGACCATAGGCAAGCGACCTTTGGCCAGCGAAATTCAGGACTTAGAATCTTAGTTCATGAAATTGGGTATCTTTTAAAAAGGTGGGCTGTTAGATAGTAGTGAAGTTAAGTCCATGTTCATAGAGGATATAAGGGACAAACTATTCGAGGATAGAGATTTAGAGGAGCTTAGAACGAAGATAGAAATTGGTAGGTCGCAAGATTACTCTCTTGATGCGAATGTGGTACTCAAACATAAGGGTAGAATTTTTGTTCCTAAATTTGAAGACTTGAATAAAAAAGTATTGACATAGTCTCATAGTTTATATATATTCCATTCATCTGGGTGTGACAAAAATGTTCAGAGATCTAGAACGAGTTTATTGGTGGTCGGGTATGAGACAAGACATCATGAAGTTCATGGAGAAATGCCAGAATTTGAAACAAGTTAAGTATTAAAACCAAAGACTTGTAATTTTAATTCAAAGAATGCCAATTCAAAAATGGAATTGGGAAAGAATATCCAAGATTTTGTGGTTGGTCTCCCCATTAAGTTGGGGAAGTTTTATTGGGTTATGGTTGATACATTGACTTAGTAAGCAAATTTTATCCCGGTAAGGGTAGATTACAATGAGGATGAACTATCTAAAATTATGTGAAGGATATAGTAAGATTGCATGGGATGACCATTTCTATCATCTCTGAGTATGTACCCTTTTCACCTCCCAGTTTGGAGGAAATTGCATGATTAATTGGGAAATCAACTCACCTTTAGTACAACCTTTCATCCTCAGACGGATATACAATCACAGAGGACTATTTAAGTGTTGGAAGAGATTTTTTTTAATTGGGTAGTAAACTCACCTTTAGTAAAACCTTTCATCCTCAAACGGATGGACAATTACTGAGGACTATTTAAGTGTTGGAATACATGTTGTTTTGAGTGAATTGGGATAAGTTCTTGCCATTATGTGAGTCCTCTTACAATAATAGCTATAACTAAAACATTGATATAACACCATTTGAGGCGTTGTATTGGAGGGGATTTAGATAACCCATAGGTTGGTTTGAGGTTGGAGATGTGAAACCTTAAGGAGTTGACTTTGTGAAGGATGCTCAACATAAAGTCAAGAGAATTCTAGATAAACTTATAGGCGCTCAAAGTAGACAAAAGGAGTATGCAGATCATAAAGTGATTGGCAAAAATGTCCTCCTTAAGGTATGCCCATAAACAGATTATTAGATCTTGTAAGTAAGGTAAGCTGAGTTCGCGATATATTGGTCTATGTGATGTTCTTGAATGCGTAGGATAGGCGGCGTATAGATTAGCACTACCCCCTCACTTTTCCAGTGTACATCCCATATTTCATGTGTCTATGTTGAAGAGGTATCACGATGATGTTGACTATATCATTAAGTGGGATTTAATTGTGCTACATAAAGAGCTACAATACGAGGAGGAACCGATTGCTATTATTTTTTGTGATGTTTTCAAGTTGAGGACCGAAGAAATTAAGTCCATATAAGATCAACGAAAACATCACCCAGTAGATAAAGCAACTTGGGAGACAAAGAAGGACATATAAGACAAGTATCCACAATTAATTACAGATTGAAGTACTACTTTGCTCTTTCCTTAGCTTACTATTCATATGATTTATCACTCCCGGACTAGTGAGGAGTCAATTGGTATCTATTCTCGAGACAGGGTTCCGTCATTATAAAAATGCCAGCGAGGAAAAATTGGGGTTAGAAAAATGTTTTTGTAGTATTAGGATTTTCCCAACCTTGTCCTGATTTTGAGGAAATCAGAATCATCAAAGTGTAGGGAAATATGGTAGCAATCGGGTGGAGTAAATATCATTTCTATTACATAATCAGGTAGATAACTTGTTTAGAAATTTGTACAAATTTTAGAAATGGAATTTTGATAAATAGATCTTCGGGAATCTATCTTAACGTCAAGGGTATTTTCTGAGCGTAGTGATTTAAGAGTGTGTTGTAAAAAGAGGAATTGAATTTTCTTAAAGTATCTCACTGCCTTTGATCCTTCCGCTGCAGTGAAGCTAATATAAAGGGAATGGTACCGCTGTTAAGGACGAGACGGGGATTGAATGTATATTTTTTTAGATTTTCCACGACAGTGCTTACTAGTTCAAAAAAAAAGTGTCACTGCAACAGGATTAGTGCCGCTGCAGCTGTAGCACCCCAAAATTTCCATAAATTTGTCTGGAGTCTCACCTGTTTAGCTAAGACTTAAAACAGTGCTTCTAAATCTACAAAGGTTAATGAATTCTATTTGGAAGTGTTAGAATCAAAACATCAAGAAATAACCATGACGTTCGGAGATTTGTGAAAAATGACCTATTGTTCCTTCATGTAATTCAAGGAGTTTTAAGAGTCAGAATTAAGTCAACATTTAGTTGAAAGGTTTGAAATACACATTAGAGTGTTTTTAGGGTCAAAACTTCCGGTACAACTCCCCAAGGACCACCCTAATGGCCCTTGACGAGGGACCCTGCATTTTTACCCCAAAAGTATCAAATGGACGTGATCATTGACAAACAAAACGAGGAGCCATCGATGGGTCAACGGACTGTTGATGGATCTCCATGGTTCATACTTAGAAAAATCACAAAATATCTCCATGAACCAATCTCTGATTCAAACCGCGGATTACTAGGACAGCCCATTGTTCGGACTATGCCCCGTCGACGTGGAGTCATCGATTGGTCTTGGACTTCGCTAACCAATTTAAGTTAAGCATAGGGTAATTAATTAATTAATTTATTTGGGGTGAAGGGGTGGTTAATTAAATTAGTTGGGGACTACAAAAGAGTTAGACTTTATTAAACTAACGTTACACTTCATTATTTTCTAAACCCAATTCATTCTCACTTCTCGCTACTTTCTCTCACTACCCAAAGCTCCCTATTGAAGACCAATGTTCAAGTTTCATTAGGACTTCAAAATTCATGTTTTCTTCCATAATTATTCAAGGATTTTTATGGTAGCTATTTACTCTTGGGATTCGTTTATCCAAGAGGCTCTTAAAAATTTGTTCCTAAAGATGTCTAATGTCATGATTTTCATCCAATTTCGTGCGTTACCTTTCAAATTGATTTAATGTTGTCTTGTATGGATTAATATTGACATATTATGATTTTTTGTAGGTCGATTTTCATAATTCCTTTCTATTTGACCTAATTTCTCTAAAAGGTTTATGATTGTCCTTTTTCCCTAACCTTAGGTTATGAATTAGGTTTATTGGTTATTAGGGAGGATGAAATTGATTTAGTTATTGTATTGTAAACATATCAAAAGTCAAAGACGTGTTCAAGAGCCTAACGTAAAAGTAAAATCGTTTGGACACTATTGTAAGGTTTATTTTTATGAATATAAGTCATTTAGGAAGTTTAGAAACCAAAACGTCCTGGAAAGTCCATGACGTCCGGAAACTAGTTCAATGAGGTACTAGCGTGCCTTAGTCTATTTAACTAGCTTTTAGGAGTCGGAAACTGATGAATTATGGTGGAAGGCTATCTAACATGTATTATAGTTTATTCATACTCAAAACATTCGGGAATGACTCCACCAGGACAAACCAAATGCCCTTGACGAAGACCCTTGCGGCTTCGCAAGCAGCTCCCCAAGGCAGTGTTCACAAACGATTGACATAGACAGTTCATGAGCCAATCGATGGGAAGTTGATTGACTCTATCGACGGACGCTTAGAATATTTGGACAAGGTTGAGATTTGGCAAGTCTCTAAACTAAACAACGGACCGACAGGACGGTTGGTGCCTTTGTTTATGGATTGACACACGAGGCATCGATGTGGTGCCACCTTAGAGGGCCTGTTTTGGTGACTCAATTTTAAGTGAATGGAGTTAATTAACTTAGGGGTTAGGAAGTTAGTTATGGGTTAATAGATCTAATTAAGTTAATTAATAACCTATATAAAGACCATAACCTAATTAGACTACCCTAAGCTCTTATAATTCCTAAAACCTAAACTCTCTTACTTCTCTCTTATTTCTCTCTCCCATGTTTAAGATAGAAGGTTAAATTCAAAGGGGTTATTGGGATGGAATCACAAATATTTCTCAATAAATCTTCATCAAACATTAAGTTATATTTTTTTTTTATAACTTTGCTACTTCTTTCCCCAAATGGTTCCACCAAATTGATTTCAAAACTAAGAAATTCAAGAAGGTCTTTTCCAATCTCGAAATTGTTCCATCAATTACATTTGTTTTTGTTTTATTTTGGATATTATGAACATATTAACATGTATTATAACTCAATTATTCTATTTCTTGATAGATTTGTCTAGTTTTTAGAAGATAACCTATTCCCCTTAACCCTAGACTATGATCTTTATTTAAATAGTGTAATGTAAGTTCAATTGAATTGGTTATTAGATGAATTACTATTAGATGATGTTATTGTATAAATTATGAATAGATTAGGATGAATTATATTCATATCATGCTAGTTCATGAGTGATTGAACTAGAGTATGACATTGACCTAAGTCTCTTATATTAAGATATGAACTAGTGGTGGATTGTGATGATATTGCATTGAAGTATATCCTCTATTAGGATTGATAGGGTTTGTATGATGTTGGATTGAATTGTCTTGACTATGATTTCTGAGGTTTTGTTTAATACTTAAATCATATAAGGATGGTTAAGTTACCAATGTGCCTTATCATGAGGTGATTGTGTAAATAAGCTAACCTTACTTATATGAATTGTACGGAAAGGATAATACTCATGCAATTTCTAATTGAGCTATTATGATGATGATCATATAACGGATAAAACCTATGACCTACATTAAGAAATGATGATTAATAAAGACATTACAGATATTTCAAACTGGACTTAGCTTAGCACCAAGTGAACTTGACAAAGGGAGGTGTTAACTTTCCATAGAGAAGGATTAACCTAATAGTTCCACATGAGGTGTTGACTCCCCTATGAAGGATACTCATCTTATGGATTCCCATGAGATGAGTCTCTAATTGCCAAGTGGCATGCAGAGAGTTCATACATATCTCTTAGTTCTTAAACTATGTTACCCCATAGAAAGACTAGCTAGTGGTTCCACCTAAAAAGCTACGTTTATATTTGGTTTTAGTTTTGCCGATAGACCACCTTCCATCGGTGTAAGGTTTTACAATATCAGGTTCCACATTTAGCTTTTGTGGTCTATGTCGATTAAGGAAAGTGTAACCTAAACGAAAATGAAGTAATTAACTACAAACAACTAGGGTGACCAAAGAGGTTTGACTTAGGGTAGGTAGGGGTATGAGACTCTACGTATCCCTTGCACTAGTTTGACTTGAAGGAAACTTTACAAGGTTGTTCTAATATATATATGTATATGGTTATAATTGTATATGATATGTATATGATGATCTTGCACATTGATAATACTATATGATGATTAGATATACTTATGAATATTTGTTGGTCTTCATTGTTAAAGTATTATTATATGTACTATCAATGTTATTCTATCAGAAGTTTGATGTTAGTCATGATTATTGTTAGGTTACTTCATTAAGTAAGGTTATGGCGCTATGACTGGTCATTGCACTTGCTGATTCAAGAGGAGTTCATGGGTAATATTCTTGCTTTGGCTATGTTTTAATGAACTCTTATTAATGCTTGTTGATATTATAACTTGATGATAGAGTTGCCTGACTATGTGTTCAGTTATGTCCTACGCATGTTGATTTGGCTAGACTTAGTATTGTTGGTCTTGTGATGTACATGCTTTAACTTAATGAATATATGTTAGTGATTGGTATGGTCCTATTGAATATGTATAAGTCTTTGTAAAGGAAAAATGTGTTTTAATGAAAGGTCCCTTTTTAGCATGATTTCATGATATGTGTGCATATGGTCTCATACTTAGTACAAGTGGTGTACTAACCCCAGTTTCTCCCTTTTTCCCAAAAATTTTAGGTTCCGGTCGTTGAAGGGATTTGTGATGACTTTGAAGGAAGACATGGGTAGGTCCTCACTTTCCGAGGACAATGCCATTATCAAGCTTATGAAGTTGTTATAGCTTTAAGACTGTTATGTATTTTCCATTTCATTTGAGTACTAATGATTGTATATCCTACATATGAATCTTATTATATTGATGTATGAGCTAGACCCAAATTGTTATCATCTTGTTAGATGGTTATGAGATGACACATCCATTTGAGACTATGTTATATCAATATATATATGTAATAAAAGTATAAGACTAAGTAACTTCGTATATGAAGGGTCTATGTATACTCGATATTAATATTAAGTGTATGTAGAGGTTTATGTAAATCTCAATGTATAAGTAATGAAAAAGTTTTAGATTTTTTGCATTTTAACCTATGAATGTAGTGATGTAAGCTTAGTGTCTACTCGTAGTCCTCAAAGAGGAGGACGACACCGTTACGTTTAGGGGTTGCTCCCCGGATGTAGCAAACTTTGTATCAGAGCATGAGGTTAAATATATGTGATTCAATGTCTCACTTAACCATGTATATGTAGATTCTTACTCATAATTTTGAAGCGCGCCACATTTATGAATACGAACCTTTGTGATGCTTAGGAAACTCTCACTTTTTGGAAGTCCAATATCGTGCCTCTAGAGTTTTAACTCTATGTTCTTTCAGAATCTAATCCTTTAATGTAATTAAAGGCAATGAATACTCAAAGGAACACGGCACGAATAGTTCAATAATAGATCCACAATGCGTGAGATCCTCCCGTAGGCAATCAAGTCCCTTCTCTTGAAGAAGATGCTAGTGATGACCAAGCACGATCGATCCTCCTCCTTTAACATATGGTGACATAAGTGTTGCCCTTCTCCATATGGCCCAAGCCATTAATTCTAAAGCACAAGTTGTCACTAGCCAAGCTCAAACCATGATGACCAAAGCTAATCGGGAGGTTTTACCCAGAGCAAACCAACATGTTGGTACCATGGCCTCGCGTTTTAGAGATATTACTAGGATGAATCTCTCTACTTTCACTGGGTCCAAGGTTGAGGACAACCCCCAAGAATTCATTGATTAAACCTACAAGATCCTTTATGCTATTGGGTTTACTACTAGTGAGAAGGTCGAGTTAAACACTTACAAACTCAAAGACGTGGCCCAATCTTGGTAAGCCCAATAGAGAGAAAATATGCCTTTAAGGGGTGAATTAGTGACTTGGGAGGTTTTCAAGAAGGCTTTTCTTGATAGATTATTTCCTAGGAAGAAGTTGGCTGATAAAGTGGTGGAGTTCATCAAACTTCGTTTAGCAAGTATGACTGTACTTTAATACTCCTTGAAATTCTTTAAATTGTCAAAGTATGCTCATTATTTGGTTTACAAAGCTAGAGATGAAATGAACCGCATTGTGACGGTAGTGACAGATGACTTGCAAGAGGAATGTCACTCGGTTATGCTACATGACAATATGAACATTTCTTGTCTCATGGTTCATGCTCAACAAGTTAAAGAGACAAGGTCTAAGATGAAGAGTAGAGATGCGAAGAGGGCAAAGTCTTTTGATGGTGGTTCGTCAAAGGGTAGGCTTGATAGTCAAGATAATCCTAGGTTCAAAGAGAGGTATTGTAAAATTCTGGAAAATCAATTGTCTAATGAAAAGCCAGTATGCCCTTAGGATAAACTATTAGAGGTATATAGGCACCCCAATTCCCAATATTGAAAAATAAAGGGCATAGTATAGAAAATTTTCTAAGGGATATTAGCCAATTTTTTACATAGGAATAAGAAATATACTTTTAGGGTTGTCATACCCCAATCCATGATTGATGTTCAATAAATGTACCTTCAATGAAGACCCTAAGCTAAAAGAAAATCCATTATGAATAGTTTCACACAAAGTACTAGGCATCCAAGTGTCAAGCCTAGTACTATTCTACATGACCATTTAAAGTGATCATGTAAATTAAGTAGTGCCCAATAACATAGTGGGGGTTCTTGGGACAATAAGTAAACATTCCCAAAGGAACCATAAATTAATAGTTAGTTAGGAAAGTACAACCAATCCATGTTCAAGCAGATGCGCAAGTCAGGTGAAGAAGTACCAAAGGAGAGGTTAGGGTAATTAAGGCGACAAAAACACCCATAAGGGACCACTCAACATTGGGCCTAACTTCCTAACAAATTTCAGACTCTAACCTAATTCCCCAAATATCTAACTAACCTAGGACTAACCGAATTTGACCCATTAGTGCACCTGACAAACTAGGACCAAACCGGGTTGACACTAACCTAGTACTAGTCAAAGAGACAACCTAGTACCTAACCTAGTATGGTCCAAAGGGTAGTAATGGTCCTAACAACATAGGGGTACTTTATTGATTCCCATAGGTTACCCAATTAACTAATTTAGAAAATTCATTTATTTATTTAAAAGGGATAAAACCGAAAATAAAAAGGAAAATTTCAGATTTTGGTTAAGACTAGAAAGGATCAAGTTGTACGTAACCTAGGATGGTCCAAAGAGTTAGTTATGATTCGAACGACTTAAGGTTACTTTATTAATTAACCTAGGCTACATAATTAATTAATTTAGAAACATAATTAATAAATTTAAAGGGGAAAAATCAAAATCACAAAAAAATATCCAGATTTTGGTTAAAAAAAATAAAAAGACAACCTAGTACCTAACCTAGGATGGTTCAAAGGATCAGTTATGGTTATAATGACTTAACGGTACTTTATTAAATACCATTGGTAGCATAGTTAATTAAATAAAGGGGGTCAAAACGAAATTCTTACACTAACCTAGTACAACTCGAGAAACATTCTAGTACTTAAACTAGGATAGTCCAAAAGAGTTAATTTTTTTTCCAATGACTTGAGGGTACTTTAGTACTTATACTAGGTACCTATATTGATTAAATTAATTATTTTACTGATTAATATAAACTAAAAATGTTGACCAAAACCATAGTCAACACCAATTTCCAAATTTTACTGAGCGTTATGTTCTCCTATGTTTAGGCAACTTTGGAGGTTTTTTTTAGTACTTAGTTAATAAAGTAATTCAATTAAATTATTAAACCCCAAGTTGAATAAATCATGGTCAGTTACTAAACCGAAAAACCACGTTCAAATTCAAACAAATACATGACTAAAATCATAAAACAAGCGTGACAAAACAGTAAACAAATTGCAATAAAAAAAACAGAAAATTTCTTAGATGATTTTCAAGGTATTCTTAGATTAAGTTCTACTTAAGGTATGGGTTTACTCTCATGGAATTCTTTCTCAAAGAGGCTTTTCAAACATTTCAAAATCTTGAATTTTGAAACTAGGGTTGTTTCCCAATGATATTGTTGAACGTCCATATCCCTAGTTATCCCTGTTTTCGATCCTTTAAATATATAGATGTAATATTGAACATGTTGTTGGTATGTGGTTCTAACTGATTTTATAAGTTCTTGATTTATTAATGATTAAAGAGGTCTATAGATTAGATTCAGATGATTGAGTGATTCGTTACACAGATTAAGGAATGACATAATGCTCAATTTTCTGTATGAGAAAGAAGAAGTTGTTATGAGTTGTTTATGAAGTTCAGTCTAATGTTATAGGCTTTTCATTGATTTATAATTATAAGTTAATTTTAATGTAAAAATATTGGCTTAAAACAAATGAAGTTTAAATGACCACCATATGTGAAAGTTTTGTTTATGCCAACAAATTTGGCTAGCAAAACTATGTCCAAAATATTATCTCCCAAAATGTGTGAAGTTATACTAATAAAGTGATACCAATCTCTACATCAATGAACTCATAACATAGGGTATGTAATCAATGGGACAAGTCCCAACATACCCTATCCACACGAACTTGTGAACGTAATAGCATTGAATAATTAGTTATAACTTTCATAAAAAAATCAAAGCTAGTTCATGAATCTATATTGCCAAATAAACTTCATAGCTTACCAAACAAATCATTGAATTGTTCTTGTAAGTTAATCAAGGATTAAAAGTTCAAGTGTAGTGAAAATTTTGCTTATGCCAAAAATTTATCTACAAAATTATTTTCAAAATATGTAATAGAATTGGCTCATGATTGAATGAAATTATACTTGAATGAATTGCCTGCCTTATGCCAATAAAATGGCTTACAATACATCGTATAAGAGTGATGAATGATATTGTCTATCTATTTTTAAATAATTAAAAGATTAGCTAATGGCTAAGGTATACCAAACTAAACATGAAGGAGTGTAACTTTGGCTTGTGCAAATAAATTATCTATGAAGTCAGTTTTCAAATTTTCTAGGCCAATTCTAATTTTGTGCCAATCATATATAAGCAAAGTGTTGAAATGACAATATAATTACCTCTAAGGTAATTCAATGAATCCATATACAATGTCATGACAATCATTGGGACAAGTCCCAACATGCCCTAACCATATGAACTATGAACATATGTAATTCATTGAGTGAAGTTCTCATCGTCCATAAAAGATAATGCGAAGATATAAAACAAAATTAAGCAAGTAACATGAGTTATAAATAACTAAATATGTCTAAGTTAAGAAAGCGACCAGAATGAGGTAGTAAAATAAGTGAGACAATCCTCACTTACACCTAAGCTACTATGTTAAAAATAGTGAGGAATGAAGGTGTTAGAATGAAAGTATTGAGACTGATGTATATATAATACTAATGAAGAGATTAGAAATCATCTATTGAGATATGATATCCTCATCCTAGAAGCCAACTTCCATGACGTATGAGTTGAATAAAGTTGAACTTTATACTGAGAACCGATAGACTAGCTCTGAGCGTTGATGCCTACTTTCGAGAAGGGTGGAGGTTCACGTAACTCTCGTGAGATGATATTGTCCAGCATGCCGGGTATGGGTCTCATTATATCTCCTAGTATTCGAACCTATACTGTCAATATAGGGATCTAACGGGGTTCAATTTCCATGAACGCTAGCAGGTTTTGGGTCACTATGGCCGGTTATTCACTTTGTTTTCAGTGTGGGGTAGACACTGGATTTCAGGATGCTCACATGATCTATGTCGGTTAAGGTTTGAGTTCATCAATGTATGAAAGATAATGAAAAGTAATGACATTAGGTCATTCTTGGTCATTGCACTTCATGATCCCGATGGAGTCTTAATATTTATCCTCGGTATAGTTGGTGTTTACATCAGATTTTGAATGAATTACATGAATAATGTGAGGTACGAATAACGAATGAAGCAGGCTCTGTGTTTGCTAAAGAAAGGCCTTTGGGTTGATGTCCCATATGTTGGGCCCTCACTTGAGTTGTTATATGCTACATAAACAATTTCAAAGTCTCGTGTATATGAAATGTATAATGTATAAAACATGAATGTTATGATAGTTTAAGGAATCACGCACTACATGGTAGGGAAATCATTCCTTAGTCCTTGGATTACTTAAATCGACTCATTATATGGGACTACAATGAATCATTGCACTTGCAAGTAAAACATAGTACCAAAGTAGTTATTGAACTACACAACAACAAGAAGAAAAACACTGAAAAATAATCTAAGTGTACAAAGCGGAGCTCTCAACATAAGACGATCAAAATCTCAATTGTTCGCTCGAGTTGTTCTAAAATTATGTTGATGATACTAATATTATTTTAATCCTATAGAAAATGAGTTGTGATTTGAATGCATTAAATTACATCATATTCGTACCACAATTCACAACCAATGAATTAGGAATGTCTAGTGACTAGACTTTCCAGAAATAACATGTCGTTTAGGATGAGGTTTCATTGATCATGCATAGCTTTATATGTATGTGCGCTTAAACCCATACTTGGTACAAGTGGTGTACTAGCACCATACTATTTACTATTTATATACGTGTAGGTTAGAGAACAGGTTGACATCAGTTGCAGCGGTTTGGACTTCAGCTGTCACGACCAGAATCTAGACCCCAGACGAGACCGTCGTCGTTGACCTCTCAAAGGTCGCAAACAAGCCTACTTACGTCGTTCTTACTTTACATAGGTTAATTTTTAGCGGAAAATTTGAAATTTTTGATTCTTTAATCATACTTCCTAAACATTCTTAATATTTCATAATCGTTCATCATCAACCATCTAACATTTAAGATATAAGCAACTGAAAGAAATAATTCATTAAGTATTAATTGTATATTGGCCAAAATAGCACCTATACAAAGTCTGAACTAAAACAGGAAAGAAACGCTAGTGGAACGTGCTCCACTAGCTCAACTCTAAAACTACGCTAGAATGTAAAACGGTAGCATCCTAGAAAGCATGAGGACCTACATAACTCCAGATGAATGCTGACGTCCGGATAGCTGGAACAAAGAACCTGTAGCTCTACCGTCCACCTGTGCCTGCACCTAAAGTAGATGTTTCTATGGAATTAGTACACACTTGTACTAAGTATGGGTATATGCAAGCACACACTAGAGACATGCATGAGAAAGAATAGCTCTTTCCTAACAACACGATTTTTTTGAAAGTCAAGTCAGTGGACTTGCCAAATTGAGATTGGAAAAATTATGCCATGAGAGTGACATGCATCATTATCATTATCGTACTACACACAACACATAACATCTTCATATAAGACATAACATATAAAACATAGTTTCTTTCATATTATTCATTCATATACCATGAGACCTTGTTATCATAGACTTAACCTTAAGACTTTCCAAAATGAGGGCTCAACATATGGGACCTCAACTAGGAAGCCTGCTTTAGCAAACAAAGAGTCTGCTTCATTCCTTCATACATATTTCGTTTCAATTCATTCATAGGCCAGTGCAAACACCAGCTAAACTAAGGATGTAGTTTAAGACTTTCATCGGGTTTGCTGTGCAATGATCAGGAATAACCTAATGTCATTACCTGAATCTAGCTCACCTCTTTATTATCCTATCCTAACACCTTCGGTATCATTCATTTCTTTATATGATTCATTTGAGGTTGACCTCATTCATTCATTGAGAACTTTAACCTTAACCGACATAGATCCTATGAGCATCATGAAATCCAGTGTCTCCCCCACACCGAAAAGAGGTGGAATCACCGGCCAAAGCGATTCAATAACATGGTAGCATATATAGGAATTTAACCCCGCCAGATCCCTATAGTGGCAATATAGGTTCAAAGACTAGGAGATGTATGGAAACCCGTACCCGGCAAGCCGGACAGTCTCATCTCATGAGAGTTACGTGAACCTCCGCCCTTCCCGAAAGAAGGTATCACCGCTCATACATAGCCTATCGGTGCTCGGTATAAAGTTCCATTACATTCAACTCATACATCATGGAAGTTGGCTTGTAGTATGAGGACATCATATCTCAATAGATGATTTCTCATCTCATCATTTGTATTAAGTGTGTTAAACTCAATGTTTTCATTAGAGTGTTCATCGAGACTGATCTCTTCATTATCTTACACTCTCATTGGTGAGTACGTATTGGTAACATTTACTTAGGCTCATTTGAGATTGCTCTCATCATATACATTAGCCTCACATCATGGTTGTCACCACATTCTTCATTTCATTACGTATATCTTAGGTTCACTTATTTTTGAACGTATGTTAAACTTATGTGTCTATACATACAAGCCATGGGGCTTCATTTATAGTTCGTTAAGTGATTCTTATTTTCCTAAGATTATGTATTACAAGACTTATGTATCTTGTATATACACCAAGATCTTGATTTTTGATCTAAGTAGATGACATTATTCTTGAATATTTTACTCACGTATGACTTATGTATCAATACGGAGGTTTGGACACGGAAACCCAAATCTTGAATTATTTGGATATCATTTATATTTTTCATTGATTGTAGGTCTAATATTCATAAATTTAGAACTCTAAATTAAATCTCAAAATTTTCATGACATAATAAATTTTCTATTTTATTAGAATTCTAAATTAATTTCAATCATTTACATGAAAGAATAATTTTCTATTTTAATTAGAATTCTAATTTAAATCTCAATATTTTCATAAAAGAATTGATCTTCCAACTTTAATTAGAATTTTAATTCATTATATTTTTATTTTTTATTTTTATTTTATTTAAATTCGCTTGAATAGGGAGGTTGTGGGTTCGAACCCCCACAACCCCCCTTATTTTTCACTTATTTTCGCTGGGGATGGAGGCTGTGAGGTTGTGGGTTCGAACCCCCACAGCCTCACCTTTAACCCCTTAATATTTTACCCCCCCTTCAACTCTGAGGTCGTGGGTTCGATCCCCACGCCTCACATCCCTTCTTTTTTTTTTTGCGAACAGGGGTCGTGGGTTCGATCCCTGCCCCCAGCATTCCCTTTTTAATCTTTTTTTTCTTATCGCGCGTGGCTGGGGGTCGCGAGTTCGATCCCCCCCAGCTCCCTTTTCTTTTCTTTTTCATCGCACAACAGGGGCGAGGGTTCGATTCCCCCCAGCACCATTTTTTTTTCTTTTCAGCGAAAATTCGCTGCTCCCAGCCCCTAGTTCGAATCCCCCTTAGCGCGCTTCTTTTTTTTTAAAAAAAAAACAGGCGTTGGTGAGGTCCTGGGTTCGATCCCTGCAGACCTCACCTATTTTATTTTTTATTTTTTTGACACCCAAAATTTCCAGATTTCACCTGTAGCAAATTTACAGATTCTGGAACTTTGTTACACATTTTTATGAAGCCATTTACGGGAATTTTAAGCACCTCTTTATTTTTCGTTAAGTTAGGATTCTTAAGACAAGTAAAAAGTATAATTTGGTCATTTGTTTAACTAAAATTTCTAGCATTTCAACCAAGTGAACATCAAGCTTTTAAGAGCCTCTATTTGCACATAAAACACGAGTAATCTCTAATCTATTAACATGCTAAAGAAAGACTTA
Organism: Solanum peruvianum; assembly: GCA_027705065.1. Taxonomy (NCBI): domain Eukaryota; kingdom Viridiplantae; phylum Streptophyta; class Magnoliopsida; order Solanales; family Solanaceae; genus Solanum; species Solanum peruvianum. The sequence goes on from JAKWJD010001760.1 coordinate 27,452,060, forward strand.
AAGTCATGGTCAAAATTTTGCACAAATACATACATATATACTTTCATACTTTCCCAAAGACACAAAATTTAAACACATCATTCATGCAAGAATCTAGCAGCACAACATACCCATCCTGCAAATTCGTTCGGGAGCTAAGGATAAGGACATACGAAGGGGAACAACCTTAGTTTCAAGAGTTTAAGAAACGTTCGAAAGAAAGTACTCTTGGAGAAAGAATTGCATGAGAGAAACCCATAAATTTATTTATGTTCAAACGAAGAATTCGCTACCCAAAATTCTCTCCAAAAGGCAGTCCAAGTTTCTTCAACGTCCACAACACTCAACGAACAACTCCTCTTCGCCTTAATATTTTTTTGATTGCTTTGCTTTTCTTAAAATTTTCAAGCATGAAGAACTGTTGATATTTGGCAGAAATAATGTGAGGAAGATGGAGAACGTGAGAGAGAGAGAGAGTTAAGAAGCGTGAGAGAGAGAGAACTATTAGGATTAGGAGACTAATTCAAGAATTAGTCAAATAAAATTTAAAATAAATAAATACAAATCTGTTTTTAATTATTTATTTATTTATTCATTTAAAACGTGAAAGGACAATTATGCCCTTAAATACCTATTTATTCTTATTTATATATTTATTTTTTTTGGATCGTTACATCAGCGTTTCTCTAAACCATTTGGTAGGTACTCATGATTTCGAGGATTCTACAAATTTATTCTAGGGTTAGTTTTATACATATCTAGTGTATGTTTTCCCCGGCATTTCTTTCGGACCTTCATTTCAAAGCTTTGTAATAAGTCCATGTTTTGCAAACTATTTATGATATATTCATTTTCAGTTTCATATTGATTCTTTATGTTAGATTGTTTTTAAATTATGTTGAAATTAGTATATGATGTATCTAGTTAATAATTATATGAAGTCTATGTATACTTCATACATATAAAAAAATTTAAATTTTCCGCAAATTTAACTAGATAATTGTGATGAATGCAAGATGAGTCTTGTCTGCTACCTCTGAGAGGTCCACGACACCCGTTGCGATCCCGATTCGTGAATCCGGGTCGTGACAGGTTTTCTAATAAAAATCCTTCCAAGTTCCCTAAGGCTATTGATGATAGGGTTTCTAACCCTAAGCCTAACAAGGGAAGGGATACTAGTTCACCAAACAAGAAAACTACTTCTGCCAATTGTGGAAAAGGTCATCTCGGTGAATGCTCAGTTGGAATTGGAAATTGTTTTAGTTGTGGCAAGAGTGCACACAAGGTTAGGGATAGCCCTAATGTGATGGTTCAAGAAAAGAGTATTGGTCAAGCTCAATAAAATATTTCTAATAATGCTCCGAAGAAGAATCTCTTTTGTGCTCTGTACTCTAGGGGTGAGCACGAGACTTCCCCCATTGTGGTGACCGGTATGTTCAAAGTCTTTTCTATTGATGTACGAGCAAGAGAATTCCCCCGATGTGGTGACCGGTATGTTCAAAGTCTTTTCTATTGATGTATATGAGTTGCTTTATCCGAGTTCCACACTATCATTTGTTACTCCTCTAGTAGCTAAAAAGTTTGACATTTTGACCGATATCTTGAATGAACCTTTTATAGTGTCTACCCCGATGGGTGAGTTGGTTGTTGCAAAGAGGGTGTATAGAAATCTTCCTACAATGTTTCCCAATAGAGTTACTTATGTTGAACTAGTAGAACTTGATATGCTTGATTTTGATCTAACATTGGGTATGGATTGGTTGCATGCTTTCTTTGTCTCTATAGATTGTAGAACAAGGGTGGTGAAGTTAAATTTTCCAAATGAACATGTTTTAGAGTGGAAGGGGGGAAATTCTATTCCTCTAGGTTGTATCATTTATTGTTTAAAAGCATGCAAAATGATCTCTAAAGGGTGCTTATACCATATAGTAAGAGCCCAAGATGTAGGCTCCGAAGTTCCTCCCAATGAGTCGGTCCCGGTAGTGAGGGAATTTCAAGAGGTATTTCCGAATAATTTTCCAGGTATTCTTATGGAACGGGAAATTGATTTTTGTATCGACTTATTATCGGATACAAATCCCATTTCAATTCCTCATTATCGGATGTCTCCGGCCAAAATGAAAGAGTTGAAGGCTCAACCCAAAAATTTACTAGAAAAAGACTTCATTAGACCTACTATTTCTCCATGGGGTGCTCAGGTTTTGTGTGTGGACAAGAAGGATGGATCCCTTATAATTTGTATCAATCATCTCCAAATAAATAAAGTCGCTATCAAGAACAATATCCTGTCATTTGGATTGACAATTTGTTTGATCAACTCCAAGGGAAAAGCTACTTTTCTAAGATTGACTTGAGATTGGGGTATCACCAACTTAATGCGAGAGGTGAAGGTATACCAAAAATGGCATTTTGGTCTAGATATGGTCACTATCAATTCTTAATAATGTCCTTTGGTCTCACTTATACCCCGACATCATTTATGGATCTTATAAATAGGGTATTTCGAAGTTACCTAGATTAATTTGTCATTGTTTCCATTTAAGATATCTTGGTATATTCAACAAATGAGGATGAACACATGGACAATTTGAGGGTGGAGTTACAAGTGCTTAAGGAGAACCATTTTTTTGCAAAGTATATCAAATGTGAGTTTTGGTTAAGGTCGGTGGAATTTCTTCGTCATATAATCTCTAGTGAGGGAGTTGAGGTTGATCTAAGAAAAACAGGCGGTGAAAAATTGGAATAGACCATCGACTCCAACAGACATTAGGAGTATCTTAGGTCCAGCGGGTTATTATAATAGGTTTCTGGATGGTTTTGCGTCCATTGCATATCCCTTTACTACTTTGACCCAAAAGAGTAAGAAATTTGAGTTGTCAAAGGCATGTGAGAGAAGCTTCCAAATGTTGAAATATACACTTACTTCCGCTCAGGTGTTGACTTTACCAGAGGGTATAAAGGTTTCGTTGAATATTGTGATTCATCCCGAGTTTCTTTAGGTTGTGTGCTTATGGAACATAGAAAGGTGGTAGACTATGCTTCTAGATAACTTAAGGTGCATGAAAGGAACTATCCAAATCATGATCTTGAGATAGAGGCCGTGGTATTTTCCTTTAAAATATGGAGGCATTACTTGTATGGTGTCCATGTTGACGTGTATACCGACAACAAGAGTTTTCAATATGTGTTTACTCAAAAGGAGTTGTATCTCCGACCAAGAAGGTGGTTGAAATTTTTGAAAGATTACGGCATGAGTATTCTCTATTAACTCATCAAGGACAACGTGGTTGAGAATGATTAAAGTCGTATGACTAGGAATAGTGTGTCCATGTAGAGGAAGCAATGAAAGACCTAGTGAAAGATGTTCATTGGTTGGTTTGATTTGGTGTAATAATGGAAGATTCTCCATCATAACTTTGAGTCATCATTGGTGGTTAAGGTGAAGTCCAAACAACACCTTGATCAACCATTGATGGATTTGAAGGAATCGGTTCTTGGTAAGCTTATTGAGTCATTCTCCTTAGGGAGGGATGGTGTCTTGAGGTATCAATGAAGGTTGTGTGTTCCCAGTTTAGATGGTTTGAGGAACCGGATCCTTGATAAAGCTCATGGGTCCCGTTAATCCATTCATCCGAGATTGAAAAAGATGTTTCATGAGCTTAGGGTAGTGTTTTGATGGGAAGGTTTGAAGAAGGACATAGCGAAATTTGTATTTAAGTGTCCAAGATTCCATCAAGTGAAAGCTGGACAGCAAAAGTTGCGTTATTTACTTCAAGAAATCAAAGTTCATACTTACAAGGGGAAATACATCATTATGGATTTAGTGGTAGGTTTTCCTTGGACACAAAAGCAATATGACTCCAAATGGGTGGTTGTGGATAGGTTGAGCAGATACGCTCATTTTATTTCCGTCAAGTCTACCTTTTCGACGGAGGATTATGAAAGGATATTCATAGATGAGATTGTGTGTCGCCATGGTTTTCTGTTATCCTCCGTATAGGATAGAGGAGCACAATTCACATCTAGGTTTGGAGGACATTCCAAGAAGGATTTGGTATCAAGGTGAAATTAAGCACCACTTTTCATCCCCAAATGAATGGTCAAGCAGAGTGTACTACTAATACCCTTCAAGATATTCTTAGAACTTGTATCATTGATTTCAAGGGATATTCGGATAAGCACTTGCCTTTGGTTGAGTTTTCTTATATTAATAGTTTCCATTAATCCATATCCACGGCTCCTTATAAATCCTTGTATGGTAGGAGGTGTAGGTCCCCTATTGTGTGGTCTGAAGTTAGTGAGTATTCACTTCTTGTTCTTAATTTTTTTTATAAGACTTTGGAGAAGGTTCATATCATAAGGAACGGTTGCAAACAACCTATAGTATACAAAAGTCTTATGTAGATCATATGAGAAGGGATTCAATGTTTTAAGAGGGTGATAAGGTGTACTTGAAAATTATGCATAAGAAAGGGTGATTAGATTTGGAAAGAAAGGTAAGTTGAGTCCTTATTATGTGGGTTGCTAAAAAATCTTTCAAAATATTGGGAAGGTTTCCTATGAGTTAAAGTTACCTAGTGAATTGGCTTCGGTTCATTTGGTTTTCCGTGTTTTCATGCTTAAAAAGTGTTTCGGTGATCCCAAGTTTATTATTCCTATTGAGGGTCTTGGTGTGAATGATAACGTCTCTTATGAGGAGATCCCATTAAAAATCCTTGATCGTCAAGTGAAGATGTTGAGGAACAAAGAGGTGACCTCCATAAAAGTATTATGGAGAAACCACCTAGTTGAGGGAGCAACATGGGATGCCGAAGACAACATGAAGTCCTGTTATCGTCAAATCTTTAAGTACTGAAGGTTAGTTCTTCTTAATATTACGGAATATAATAACTAAATTTGAAGTTCCTATCATTTTTGTGACGTTTTGCTAATAATCACAGTGAAGTTACAATGAATTGTGCATATTGACTTAAAAATTTACAATTCTTCTTGTTTTGATCTATGTTGTGCATTTTGATATGGTGAGTATTTATGAAATGATATTGATCATGTTTGTAAGTTGAGATTTGGCATAATTGACTCATATATGATATGTTGAGCTCTTGTTGTTGTGGGAATGAAATTCCTTATAATATGATCTGAGTCTTACCTATGGTAATTGATGTTTTTGCATTGATATGTGTAAATGTCATGATTGATGCTGTAACTCATGTTTTCATGTATTGTTTATTGGTTGGGCTTCTAGTCTAGTGTCTATTCCTTCATTTCAAAAGATTTTAGTGTCATTCGAGGACTAAAGTTCCTAGGGGGAAATAATGTAATATTTCGAATGTCAAAGACGTTCTAGAGCCTAATACAAGGTTCAAAAGGTTTATACACTATTTTCAGCTCTATTTTAATGAGTATAATTCATTTAGGAAGTTTAGAAACCAAAACGTCAAGGAACGTCCATGACGTCCGAAAACTAGTTCAATGAGGTACTAGCGTGCCTTAGGCTATTTGACTAGATTTTAGGAGTCAGAAATTGATAAATTTTTGTGGAAGTGTGTCTAAATAGTATTAGAGGTTAATCATGGTAAAAGCGCACGGGAACGAATCCCCATGGACCAACCAAGGTCCCTTGTAGAGGACCCCTGCGACTTGGCAAGAAGCTGCCTAAGGCACTATTCACAGATGGTTGTCACACACGGTTCATGGTCCAATCGACAGGGTATCGATTGCCTCCATCAATGGAAACTCAGAATATTTGGCCAACGTTGAGATTTTACAAGTTTCGGAACAAAAATATGGACCATCCTAACATTTGGTCCCTTGGTACGTTGATTGACACACCAGGCGTGAACGTTGTGTCATCTGTGAGAGCCTATTTTGGCTGCTCGAATTTAAGTAAATTAAATTAATTCGTTTAGGGTTTAGTTAATTAGTTAGGGTTTAATAGAGGACTAATTAATTTTTATTAACAACTTATACAAAGACCCTAACCTACTTAGACTAACCTAAGCTCTAATAATTTCCAAAACCCAAACTTCCTTCCCTCTCTCTTCATTATCGCTCCCAAGTTGAAGAACACCATAGAAGGTAAATTCAAAGGGATTCTAGGTCTGCAATCACCATGATTTCTCCGTCAATCTTCATTAAACATTAAGGTGTTAGATTCCTTTCACCTTTGGGACTTCTTTCCCCAAAGTCTTCCGTCAAATTGATTTCAAAATTATGAAATTCAAGTGGGTCTTTTCCAATCTCGTAATTGATCTCTAAATTATATTTTTTAATGATTTCATTTGGATTTTATGAATATATTAACATGTTCTATAACTCAATTATGTTATTTCTTTATAGATTGGTCTAGTTTGTAGAAGATGACCTATTCCACTTAACCCTATATTGTGATCTTGATATGAATTATGTAATGTAGGATGATTTTATTGTACCAATTAATCAATAGATTAGGATGACTAATAGTCCTTTTGATGCTAGTTCTTCAGTAATTTATCTAGATTATGACTTTGACAAAGTCTCTTATCTTAAGCTATGAACTAGTGGTGGATTGTGATGTAGTGATTCAATCGGCTTTATTGTCTTGTTTGTTATTGATGTGTGATTATATTACACCCTAATTGGAATGATTTAAGGTTTGATGTTAAGACTTTGATAATGTATTATGAAGTAGACTTGGTAAGTCTTGTGATCCCTATTCTTTACTTCAATTATGGTAAATTGTGATTAAGTAATGATATTGCATTAAAGTATATCTTGTATTAGGAGTGACAAGGTTGGTATGATGTTGGATTGAAAGGTCTTGACTATTGTTTGTGAGGTGTTTGCTAAGATGTAAATGATATAAGGATGGTAATAACTTACCAATGTGCCTTATCATGAGTTGACTATGTTAATATGCTAACCTCCGTCATATGAATTGTAATGAAAAGATAATACTCATGCAATTTTTTTTTGAGATATAATGATGATTATTATACAAGGGATAGAACCTATGACCTACATTAATTAATGATGATTAATGAAAACATTAAAAATGTTTCAAAAAGAATATAAATTAGCACCGAGTAAACTTGACAACGGGAGGTGTTGACTTTCCAAAGAGGAAGATTCACCCAATAGTTCCACATGAGGTGTTGGCTCCCCTATGAAAGATACTCATCGTATGTATTCCTATGAGACGAGGCCTCAATTGTCATATGTCATTTAGAGAGTTCATACATGTATGTTAGTTCTGGAACTATTTTGCCTTGATAGGAAGACTAGCTAAGGGATCCACCTAGAAAGCTAAGTTTATGTTTGGTTTTACTTTTGCCGGTAGACCATTTTCCATCAGTGTAAGGTTTTACAACACCGGATTCCACATTTAGCTCTTGTGGTCTTTATCGGTTAAGGCAAGTGGTCCCTAAACTAAAATGAAGTAATCAAGTACAAAATAACTAGGTCGACACCAGAGGTTTGACTTAGTCTATGTAGGGGTATGAGACTCAATCTGTGCCTTGCACTAGTTTGACTTGAAGGAAACTTTAGAAGGTTGTTTATATAATATTTGTATATGCTTATAGTGGTACATGATATGTATATGATGATCGTGCACATTGATGATACTATATGATGATTGGTTTCACTTATGAATATGTTTTGGTCTTCATTGTTAAAGTATGATGATATGTACACTTAATCATATGCTATGTAAAGATAGATGTTAGTCATGATTGTTGTTGGGTTAGTTGATTTTGAGTAAGGTTATGGGGGTTTGCTTGGACATTGCACTTGTTTACTCAATAGGAGTTCATGGGTAATTTTCTTGCGTTTCTTAGGTTGTAATGAAATATTATTCATGCTTGTTGGTATTATAACTTTATGATAGATTATCCTTGACTATGCATTCAGTTATGAGATATGCATGTTTATTTGACTAGATTTAGTATTGTTGGTCTTGTGATGTAGATGCTTTGACATAATGAATATGTCTTATTGATTGGTATGGTCTTAATGAATGTGCACAAGGCTTTCTAAAGGTAAAATAACATGTTTGAATGAGAGGTTCCTTTTTAGCATGATTCATGATATGTGTGCATATGGTCTCATACTTAGTACAAGTGGTGTACTAACCCCATATTCTCCCTTTTTCACAAACATGTTTGGTTTCGTTCATTGAAGGGCTTTGATACAACTTTGAAGGAAGACTTTGAATTCTCAATCATCCAAGTTGGACAGGTCCTCACTTTTCGAGGGCAATGCCATTATCAAGCTTATGAAGTTGTTATTGTTGTAAGACATATGTTCTTTCCTTTTCATCTGAGTACTAAAGATTGTATATCCTATATATGGTTGATGTATAGGCTAGAAACAAATTGTTATAATCTTTTAGATGGTTATGATATGAGATATCCTTTTGAGACTATGTTATTTCTTATATATCTATGTTCCAAAAAATAAGAAGACTAAGTAATCTTTCTATACGAAAGGTCTATGTATCCTCGATGTATGTATTATGTGTATATAGAGGTCTATGCAAACCTCAACGTAGATGTAATGAAAAGTTATACAATTTAAGCATTTTAAACCTATGAATGTAATGATGTAATCTAAGAGGATAGTCGCCGACGCCGGTTACATCTAGGGGTGCCCTCTGGATGTGACATGTATAATTTACCACTAAATAATGATGTTGAGTGAATTGATAGATAAATATTGTGGGATTGATGATCACGTCTTGAAGGTGATTCTTGGAAGGTATTGGTAAAATTCTCAAAGGCATTGAATAATTTATTGATGCAATGATGGTTTATTCTTTATAATGATGTTCAATTGAAGTATGATTATGTGAATAGATTAGAAAGATGGTCATATGATGAATATTATGGAATTTATGAGTATTTTATTAGTATTTTTAGTTGTGAGATAATTATATGGGCATGTTTAGTTGTGAGATCATTATATGGGCATGATCATGCAAGGATTAATGTATTCTCTTGTGTGGCTAATTATGATATGACTATGATGTGATGATCTAACTAATGATGGGTTGTAAAGAATGGAAATTCTCATTCAAAACCTAAAGATCTATAATCATGATTATAAAAGGGGTTAGTCCATAAGGCGTAAATTGTAAACTAATTTGTAAGGATGGCTTACTGACATTTAAAAAATGGACTTCAGCTTTTTCGCGAATGAACTAGATCTGAGAGGTGTCCCTTCCTTATAAGGGAAGGTAGGTTCACAATGGTTTTCGTTTGATTGAGACTATAATGCAAATGTGCATAAAGAGGGTTACATATCTCCTAGTTCCTTAATTATTTCCCCCCTTAGGAAAACTAGCTAGTGAATACACCTAGATTGTTATATTCATATTTGGTTCTACCTTGGAAAATAGAGCACCTTCTTTCGATGTATGGTTTCATGAAACAGTATTCCATGATTGGCTTACATGGTCTATTTTTGGTTGAGGCGATTGTTCCTAAATGTAAAATCAAAGAATGAAACTAATGAACATTGATACTAACTAGAGTGACTTAAGGTGTTCAACATAGTATAGGTAAGAGTAAGGGAATTTACCTATACATTGCACAAGTTGACCTTGAGGGGAGTCCTAGGAGGATGTTCTTATGTACTTATGTTCTGAATGAAATTCATGTGTTTAATTTACATGATGTTGTTCTTTTATGATGTTGAATTTATTTTATGAACGTGATATTGGTCTAAGTTGTTACATATGATGATGAATATGTATGATTTGATGTTATCTAAAGTATAGCCATGTCCAATTATTTCTTTACAAGTTCACTTAGTTAATGTGGGGATGTATGTCTTCGAATGAGCATTCCACTAGTTGGCTTGGATTGATATTGTATGTAAGGGTCTTGTATTCTTTGATGTTATGAAGTCTAATATATAGAATGTCGACATGGCTTTATGATGATGTTGGTATTGCGTTGGATATGAACATGTCTTAATGTTATTATTATTATGGACTTGTATATGGTTTTCTATGTGAATTAGGGATTTAACAGTTACTTAGCTTGGTTTGAAAAGAACGTATCTTTACTCATGATTTCAATGGTTTAAATTACATATGTTCCCATACTTAGTACATGTGGTTTTTACTAACCTGTATTCGTTATATTTTTACAATTATGTAAGTTCGTTCCATTGAAGGTTTCTAGTCCACACTGAAGGAAGACTTGAATTTTTCCCCAAGTTATTGGTATGTCCTCAAGTACTAGGATGATTCAATTTTCTATTCTAGCAATGATATTGACTATTTCGAAGACAATTATCCTTTCCGAATCTTTGAGGCGTTGTTGTAAGCCAATATGTAGCATATTGTAGTAGTGTAAAGGGCTATGACCAAATCTTATACTTCCATAATAGATGGTTTATGTGTGAGACAGTATTAGACTACTTAAATGAATTGGCTATGCTCCATAATTGAGAAGTCTATGTACACTTGATAAATGAGAAGTCAAAGTAAACTTCATATATATATAATAAACGAGAAGTGTAATGATACTTTATATGTAAAAGTTTTTAATTTTCAACCTTTTTTCTACCAATGATATGCCATGATGTATTTTAAGGGTTTTCCTAAGGACTCTTTGAGGATGAAGACGTTGGTTACGTCTAGGGGTGCTCCTTGTTGTGACAATAGCAACATCGCTACGCGGGATATGTGTTGTTGTAGTGGGACAGACACGGAATAAGTCATCAATTAAAACCCAAAATGACATTATTTTGAACTTCTCGAGGTTTATATCTAAGAAACAACTCCTACGCTATTCCAACTTGTTTTTCACCATTCTTTAATATAATGTTAATCTTGTCGCTCCCCCGGATTCACTTTTCGATCCGTAAAACGTAATAGAATGGGTCAATAGTTATGGAAAAGGTTTCTTGATAGATTCTATGGTTCAATTAACCTTAATTTGACTAAGTTGGGGTCATGAGTTTGATATAGGTTTCATTGAATTGTTAGTATTCTGACTTATTAGTGATTGTTTTTTGATTCCACATTATTGTTATTATTTGTAAACTAGGAAAAAGCAGCACTAATGTGGAAAGGGACAAATAAATTTTCTTAAGGCTTAAACTTTTTCTAGAGGTATGTTATGGTGTTGATTTTATGATTTTTTGGTATATGCATGTTTTTGCTTCATTATGATACTTGTATGCCATGAATGTTGCAATATTTATCAAACTTGTTATAATTGTGATAGATTAGTGACGTAAATATGAAATCATGATGTAAATGTATGATCTTGATTATGTACTTGTGATTGTGTTTATGATGTGTGATTAGGGATCAGATTGCATCATTTCAGCAAGCTAACTTTGGATCTGATTGTCATGTTACGGCATAGCTTTAGATGGGATCGCCACATTTTGGCATATCTTTGGATTGAATTGCCACATTCCGGCGTACTTCGGATTGGATTTCAACATCCATGCAATGTTACGGGTTGAGTTTGGGTTCTGTGAGATAACCAATGATGTGATAAGTATGTGAAATGTGTTATCAACTTGTCATGTTGATAATATTTTTTATGTTTATATATATGCATTTGATTATTATGTTGTTCAACTTTTTATATATTCACTAGTGGGTTAGCTGCGTCATCTTACCAGTTCGCGGTAGTTATGTACTAATTCTGCACTTTCTCTTACTTTGATTGAGTATAGGGCATCTTCAAGTGTCTATTGACATACCTCGCTTAGGAGATTAGAGATTTTCGCATCAACTTCAAGGGTGAGCTGCTTCCTCCGGGCCTCCATGGAGTTGTCTCTCGTCCATGTCCACCATGTTCGTACTTTGACCTTTGTGTTTAGTTAGTTGATTAGCTCATTCGTAATTTTTGTGTATACTTGGTTATTCATAAGTAGTTTTTGTACATTTATTTTAAGTTTCTTGGTTTACCTTCCACAAATATTAGTTTTTAAATCTTTTTTTAGTTATGAAACTTTGATTTTAGTAATTTAATTTGTTTTCCTAACTTAAATGTCATAGTTTTTAGAAGAATTGCTTGTAGTTGGATATTATTAGTGGTTCTCCCACCGACTTATAAGAGTGGGTGCCAATAACGACGGGTTTGGGTCATGACAGAAATAATTCAAAACGGTAAAATCAGTAGTTAGTACTATCATAGTACTTAACGCCCATGTATATAAAATACCCATTACTTTAGTTATAAATAAAAATTACTCTATAAAAAATTTATTTTATTAGACACTAGAGTATATTAAAATTGCATTATTGAAGGAATTATCAATCTTAAGAATCTTGAAACAATACTACATGATTATTTTCCGCAAAAAAGGACAAAGACTTTAAATAAATTATAAATTCCACAAGGGACAGATATGTAACTATGGAATTTTCTCATAAAGGATTTTTTAATATCTAAGTACATAAATCACTACACCATTTTAGTTATAAGGTCACACTATATCTAGAAAACGCTTGTAAAGCATTGCCCAAAATATTTATAACTATGCTTTTAAAGTGTATACTTAGTTTTTACCTTTTGACTACGATAATATTAGCAACACTTATAAAGCGTACTGTATAATGGTATAGTTTACAATTATATGTAGTGCCAAATCATTACATAATTAGCAACACTTATTTACGCATATGATTACACTTTTGAGGTGTGCCATTTTTATAATTCTAAAAGAAATAATTGGCACGTATGTCCATATAAATTATCTTTAAATTTTCACTAAAATATCGTATCACCTCCCATATGTTCAACTCTCCCTCCAATTTCTAATTGGCAAAAAAATTACTCTATAAAAAAAAGTTTTTCCCCAAACCAATTTTTTTGTTGCTCTTTGCCCAAGGCACTACTCATAAATTTAACCCTAAACCCTACTTTCTTTCCTTATCAATTTTACCCAAAAATTCTCAAATAACCTTATAAATGGCATGTGGGGATTCCTTAACAATTCTTCACTGTTATGCTAGAGACGGCAAATTTTTTTGACGAACTTTGAATTGAGAGGAATCAGAGAATCAACGAGCAGTGGTGATGAAGATGATTCAGGTACGAGTTGAATATGCCAGTCTTCTTCGTGTTCTTTGTTATCACAATGTTCAATATCAATGAGGAGCATATTTGTCCTAGTCCTTTATGTTTTTACTTTTAGTAGACATCTATTACTGAAGAAAATTCAAGGAGCTAATTGGGACGGAATTAGTGAACTTAAATCTAAATCCAACTCACTGAGAGACTTTGTTTTATAATTTATGTTGTTTCATAAATTTTTGATTGTATTTTCCAAACCTATAAATTATCCTTGGGAAACGTAGCTCAAATGCAATGGAGCGAGCTCATTGTTCTATTCATAGCATATGTTAGACATGTCCTACTAGTCTATCAAGGTGATTAGAATATTGCAACAGCCAGTGCCTTCTTTTTACCAAATTATTTCTGGATGATAAAACTAGGAAATCCTAAGTGATTACTGCTTGTTATTCAAAAACTTTTACCTATCTTAATTTTTTGACAATAGTTGTATTAATTTTTTTGTCTGGGGAAAAACAAATTTTTTTATAGAGAATTGTTTTTGACAATTAGAAATTGTAGATTAGTATTCCTATGATTCCTTCTTTACTTTCAAGTGATTTGACAATAGTTGTATTAATTTTTTTGTCTGGGGAAAAAAAAATTTTTTTATAGAGAATTTTTTTTGCCAATTAGAAATTGTAGATTAGTATTCCTATGATTAATCACCTAGTATCTTAAGTGTTTTTTAATTCAATCTCAACTGAAAGGTAATATCCAGAAGTATGAATGTGCTATCTGTAACATATTATATGGAGAATAACTTGTATCTTTCTACTAATCAAAACAAGATAATTATACAAACACATATGATTCTATGAAATAAAATTGATCAAAGTTAATCAACTATGAATCTGTTCCTATATTTAATCAGATATATATGGAAGATATAATATTTACACAAATTTTATTCTATAACACTCTTCCTCAAGCTATAACATAGATGTTGATCATGCCCAACTTATCCCAAAGATAATTAACATGAGCTCCATTTAACACTTCTGTGAAAAATCTGCTACTTGCTTTACATAACTTGTTTCAATCAAATTATTTTGGATATTCAAACAAATAATGTGACAATCCATCTCGATATGCTTTGTTCTTTCGTGATACACGGGATTTGAGGCATTATGAACATCAGCTTGATTATCACACCAAAGTTTGGCTAGTGTAGATTATCTAATTCAAATATCTGCCAATATGTGATCTATCCACGTGATCTCATGTTTGGACTGTGCCATATATTTATATTGTAATTATGCAATGGATCATGATACAACACCTTGTTTCTTACTTCTCCATGACACACAATTACCACCAACAATGATACAATAAATAGTAGTAGAACGTTTATTCGTTTTACATCCAGCCCAATCAACATAAGCAAATAACTCAATTTGAGTATTTTCGTGGTTACCATATAAAATGCCAAGTCTTGGAAATCTTTTCTAGTGATATAAGATCTGTTCCAACGTTTCTAAACGTTTGACTATAGCTGCAGATGTGAATTGGCTAACAACATCACTGGAAGCAATTTTGGACACGTTACAGTGAGATAATTTAGTTTCCCTACTAACCTCCTAGGTCTCTCTAGATCATCAAAGGGGTTTCTATCATCTCGGGTCATACGCATATAAGGTCCTCTGGAGTAATACAAGATTCCGCAGTGGAATTTCCAATTTCCACAAGTAGGCAAGAGATATACTTTTTTCTAAGATATAAAGATTACCTTGATGGTTCTAGTTATTGCTACTCCCAAAAAATATTTTAGTTTTACCAAATCTTTTGTGTTGAATTTAGTATGCAAGAATGATTTGAATGAAGATATCCTCGAATAATCACTTCGTGTCATAACAATGTCATCAACATATACCACAAGAACAATAATGCCAAATGTTGATTGTCTATTAAAAATCGAGTGATCACATATGCTCTTTTTCATCCCAAATTCTTGAACTACTTCACTAAATTTGCCAAATCAAGCACGAGGGATTTGTTTCAAACCATTAAACGATTTCTTTAGGTGAAAAACTTTCCCATAGCCCCCCTAATAAACAAATCTAGGTGGTTACTTCATATGCACTTCTTCTTGGACATCATCATGAAGAAATGCATTATTGGTATCTAGCTTGTGCAATGACTGATTCTTAAATGTAGCTAAATAAATAATTAAGCAAACAGAAATGAGTTTAGCCACCGCATAAAATGTATTTGAATAATCAATCGCATAAGTTTGAGAATATCCTTTACACACTAGCCGAGCCTTAAGTCTAGCAACAGAGCCATCTGGATTAACTTTGACCACAAAGATCCATTTGCATCCCATAACCTTCTTTACCTTCTTTAAATCCACATAGTCCCAAGTTTGATTCTCATCTAGTAAATGCATATTATCTAACATTGCATTATAGCATCAAATGTTACTCAAGGATTCCTTATCTATCATAGAAACAATGATAGAGTCTAGATAACCAATCAATGATCTATACATAGAGCATAAATGACCATAAGAAATAAAATTAGCAATGGAGTACGCAGATTTGCAACTACGTGTACCTTTTCGAATAACAATAGGGAGATCAAGATCTTCTAGAATATCATATGAATGAGGATCTGTTCACTAAGGTACTAGTGCAGGACATATATCAATGGCCTCTTGCGTCCTCGAGTAAAGTTGTACAACAGGGTGTCTTACTGCTGTAGATGGTGCAAGAGTTGACCGTACAATACTCGATTGATACTTGATAGATGATTTAAGAGATGGAGGGACAATATTTATTCTTCTATAAGAACATGTGTGATCTCATAGAGTAACCACTCATTTTCCTTCCCCTGACTTTTAGAAATGAGAGGTGCATAAAAGAAAGGTGTAGTTTTAGAAAATACCACATTAGTTGATACCTAATATTTGTCAAGTTCAGCAGAGTAACATTGATACCCTTTCTAAAGACGAGAATAACCCAAAAAAGCACTTCAATGCCTTCAGATACATATAAGTGACATATGGTTAAACCTCTCGAACATAACAAGTACTTCCACAACACCTTAGGTTCTATTTGAAATAGCGATTTGCTTTGAAACAAAAAACTATAAGTCACATTGCCATACGATTAATCATAAAACAAGTTGTAGTGAATGCATCTGCCAAAAACTATTTAGGAACCTTCATCTGGAACAAAAGTGCTTGAGTTACCTAAAGTAGTGAATATTCTTTCTCTCATCAACTCCATTTTGAGAGGGTCCATCACCATATGAGGACTGGTTGAGAATATCGTTTTGTCTCATGTATGATTGAAATGATTCATATATATATTCTTTAGCATTTTCACTCCTTTGAATATGTACCGAAGCATTGAATTATGTTTTGACTTCATATATAAGGCATGGAGGTGAGTTAACATTTTTAAGCGACTGTTTATGAAATAAATCCATGTCATACGATAAAAATCATCCACAAAAGTAATAAAATACTTATTCCCCATTTTGTAAATAACAGGGCATGGTCCATAAACATCAGAATGAACCAACTCAAAAGTTGAACCAGACTGCTTATTAACCCTTTGACATAATGAGATGTGGTGATGTCTTGCAAATTGACATGATATACATTGTAATGAAGAAATATTCTAGAATTTCGTACAAAGCTTCTTTATAAAAGGTAGAGAATGTTGTACCAATCAACAATGTACTTCAAATGGATACACAACACTAAAGCATGCAACAAATTGAGACCCCCATTCATCAAAAATTTAGAAATCGTCAAATACATTTTTTTTTACCAATAACCATATTTCTTAAGATCACAAAACAAAGAATGATTAAGAAAGAACAAAATATAAATTATTGTCTCAGGTAACTTTGATAATAGAAATCAAATTGAAGGGTAACTTTTGTAGACTAAATATGGCTGACAAGGTTGTAAAATCTCAAAAAATGAGCTATGTTAAACTAGAGCCTAACATGTGTTTCAAGATGTTTTTAAGTCCTAAAATTGTTAATAATAGTGCTTATAGTAATTATATATAGTTTATAAGTGTTTGGAGGTCAAACATCCAAGAACGTCCTAGACGTTCGAAAACTAGTTGAAGTTAAACTAGAGTGTCGTAGTGTTTTGTAGTGAAGTTTTGGGGGATGGTTTCAGGGTTAATTTCAGAATATATGGTTCCTACGCATATAATAACATGTAAAGGGTTGAAACTTCCGATAACGACGCCTCGGAGACCAGCCAAAGGGTCCCCAAAGGGGACCCCAAAATTGCCAAGCAAGCTGTTGCGCCAGCGCAGATGGGGCAGTGGTTGAGCGTTAAGCAGCTAGAACTGAATGGAAAAATATGTTGCCCTCCCACGCAGGGATGTCCCGAACCATTCTCTCTCAAAATTTTCCAAAAACAACATTTGAAAATGCCTCCGCAACACGCAGCAAACTCCCAAATTTAGTTGCGTTGTTTTTAAGTCAAATTTGAATTGGTTAAAATTTCTAATAAGTGTAGGTCTCTTTTGGGTTATTTTTGTATGACTTATTTACAGTTATTGAGTCTTTTGATAACCCTAAACTCATGAATAAAATCTAAAGCCTCAACTCAAAACGAAACCTCTCCATTCTTCTCTTTAGAACCTTCATTGATGAAGCTTTGAAGCTACAATGAAGAAGATAAATTTTATAATTTTTTTATCTAAAAATTTCGTAGGTTAATCGTATATATTTGAGCTATAGTTCTTTATCTTTGAATCCTTTTTCTTTAAGGAATCAATTCCGATGATTTTTTCTAAGACGATCAAAACATGATTCCTTTTAATTCAACATCTTACCATGGGTTCTTGCATAAAATATTTTGAAACAATGTATTATGATTGAATTGATGTTAATTTTTTTATTTTAACGTAACAGTTCTCATGTCTCTTTATATTAAAGTATTGTGTAGTTTAATTTGGGCTATTTAATTATAAAAGAATTATGTTAGAATTATATTTAGGATATCGTAGGATTGATGAATGAATATTGTATTAGTATTGGATCATTTTATATTGCGATTATTGGATTGAATTGGTGATCAATGCTATGAATAAGATCCTTTTGATATTCTTTTGGTTGAATTGCCAATGATTGAAGTTATAAGATTAGACTAGTGGTATACTTACCTAACACTCTTTATATTATGTAGCATAGGTCTTAGATTATAATGATGATGATTGGTATGGTCCACTTATGGTCGCGTTGCTTCTGAGTTATACTTGTGAATTATGTGACCTCGTTGTCATTACTTCATGTATTATGATCTTATCATTTATAATTTGATTGAGTGAGTTATAGGAAGGTCTTGATGACTTATGTGCTATGTGAAGCCTAAGCATGAGTCTTCCTAGTTAATGATAGGTGTCACTAGTAGGATATAGTTAACTCTTTATTTAAATGACTTAATATTGAAGTATGATGCTTCTTGATGGATTATATAAGGATTGTGGTGGTTTATATTGATGATTCTATAGAAGTGAGTAGGATGACTAGAAAGTATACTAATTTGTCTCTATGTGCTTCATGAAAGATATGCTAGGTGTGATAATGGAAAGGATACGTGTCTTGTTTTGGTAGGCTTGAAGAGAGTGTATGGGAGGTCTACTCATGTCTTACTTAGTTCACTGTTAGAGTACTCCATCTCTTTAGTGTGTGTGAAGGGATTGTATGGGGGGTCGCTTCATAACTCACTCAAGTGAGCCTTAGAATCACCTATGGTTGGAGGTCTCATGTTATGTTTTAAGATATCTTGTATAATATATGTGTGTGGTGTTAAATGTGATTCTTATACTTATCATATGAAATTTTACTCAAATACCATGTTTTATATAAATGTCCTTTTACCATGTTTCTATATATTACACCATACTTAGTACATGCAATGTACTAATGCCTTATATTTTATCTATCTCTAAAAGTGTAGGTGTCATTTAAGAAGAGTCTCAAAGTGAACCTTGGATTAGCATTTTCATTCAAGCAAGAGTTAGGAAATCATTATGTTTACACTTCCTTATGAAAGTATTGTAATAGACTTAGCTATATTTTAATACATTGAAGTATGGGTCGTGTCCAAATATTTTCTTATATCTAAGATGGCAACTTTGAGACTTAACCTTTCATTAAGTTTTCTATGAAAGAGATTTTTTAAATTATTACTATATCATGTGAAAAGTTTTAATTCTGCACTACTTTTCATACATGTATTCAATGAATGATGTCAAAAGTGTTTTACAAGACCTACAATAGGTTAGGTACATTGTGTTCCAATTTGAGAATGCCCTAACTTTTAGGGGATACTCTCGGGTCGTTACAAAATAATGGTGGAGGTTTGTTTGACACTCCCATGTCCAATAATGTTACAAGTTGATCCATCAGCTACAATAACCGGAGAGGAATCTTTTGTCACGATCGGATTTCAGATCCCAGACGAGACCGGCGTCGTTGACCTGTCAGAGGTCGCAGACAATCCTACATACTTCATCGTTACCTTATATATGTTCATTTTGGCGGAAAATTTGAACATTTTGTTATTTAACATTAGTTAAGAAATTCTCTTTAAACTCATAAATGTTTACAATCAACCATCAACATTAATATCATCAAATGAAAGAAATAGTTCATAGTTGCATTAAATGTGTACTTTCAAAACGGCACCAATAAATAGTCAGAAATGAAGTGGGAATGAAACACTAATGGAACATGATCCACTAGCTAAGTACTATATCTAAGCTAGATAATAACAGTAGACATCCGCGAAAGCATGAGGGATTACTAAGTCCGGATGAAAGATCCACGTCTGGATAGCTACAACGTCGTACCGTAAGATCTAACGTTCACCTGTGCCTGCACCTAAAAGTAGATATTTCTATGGAATTAGTACACAATGGTACTAAGTATGGGCATATGCAAGTACACACCAAGGACATGCATGAGAAAGAATATCTCTTTCCTAAGCACATGGTTTATGGAAAGTCAAGTCATTGGACATTCCAAAATTTTGATTAGGGAAATCATGCCATGAGTTTAACAGGCATCATCAAATTTATCATTTTGCAAACACTACATAGCATATTTCACATGTCATAGCATGTAGTTCATATCATTCTTTCTTATTCCATGAGACCGTCGAATCATTGACTTGATATTAGGACTTCCCAAAATTAGGGCTCAACATATGGGACCACAAATAGGGAGCCTCCTTTAGCAAATACAGAGTTGCTTCATTCATTCTTACATACTTCATTTTTCATTCTCTCATATACAAGTGTAATAACCAAACATACCTACGATTTAGTTTAACACTCTCATCGAGTTTGTTGTGCAATGACCAAGAATAACCTAGAGTCCTTACTTAAGTCTAGCTCACCTCTTTATTGTCCTATCCTTACACCTTTGGTATAATTCATTTGATTATGTGCATTAACATTAGCACATTTTCTCTTCGTAATTACTCACCCCTTTTTACGTTAATGTTAATTTCATCATATGACAGTGCACTTGGCCATTTATTGTATCTCACACTCTTATTTAATTCTTCTAGGGTTTCATGATTTCATTGTCCAATTCCTAATTTCATTGTTCATTTCGTCATATGCCAATGCACTTGGCCATATAGTGTATCCTACACTCTTACTTAACCATTCTAGAGTTTCATCATTTCATTATGTACATCTTTGGTTCACTTATTTTTAATCGTATGCTAGACTTATGGGTTTATATATACAAGCCATGAGGCTTCATTCATAGTTCGTTAAATGACTCATATCTTCCTATAGTACAAGACTTATGCATCTTGTATGTATGACAAGATCTCCATTTCGATCTAAGTAGGTGGCATTATTATTGAACATTTAATTCACGTATGACTTATTTATCAATTCGGATTTTTTGCAAGGGAACCAAATTTCAAAACCTTTGGACAATACTTACATTTTTCCTTGAGTTTATTTATCGTCTTCAAGACATTCGGACCCTAGATTGAGCCCCAACATCAACATTCTATCTCTATTTTTCTCCTTGGATTCTGCTCTTATTTGACAGAAGGGTTGTGGGATCAAACCCCCACAACCCCTTTCCATTTTTCATTTAAAATTTCTATCGTCCAGTTCGTCTAGACCAAGAGGTTGTGGGATCGAAACCCCACAATCTCTTTTTGTTTTATTCTTCATTTCGCTGGAGTTGGGAGGATGTGGGTTCGAACACCCACAACCTCCTTTACTTATTGTTATTTAACATTTGCCTTAGCTATGCATAGGCAGTGAGGTTATGGGATTGAGCCCCCACAGCCTCACTTTATTTTCTTATTTATTTCTCCCATCCTCCTTTCCAGCCTTGAGGTCGTGGGTTCGATTCCCACCCCTAACATTTCTTTATTTTAATTTCACTTCCCTTCATTTGCTACCTGGAGGTCGTGGGTTCGATTCCCAGGCCTCCCATTTTATTTATTTAAGTTGTTACTCTCTCCTTACTCGCGTGCGCACCCTATTTCGAATCCCCCAACCCCTTTTACCTTTTTGTCTTCTTCTTGCGAAATTAAGGTATTATTTGGGTGAGGTCACACGTTAAAACCCTGGTGGCCTCACCCCCTTAAAAACAATAAAATGTCCAGATTTCCCTTCTACACTTTAGCCTAAACGAAGGTTGTAGTTGTTGCTGGAAAATTAGTTATTTTATTTGCTTATTTTCACCAATATTTCCACTTGAAAACTTAGGATGGTTCAAGGATCATTTAACACCTTTTTGAGGTGTATTTCATGCATTCGTTTACACATTCTAAGGTGTAGATTCATGTTGTTTTAGCTGCTCTTTCCACTTAAAATCAGTCACATACACCTCATATAAACATCACCAATTACACATTTTATGCACGTTAACATCCATCAAACTAACAACTTTAAAACATCCAAACGTATAGCAGCAGCAAGAAACAATTAGATATTGCCCCACATCATTCTCAGTTCATTTCATTGATAATGATTGCTATTTTTAAACACAAAATCACACAGAACATCATATTTCTCGTTTAAATACCAGCAATCTTACCAACAACATGATTTCGAACCTAATTTAGATTGAAACGGAAGGAGACTAGGGACAAGGAGTACAACATTCAAGGGGACAACCCTAGTTTCATACGTTGACTTTTGTATAAAGAAATTCCTCATGGAGAAAGGATTCCGAGTGAGAAAACCCATACCTGTTCTTGGTGTTGTTCATTACTCAAGTTGCTGCCCATAATCACTGTCTAAAACTCACGCCCAAGGCAAGTCTTTAACACAATGTTTTTGACGGAAGGACTCCTCTCTTTGCCCAACGTTTTTGGTATTGTTTGGATAATTTTTTTTTAAAGTGAAAGTTCTTCAACAGTTAAGAAAGCTTAGTTGTTGATCAGTTCTTTTTTTTCTAGAAGAGAGAACGTGAAAGAGTACAGAAAACGTGAGAGAGATGAGCGTGAGAGAGAGTTAAAAGAGGTGAAGTAGTTTAGACATAGTCAACTAGGAGACTTAGTCCTAAAAACATATTAATTAATAAATAAATAATTATTATTAATAAAAAATCTGATTTTCCTTTTTAAATAAGCCATTAATTAATACTTTATTAAATTGATTCAGCAATAAAAAATTCACGTTAAATCATTGGTCCCACCTAGGTACAAACATAGTGGAGCAAGACATAACTTCAACAGATCCATTTCGTCTATATCTCCACAATTTTCCCATCCACCTTATTATATAAATAATTATTTATATATTAAGGGTAATTTACGATATTACCCTTATCCTGGAAAAAGACAATTTTACCCCTAGACCCACCAAACCGAAGATTTCCTCTATTTAAGTCTTGTAAAGACTCCTTCAAGTAAATCTTTGTATTCGAGAGACCTGTATGGTTGGATACAACCCTTCCAAGCTCAATTAACTGCCCAAGTTAGCAGGATTTGTTGTAGTAGGGGTTCCGAGGTATTGTTTTACATGCATCAATTTTAGTGAACCCTGGTCTAATCATAGGCATTCTTGACACATTAAGCATTTGTTATCTTATCAATTTTTAGGGTTGTTACAATATCCTTTCTTAGGAACATTCGTCCCGGAATGACCCTACAACTATATAGTGTAATGCTAGTCTGATCATGACATAATTACTATGCACAGCCAAGCAATAACAACAAATATGGAGAGATAAGGAAACTTAGACTTAAGAGTATGAAGTCTAACCTCAACAGCTGAAAAAATGGGCGTAACGACATCTCATGTCGGCTGCATCCTCCCACGTAGCACCCTCAACAAGATGATTTATCCAGAATACCTTTACTGTGGCAACCTTGTTCCTCAGCTTCTTGACCTATCTGTCAAAGATCTCAATAGGTACCTCCTCATAGAATAAGTCTTCATGGACCCCCAAACTTTCAAAAGTAGAATCGATGATGGATCACCTAGGCACTTCTTTAACATAGATAAATGAAATACTTGATGGATAGAAGCTAGCGCCGCAGGCAATGCCAACTCATAGGCCACCTCACAAACATGCGGTAGGATCTCGTAAGGCCCAACATACCTCTACCCCTTCCTACCAAACCTCATCACTCCCTTCATAGGTGATATCTTCAAATAGACCTGGTCACTTACCCCAATTATCTGCATATGACTTCTGCCGAGTGTGAGCAGTTGTCACGCCCCGAGCTACTTCCAAACGCAAACAGGAAACCTAGGGCCACAAGTGATCCCAAGCTAACCGTGCTGGCATGATCATGAGCATACTAAAGATAATATATTGTTTGCGGAAGCTGAATCATACTTAAAATGAAAATATGGGGAATACCCAAATTCTCTAAGTGAGATATTTGAAAACAATGAGTTTAATACAAAAGAGATATTAACTCAATACTAAGTTGAATGTAACTATGTCTGAAAATAGCCTCTAAACTAGACTAGAAAAACTGGGACAAGCCCCAGCTAAATCTAGAAAAGACTGAATCTAAATGACTAAAGAATGAAATGAAACTCATTAATGTTATCCTCAGAGAATTAGGACTCACCACTGAATCTGTAGAACTATAGATTGCGAAATTGATCTATGCGTGATCTAGATGCTGAGAACCTGAACCTACATCATGAGAAGATATAGAGCACGTATGCATCAGTACTTGAAAGGTACTGAGCATGTAGGATAGAGTAAAGCTGAAATAAAACATAACTGAACAAGCAAAAAAACAAGTATAATAATATGAATGTGATGTACTGATTTCTTATCTAACTCTATGAAATCGCCGATTTATAACATGCTAAAATGAATACTGAATATACATCTAAATGGTCAATGGAGAGAGTCTGACTGAACTATGGGAGATACTAATAACCAATAATAAAACCACAAGGCTAAATGTGGTACGCCCCATCCAGAGGACCCAATATACCCTACCAAAGGTATAAAGGATTGCTGGCGTGATCACTAAATTGATTTCCCACAGAGAGGACTTACAACCTACTCGGCTAGTAGTTCTAGTACTATTGGGTACTCTAAACCCTAGTCCAACTCGGTATTATGCTACTCCCAATGAATTTTGTAAATTAACTGATTATATCTGAATTTCTCTAAAAACTAAATAGCTCGAAGCTGAACATGCAAACTGATAATGCAAATATTAATCTGGTAATTATGCATTTATAATTGAGGCATATATATCTGAGGTGTCTGAAATATATGACCTAGCATGTGTAATTCAAGAACTAAAGAAATACAAAGCTAGGGTTCTGAAATTCATGTGATATTGTGAGTAATAACATGATAATCTTAATATGAACATATATTTAATAAATTCTTTAAGTTATATCAAAGTTCTTGAAACCCTAGGTTTAATCATGATAAGAGAATGAAGAACTGACTGAAACTAAGGACCCGATGGGTGAAAGGAATCTACTAGTGAAATACCACATACCTGTGTGATGAAATCCATGGAAAAATAATTTAGTTTCGGGGCTGGAACTGCTGGATCTTATGGTGTTCTTGTACTAGGGTTCTTGAACTTTTTTCTCCTCCCTTGCTTCTAAATTTTTATGTTTTCATTTAATGATTTGACTTCGATATGTTTTAATTATGTTTCTAGGCTTAAACTGACTAAAATATGATGATTTAGGGTCAAACTGACCTAACTTAGGGTTTAAACGGAGTGCGAATGGTCAAAAAGACCCCTAGGAAGGTTGTTGTCGGGCCTTACGATGGCAAGGATTGACGGTCCGTCGTGCACCCGACGCCCCTTCATTCGGTCCGTAGTGAGGTCATGATTGAAAGGCCTTCACAAAAATGGTCATAACTGTTTACTCATAGGTCTGATTTTAGAAAGTTCGATGGCTATGGAAAGATAATGCAATTATCTATCTGTGGGTAGGTCATGGGAAACCTAATTAATATTGTGCTAAGAGTTGTGACAATTTTAAGTTTACCCAACTGCATTTCCCCTTAACCGGCTGCAAATTTTCAACCAACGGTAAGACCTACAGACCGTAGGTCCACCTACGAACCATGTTGGTCATCCATATCTCTTGTCAGAGAGTGGTTGAAGGGAGTCTTGATCGACTGTCACGGAATACGGACCGTAAGTCCGTACGTCGTCCAAGACATAAACAATTTTTCTAGGCTGAATTTTTGTGGAGTTTTTTATCCCATCGACGGCTGTGCAGGATTGAACGTGGTTCAGCATATGGTCCGTCGATGCCACCGTTTGAAGAAACTACATATTATTCCAAAAAACTATTGTTTTGTCTATTTTGGCTACGGGGTGTTACATTATCTCCCCATTGGGAACATTTGTCCTCGAATGAAGACTAAACTAAGCAGAAATAGGGGAGACAAAAGCAAACCCACTACTAAACACTGAGAACTGAGTTATGACTGAATTGAGTTATGAGTATATGCAATTACGCTAAAAAAGAAATTACAAACTTAGGGAACATGATTCAAAATTGAACTTACGCATGAATGACTGTAAAACTTAAGAGGAACTATTACTTCAAGCTGGAGTGGAATCGGAAGAAAAGAGGTAAGTATACTTGCCTTTAATGGCTGCTTCTGCTTCCCAAGTAGCTCCCTCTACGGACTGACTCTTCCATAAATTTTGACTGAAGCGAATTCTTTGTTTTAAACCTTCTAACCTAACGTTCAAGAATCTAAACTTGTACATCCTCATAATAAAGACTATCTGTCACAGCCACACTCTCTAATGGCACTATAGATGTTGGGTCACCCACGCACTTCTTCAAGAGTTAGATGTGGAAGACTGGATGCACTGCTGCTAATTTTGCTGGCAACTTTAACTCATATGACACCTTGCCAATCCTTTTCAACATCTTTTAAGGGCCTACATATCTAGGACTAAGCTTCCCTTTCTTTTCGAATCTCATCACCCCTTTCATAGGTGAGACTTTCAGAAAAACCCAATCATCAACTTGGAACTCTAGTTCCCTTATCCTCACATCTGTATAAGTTTTATGACAATTTTGGGTTGTCTTAAGTCTATCTCTAATGAGTTGCACTTTCTCCATAGCATAAAGGACTGAATGTGACCCTATCAAAGCTGCTTCACCTACATCAAAACAACCAACAGGAGATCCACATCTACGCCCATATAAAGTCTCACAAGGGGACATCTGAATGCTGGAATGGTAGCTATTATTGTAGGCAAACTCAATAAGTGGAAGATGATCATCCCAACTACCTTTGAAATCGATCACACAAGCTCTTAACATATCCTCTAAGGTCTGAATGGTACGCTCTGGCTGCCTATCGGTATGTGGATAAAATGTTGTACTAAGGTTAACTTGAGTACCAAGACCTTTTTCAAATGACTTATAGAAATGAGAGGTAAAGTGAGGACCTCTATCTGAGATGATAGACAAAGGCCTCATACAACCTCACAGTTTCAGTAAGGTAAAGCTTGCCATAGTCCTCTGCCGAATATGTAGTCTTGACCGCCAAAAAGCGAGAAGACTTAGTCATCCTATCAATTATAACCCAAATTGAGTCATGCGGTCTGCGAGTACGAGATAACCCTGTGATGAAATCCATATTGATCACATCCGTCTTCCAAGTAAGAATATCGATCTCTTGAGTCATACCTCCTAGTTTCTGATGTTATACCTTGACTTGCTGGCAAATGGGGCACTCACTCACAAAGTCTGCTATATCCCTCTTCATGACATTCCACCAATAGACTTCCCGCAGATCTCAGGACATCTTAGTGGCACCTGCATGAATAGAATACCTGGAGTTATGAGCTTCTGCAAGAATATGCTGCCTCAACTCTCCCACGTCAGGAACACACAATTTACCTTGGTAGCAAAGTAGACCATCTCCCCCTTGGGAGAAAACCTACACTATATGATTGTTTACTGCAACCTTTAGTTCAAGCAAGATCGGATCACTCTCTTGCTTTTTCTTAACCTCCACTACCAAAGACGATTCTGCCACATTCTGAACTGTTACACCGCTGTCTAATATTCTCATAAGGCAAAGTCCCGTGCGAGCAAGCCTATGAAAATCCTTCAGTAGCTCCTTTTTTCCCCTCAACATGGGCTACACTAGCCATAGATAATCTACTAAGAGCATAGGCCACTACATTCGCCTTTCCAGGATGATAATGCACACTCGTATCATAATCCTTAAGGAACTCATGCCATATCCTTTGGAGAAGATTCAACTCTTTCTGGATGAACACATACTGAAGGCTCTTATGTTCGGTGAAAACATCTACATGAACACCATACAAGTAGTGTCTCGATTTCTTGAGTGCAAATAGCACTGCTGCAAGCTCGAGGTCATTAGTTGGATAGTTCTTCTCATGCACCTTAAGCTTTCTAGAGGCATGAGATATAACTTTATCTCTTTACATCAACACACAACCAAGGCCAACTCTGGATACATTGAAACATATCACATAACTATGTGAACCCTCTGATAGAGTCAAGACAAAAGCTGTAGTCAATCTAGTTTTCAATTCTGCGAAGCTTTTCTCACAATTATCTTACCATTTGAACTTGACCATCTTCTGAGTCAACCTAGTCAATGGTAAGGCTATGGATGAAAATCCTTCCATGAACCTTCTCTAATAACCTGCTAGACCTAAGAAACTTCTTATATTTGTAGCAGAGGTAGGTCTGGCCCATTGTTTCACTGCTTTTATCTTTTGTAAATCTACGATAATCCCTTCGGTAGATACAATGTGACTAAGGAAAGCGACGTATTGCAACCAAAACTCACATTTACTAAACATAGTGAATAACTGGCAATATTTAAGAGTCTAGAGAACAACTCTCAAATGACCTGTATGTTCTTCCTCACTCCTAGAGTAAATGAGGATATCATCAATGAATACGATAATGATCAAGTCTAAATACTATTTGGACACTTTGTTCATCAAATCCATGAAAGCTGCAGGAGCATTGTTTAGTCCAAACGATATAACTACAAATTCATTATGACCATACCGAGTTCTGGAGGTTGTTTTTGGAATTTAACTATCTCTTACTCTGAGCTCATGATAACCCGATCTGAGGTCTATCTTTGAGAAATGACTAGCACCCGAAAGGTTGTTAAACAAGTCATCAATCCGGGAATGGGATACTTATTCTTGATTGTGACCTTGTTCAACTTTCTATAGTCAATGCACATTCTGAGAGAACCATCTTTCTTCTTTACTAACAATACTGGTTCACCCCATGGTGAAATACTAGGTCTCATGGAACCCTTATCTAGAAGGTCTTTGAACTGATCTTTAAATTCCTTAAACTCTGCAAAAGCCATTCTATAAAGAGGAATAGAAATAGGTTGGGTATCTCGAAGGAGATCAATTCCAAAGTCGATTTCCCTTTCGGGAGAAATCCCGGGAAGATCATTTGGAAACACTTTTAGAAATTCACAGACTACTGGAACTGACTCAAGAGATGGAGTTCCAAGGCTAGAATCCTTAACCTAAACTACATGATAGAGAGAACCCTTAGAATATCATCTTTCTGGTATTAAGGTAAGAAATAAATTGACCTATAGGCGCTAGGCTACTACCCTTCTATTTTAAGATTTGTTCGTCCGGAAACTAAAAACGAACAATCTTAGTTTTACAATCGACTGAGGTGTAACATGAGTGTGACCAATCTATTCCTTGAATAACATCGAAGTCTACCACTTCTAACTACACTAGATATACTGAGGTGACATTCTTAGAGACAGTGACAAGGCAATTTCTGTATACACGTCTAGCTATAACTGGGTCACAGACTGAGTAGAGACTGAGAAAGGTTCTGTGAGAGTTCTGCACTAACACTGAATCAAAAGGCTATACTGAGTTACAAAAGACAAAGTCATGTTTGTCGTATGAGTGAAGAATATGTGAGTCATATCCTTGAGTTATTAGGATGCCAATCTCACATATAACTACCAGTTATTGACATCACATCAAATATTTTCTTGACCTCGTCAATGTACTTCTGTAGGTCCTTACCAAATTCTAACCTTGAAAACTTAGGTTGATTCATCCTAACGAAATCACGAACTCTTGCTGCCACTAATCGATCATTTCTATTAGTAGGAACTCAAACTTGTTGATTGTTCTGGTTGTTAAAACTCAAAGCCAAAAGCTTAATTGTCATTCTGAAACTGTGCATTTGAACTTCCTTATCTAGTATTAGAGGAATTGCGTTAGCATTGCGTGCATTATAATTCCATACCTAAGCTCTATAGGATGGCATAATCTGAAATGTAGAATTTCAAGTTTGATTGGAATAAGATCATACCTTACGCATGATAAGAGTAACAAGAAAGTGAAGTTTTCCTGAAACACTTCATAGCCTCCCTCTCATCAGATGCGGTTCACTTCACATCCATGAAATGGACTCTACTTAGTGTGGCTTTTAAGACATCCTAGGACTCTTGAACCTAATGCTCTTATACAAAGTTTTGTCACGCCCCGAGATACACCCGAGACGCGGACACGGAACCTAGGACCACAAGTGATCCCAAGCTAACCCTGCTGGCATAATCATGAGTATACTAAAGATAGTAAACTGTTGCGGAAGCTGAATCCTACTTAAAATTTAAAGATGGGGAATACCCATATTCTATAAATCAACATGAGCTAAATGTGGAGTCCGATTTATATGCCCCATCGAGGACCCAATATACCATTCCAAAGATATGAAAGAATGCTTGCGTAATAACTAAGATGATTTCCCACATAGGGGACTTAAAACCTACTCGGCTAGAAGTTCTGGGAGTATTGGGTACGGATAACCCTACTCCAACTCGGTATTATGTTACTCCCAATGAATTTTTTGTTAATTAACTGATTCTATCTCAATTTCTGTAAATACTGGATAGCTCGAAACAGAAAATGCAAACTAAGAATGCAAAAATTAATCTGGTAATTATGCATTTATAACTGAGGCATGAATATCTGAACTGTCTGAAATATATGACCTAGTGTGTGTAATTCAAGAATTAAAGAAATACAAAGCTAGGGTTCTGAAATTCATGTGATAATCTGATAATAACATTATAATGTAATTTGGAACATATATTTAATAAATTCATGAAGTTATATCAAAGTTCTAAAACCCTAGGTTTAATCATGATAAGAGAATCAAGAACTGGCTGAAACTAATAACCCAATGGGTGAAAGGAAACCAATAGTGTAATCCCACATACCTGGTAATGCAATCACCGGAAAAAAATTATGTTTTGGGGATGGAACTGCTGCAGCTTGTGGATTTCTTGAACTAGGGTTCTTAAGCTTTTTTCTCCTCTCTTGCTTCTAATTTTCTAGGTTTTGATTTAATTATTTGCCTTGGATATATTTTAATTATGTTTCTAGGCTTAAACTAACTAAAATTTGATGATTTAAGCACAAAACGACGTAACTTAGGGTCTAAAAAGCATGAGAAAGGTCAGAAAGAACCATGGGATGGTTACTGTCGGGACTCACGATATCCAGGACTAACGGTCCATCGTGCGCGCGACGCTCCATCGTTGGAGGGATGTTAAGGAGCCATAGGTCACGGTTTCGATTCTCCCTTGAGGCTGCATGCCAATAAGAGGGGATTAAAAGAGCGAATGGCCGCCCTTTTTGATAAGCCTTTACTAAATGAGGCATAAATTTAAACTCGGAGGTCTGATTTTAGCAAGGTTGACGGCTATGGAAAGAGCAGTATATATATGTGGGTAGGTCGGGAGACCTAATTCTTTTTGTGCTAAGAGTTATGATCATTTTAAGTTGACCCATCTGGATTTCCCCTTAACTAGCTGAAAATTTTCCACCTACGGTCAGACCTATGGATCGCAAGTCCACCTACGAACCATGTGGTCATGCATAGCTCTTGTTAGAGAGTGGTTGAAGTGAGACTTGATCGACGGCCAAGGACTACGGACCGTCATTTGACCTACGAACAGTAAGTCCGTCTCTCATCCAAGAATTAACCAATTTTTGTAGGCTGAAATTTTTGGGAGTTTCTGATCCCAACGATGGTTGCGCAGGACGGACCATGGTTTAGGCTACGGTCCGTTGATGCCAACCTTGGTAGCACCTGCAGATTTTTCTGAAAACCTATTTTTTTGGTCTATTTTACCTACGGGGTGTTACAACATTAATCAACCTCTCACTAATCACTCTGAACTTCTCTAAGGCCACATGAATGATCTCAGGACCCAAAATGGATAACTCTCCAAACTCGAACCACCCAACTGCAGATCTACACATTCTACCATACTGTTCCTCAAATTATGCCATTCCAATGCTGGAATGATAGCTATTATTATAGAAGAACTCTATCAAAGGCAAATGGTCATCCCAGCTACCCCTGAAGTCAATCAAACACGCTCTCAACATGTCCTCCAATGTTTTAATGGTGCGTTTTTCCTGCCCACCAGTCTAAGGATGAAAGGCAGTACTAAGCTTTGCCTGCGTGCCCAAGCATTTCTAGAAAGATCTCTAGAAATGTGAAGTAAACTAAGCTCTTCTATCTGAAATTATAGACAGAGGAATCCCATCCCATCTCACAATCTCATCTATGTAGAGTCTTGCATAGTCCTCCGCTCTATAAGTAGACTTCACAGGGATAAAGTGGGAAGACTTAGTCAATCTGTCCACAACAACCCATATGGAATAATGCTTTCTCTTAGTCCCTTGAAGACCAACCATAAAGTCCATATTAATGGCCTTCCACTTCCAAGTCAAAACCTCAATAATCTTAGTAAGACCGCGAGGCTTAAGATGTTCTGCCTTAACCTGCTGACAAATAGGACACTTGGCCACATATTCTTTAATTTCCTTTTTCATGCAATCCCAGCAATAAATCTGCTGAAGATCATGATACATCTTGCTGGAACCTGTATGTATGGAATATCAGGAACCATGGGCCGCTGCAACAATCCTGATCCGCAAATCATCCACATCTGGTACATAAAACTTGTATTGATACCTAAGTATTCCATCACCTTCCTACTATCATGGATGATTCAGAACTAGGACGAACTGAAACACCCTCACTAGTAGAGTCAACCAATCGCACACCTAGTCTGGACAGTATGTATACATCTTTCGCTAACTCCTTTTTTTCATCCTCAATGTGGGTTGTATTTTGTAGCTCATCCTGCTCAAAGCATCGTCTACAATATTAGCCTTACTATGATGGTAGTGAACATTCATGTCATAATCCTTTAACAGCT
This sequence comes from Solanum peruvianum, assembly GCA_027705065.1. Lineage (NCBI taxonomy): Eukaryota > Viridiplantae > Streptophyta > Magnoliopsida > Solanales > Solanaceae > Solanum > Solanum peruvianum. The sequence goes on from JAKWJD010001760.1 coordinate 27,484,822, forward strand.
CCAACAATATATGTATGGCGTAGATTCAACTCCCTCTGTGTGAACACGTAATGGAGACTCTTGTGGTCTGTGAACACATCCACATGCACTCCATACAAGAAGTTCCTCCACAGTATAAGTGCAAACACTACAACTTCTAACACCAAGTCATGAGTGGTATAATTCTTCTCATGAACCTTGAGTTGTCTGGATGCATAGGCTATCACCTTACCACCCTACATATGAACACAACCAAAACTAACCCTAGATGTATCACAATGAACAATGTAGTTCTTACCACACTTCATAAGCAAAGTAAGCACCAGGGTTGAAATGAGTCTATCCTTGAGCTCCTGGAAACTCTTCTCACAAGGCACCGTCCATTCAAACTTGGCCTTCTTCTTAGGCAGAGCTGTCAGTGGGGCAGCAATGGAAGAAAAGCCCTCCACGAACCTACGGTAGTAACTAGCCAATCCCAAGAATCTACAGATATCTGAGGGAGTAAAAGGTTTTGGCCAGTTCTTAACGGCCTCAGTCTTCATAGGGTCCACCTCTACACCTTGATGGGACACAACATGACCCAGGAAGGTAGCTGATCTAATCACAAATTCGCAATTAGTGAATTTAGCATACAACTGATGTTGTCTAAGTACATGCAAGGTTAATCTCAAATGTTGATCATGTTCTTCCGTGGTACTAGAGTAGATGAGAATGTCATGAATGATTACTATGACAAAAGATTCAAGGTATTCACGGAAGACCCTATTCATGAGATCCATAAATACAGCAGGTGCATTCATGAGACCAAATGACATAACCAAGAACTCATAATGACCACAATGTGTTCGAAAGGCTGTGTTTGGGATATCTCCTTCCCTAACCCTGAGCTGATGATATCCTGAATGAAGATCAATCTTAAAGAATAAACTAGACCCTTAGAGTTGATCGAACAAATCATATATTCTGGGAAGTGGATATTTATTCTTTATAATGTCTTTGTTGAGCAGCCGATAATCGATACGCATTGTAAGGGTTGCATACTTATTTTTCATAAACAACACTGAAGCGCCCCAAGGGGATATACTCGGCTAAATGAAACCCTTATCAGTGAGATCTTGTAACTGCAACTTCAACTCTTTGAGTTTAGCTGGAGCCATTATGTAGGGAGGAATCGAAATTGGCTTAGTATCGGGTTCTAAGTCGATACCGAAGTAAAACTCTCAAGGAGGAGGGACTCCAGGAAAATCATCTAGAAATACATCTAGGAACTCATTCACAACAGACACTGAGTATATGGAAGGAATGTCATGATATAAATCATTAACACTCACAATATGACATAATAACCCCTTGGAAATCAATTTATTAGTCTTTAGGTTCGAAATCAAGGGATTTGGATGACTCGAGAAGTACCTCTCCAAGAGTAGTTCCTCTTCATTAGGGAAACAAAATCACACCACTCTACTATGACAATCAAAACAAGCATAACAACTGTGAAGCTAGTCCATGCTAAGGATAACATAAAAATCATGCATGGGTAACTCAACCATGCTGCACACATTGTCTTACCACTTACAATTATTGGGCAATCTTTGTATGCTCTGTAAGTTCTTACATTTTCTGCTAAATGTGTACTAACCACTATAGGATCATGCAACTTCAGGAAATATTTCAAAAGTAAGAGCAAACAAAGGAGTTACAAAGCAAAGCGTAGACCCTGGATCTAGTAAAGATTAAACAGAAGTTGAGAATACTTGCAGCATACCTGTGACAACATCAGCGTACTTCTTCTACTCCTCCCTTCCCTTTAGGGAATAGAACTTGTTCCGCTCAGGAGGCTCAACTTCTAATGCATCCTGTGGGTTTGTCCTAGTCTAGGCATTACCTCCAGCTTGACATCAGTTCTATTTGAAGTCTATAACCATATGTCCACTCTTACCGCAACCGAAACAGGCATTAGTGCCTATCTGCACTATCCACTGTGCGCACGGCCACACTTAGCATAGTTCTTTTTGGGACGATTCATCCCTGCTCCATTGCCCTTCTTGGGTTCAGATCTGCCTCCTCTAAGTGTTGTAATACTTTGGGAATTAGAATTCCCAGAACTATGCTGCCCCTTCTTGAACCTGGGCTGCTCACGGACTCAAAAATTGTTTCTATGGCCTCCATGGCGTGGACTTGACAATCTTGAGGCTTCGGCCTCCTAGTATCACGAACGCCCCTCTTTTTGTGGTTGTACTCTAGATGCTGGAAATGTACCATCAACTTTAGAGGTCCATGTTATCATGTGGCATCGCAGATTGACACTTCTTCTCCAGATCTCCGTTGATTCCTGTGAGGAAATTGCTCATCTCATCCCTGCTTTTAGATACAATGGATGTAGAATACCTAGAAAAATTTAACAAACTTTAGTACTCATCTCATCCGTGTTGTTAGATACTAACGAAAATAGTATACCTGGATAGTTTAACAAACTCTTGGGAATACTCCCTGACTGATATTGATCCCTTCTTAAGGTTTATAAACTCCTCAACCTTCGCCTCCCTCATCTCAGTGGGAAATAATATCCCTAGAAAGGCAGTCTTAAGTAGCTCCTAAGTGACAAGAACTCCACTCAAAGCTCGGCTATCCTGCTACATCCTGCACCAAGTCTGTGCAACGTCCTTGAGCTAATAGGAGTCAGCTCTGCTTTCTCAGTATCGATGGCCCCCATAACCACAAAAAAATTATGCACCTCATCCACAAACTCCTGGGGGTCCTCTAAAGTCTTAGACCCTATGAAAATAAAAGGTTTCATCCTCGTGAAGTCTCTTAGCCTTTCAGCCATGCTACGAACTTGTGGGTTCTCTCTCTCAACATTCTACCAGATGACCTCGGCAGTCATAAACTAAGCCTGCATAGTGATGGTCTGTGCCATCTGGGCCAGAGATTCCCGCACCTCCGCATCAGCGAACCCAACTAGCTTAACAAACATAGCCACTACTTCAGTCGTAGCCTGGGGTGGAACATGATTGTACCCAACAACTGCTCCTCTTCTCCACTGACCAAATTTCCTCCTAGAATTCATTCTCTAAAAACAGTAAGTATTGATTTTAGCCACGCTCATAACACCAAAAAGTCGAACATTAGGAAATGCATGATAAGGTTAGAAGAAGGGAAATTTTCCTTCGGTCTCTAATTCAGGATAGTTGTGCAATTCACTACCATGACTTATAAACTACTCAATGTGGTTGATGTGAAATTATTATCCTCGAAATTTAACCTAGTTCTCTGATACAAACTTTGTCATGATCGGATATAGATCCCACATGAGACCGGCGTCGTTGACCTCTCAGAGGTCGCAGACAAAACTATATACGGCATCGTTACTTCATCTAGGTTAATTTTAGTGGAAAATTTGCTGTTTTTGTTATTTAAAAGTCGTATAACAAATTTTACTTAAACTCATAAATGTTCACAATCAACCATCTAACTTTAAGATCATCAAATGAAAGAAATTGATCATAGTTGCATTAAATGTGTACTTTCCAAACGGCACCAATACAAAATCTTAAATGAAGTGGGAAATAAAACACTAGTGGAACATTGTCAACTAGATAAGGCCTACATCTAATCTAGTTAAGAACAATAGACAACCTCGAAATCATGAGGGCCTACAAAGTCCGGATGAAAGCTTCATGTCCGAAAAGTTGCAACGTCGTACAGTAAGATCTAATATCCACCTGTGCCTGCACATAAAAGTACATATTTGTATGGAATTAGTACACACTTGTACTAAGTATGTGTATATAAAAGAACACACCAAGGACATGCATGAGAAAGAATAGCTCTTTCCTAACAACATGATTAATTGAAAGTCAAGTCATTGGACTTGCCAAATTTTGATAAGGGAAGTCATGCCATGAGTATAACATTCATCATCAAATTTATCAATTTGCAAAAAGTACATAGCATATTTCACATATCATATCAAGTAGTTAATATCATTCTTTCATATTCCATGAGGCCTTCGAATCATTGACTTGACAATAGGACTTCCCAAAATGAGGGCTCAACATATGGGACCTCAAATAGGGAGCCTCTTTTAGCAAACATAGAGTCTGCTTCATTCATTCATATGTACTTCATTATTCATTCTTTCATATACTAGTGTAATCACAAGTCATACCTAGGATGTGGTTTAAGACTCTCATCAAATTTGTTGTGCAAAATAACCTAGCCTCATTACTTAACTCTTGCTCACATCTTTATTATCCTATCCTGACACCTTTGGTATCGTTCATTTCATTAACTTTAACCAAATTCAATTATGGGAGCACATGAAATCCAGTGTCTGCCCCACACAAAAAAGAGGTGGAATCACCAGCCAAGGTGACCCAAAACATGCTAGCATATATAGGGGATTGAACCCTGCTAGATCCTTATATAGGAAGTATAGGTTCAAAGACTAGGATATAAAAGGAGTCCTATACCCGGCATGCCGAAAAGTATAATCTCATTAGAGTTACGTGAACCTTTGCCCTTACCTCAAGAAGGCATCACCGCTCATAACTAGTCTATCGGTGCTAAGTATAAAGTCTATTTCATTCAACTCAAACGTCATGGAAGATGGCTTCTAGTATGAGGACATCATAACTCAATAGATGATTTATCTTCTCATTATTACTATTGAGTGTGTTAATCTCAATACTTTCATTAGAGTTTATAGAGACTCATCTCTTCATTAACCTTACACTCTCATAGGTGAGTACGTTTGGGTAACATTTACATAGGCTCATTTGAGATTGCTCCAATCTTTTACGTTAGCCTCCAATCATGTTGTCACCACGTTCATTAACATTAGCACATTTGATCTTCATAATTACTCACCCCCTTTTACGTGAATGTTCATTTCATCATATGCCAATGCACTTGGCCATTGAGTGTGTTCCACACTCTAACCCTTCTAGGGTTTCATCATTTCATTGTCCATTTCATCATTTCATTGTTCATTTCGTCATATGACAATGCTCTTGGCCATTTGCTATATGTTACACTCGTACTTAACCCTTCTAGAGTTTCATCATTTCATTACATACATATTAGGTTCACTTATTTTTAATCATATGCTAGACTTATGGCTCTATACATACAAGTCATGAGGCTTCATTCATAGTTCTTTAAGTGACTCATATCTTCCTTATATAATGTAGTACAATAATTATGCATCTTGTATGTATGCCAATATCTCAGTTTCGATCTAAGTAGGTTGCATTATTCTTGAAAAATTATTCACATATGACTTATTTATTAATATGGAATTTGGGCAAGGGAACCCCAGTTCGACCCATTTGGACAATACTTACATTTTTCCTTAACTTTATTTTTAGTCTTCAAGACATTGGGACCCTAGATGGAGCCCCAACATCAACATTCTATCTTTATTTTTCTCATTGGATTCTCCACTTATTTGACCGAAGGGTTGTGGGATCGAACCCCCAAAACCCCTTTTTATTTTTCATTAAAAGTTTCTATTGTCCAATTCGGCTAGACAATGAGGTTGTGGGATTGAACCCCCATAGCCTATTTTTTATTTTATTCTTCATTTCGCTAGAATTGGGAGGTTGTGCGTTCGAACCCCCACAACCTCCTTAATTTATTGTTATTTAACATTTGCCTTAGCTATGCATAGGCATTAAGGTTGTGGGATCGAGCCCCCACAACCTCACTTTATTTACTTATGTGATTCTCCCATTCTCCTTTCCAGACTTGAAGTCGTGGGTTTGATTACCACGCCTCACATTTCTTTTATTTTAATTTGACTTCCCTTCATTCGCTGCCTGAGGTCGTGGGTTCTATTCCCACGCCTCCCATTTTATTTATTTAAATTGTTACTCTCTCCATACCGCCTGCACACCCCCATTTCGAATCCCCCAAACCCCTTTTTCCCTTGTTTTTTTCTTCTTGCGAAATTAAGGTATTATACGGGTGAGGTCATAGGTTCTAACCCCGCTGGCCTCACCCTTTTAAAAACAATTAAATTTCCAGATTTCCCTTCTACACTTTAGCCTAAAAGAAGCTTGTAGTTGTTTCTGGAAAATTGGTCTTTTTATTAGCTTATTTACACCAATATTTCCACTTGAAAACTTAAGAAAGTTCATGGATCATTTAACACCTTTTTGGGGTGTATTTCATGAATTCGTTTACACATTCTTAGGTGTAGATTCATTATTGTTTTAGCTGCGCTTTCCACATAAAATTAGTCAGATACACCTCATATGAACAAAACAAATTACACATTTTATGCACATTAATTTCACCCATCAAACTAACCACTTTAAGACTTCAAAACGGATAGCAACAACAAAACACATTTACATATTGCACCACATCATTCTCGGTTGACATCGTTGAACATGCTTGCTACCAGAAATCATACAAAAACATGATTTCTATCCTAATTTAGATTGAAAATTGAAGGAGACTAGTGACAAGGAGTTCCACATTTAAGGAGACAGCCATAGTTTGATATGTTCACATTCGTATAAAGAAATTCCTCTTGGAGAAAGGATTCGAAGAGATAAAACCCATACCTTTTCATGGTGTTGATCAAAACTCAAGTTGATTCCCATAATCACTCTCTAAGAGTAAAGCCCAAGCAAAGTTTTTAACATAAAGTTTTTGACTGAAGGACTACTCTCTTTGCCCAACGTTTTTGGTTATGTTTAAATAATTTTTTTTAACGTGAAAGTTCTTAAAGTATTAATAAAGATTAGTTGTTGATCTATTCTTGTATTTTTCTAGAAGAGAAAACGTGAAAGAGTGGAGAAAATGTGAGAGAGATGAGCGTGAGAGAGGTAAAAGAGGTGAAGTAGTTTAGACTTAGTCAACTACGAGACTTAGTCATAAAAAAATATTATTTAATAAATAAATAATAATTAATAATGAAAATTCAGATTTTACTTTTTAAATCAGACATTAATTAAAAATTTATTAAATTAATTCACGAATAAAAAAACCCACATTAAATCATTGCTCCCACCTAGGTTCGAACCCCGGCTGGAGCAAGACTTAACTTCAAGTGATCAATTTCGTCTCTCTCTCCCCAATTTGCTCCTCCACCTTATTAAATAAGTAATCAATTATATATTTAGGGTTATTACGATATTAAACATAGCCTGGAAAAGTACCATTTTACCCCTAGACCCTACAAACCTAAGATTTTCTCTTTTTAAGTCCAATAAAGACTCCTTCGAGGAAATCTTCGTATTCTAGAGCCCTACATGGTTGGAAAAAACCCTTCCAAGCTCAACTAACTCCATAAGTTATCTGGCCTTGCTGTAGTAAGGGTTCTAAGGTCTGGTTTTGCACACATCAATCCGTGAGAACCCTCGTCTAATCATAGGCAATATTGACACATTAAGCATTTTTTATCTTATTCATTTTTAGGATTGTTACAATATTGTGCGACTGAAAAGTAGTAAAAATGTAAGGATTACTTATAATGTGATTTGAGGAACCTGAATCAATCACTCATTTATTTGTAGAGGTGATTAGACATGTTTTATCTTATTCAGTAAAGACATTAACTGAAGTGGATTCCCTTAATGATTTATGATATCGAAAGAATTCAGCAAAATCCTTTGCAGAAATCAAAATCAATCATTAGACATTTGTGTTCCCTGATTACAGTATGTCATATTCCCAATAAAACGCTAACGATACCAAAATGAATGAGTTGAGAAACCAACAAGTCCTAAACAGACTATAATCCCAAAAGAAAAATAGTACAATCACTAAAATAATATTACTATCTAGATCTGATATCATGACCTAAGTACACCCTAGAAGTTAAGGCATCCTTAAGTCACAAAGTTGCGTACTTGACCTCTCAAAGGTCTTGTACAAGCCCTTAGACGTAATTCATTGCATAAACACATGAAATTAGGAAATAATTTAAAAAAATTCAAAAACGTAATGTGGAATCTTTTCATTAAACTTCCAACATATGTATCAAAAACCATCTATGAAATCATGAATAAAATAGTCATGGGTCAAAACCCATAAATGTCTAAACATTGAAAGGAACATAAAAGACAACCTAGTGGTGGTGTACTCAGATGCTATGAGGACTCACCAATCTTAACTTCTTGAAAGCGTTGGAAACTGCACCCTTCAAAGCAACTTAATCTCCTCGATACCCTACTTTGGATTAGAATAGAGGAAAAATATGCATTAGTACGGCATGTACAAAGTATGAAAACTGTCATACCAAACATAAGATATCTCAAAGGGTTAGTCAATAATAGACATAATCATTTGAGATAATGTAAAAGCATAACTTGAAAATCATACGCATAATAAAGCATAATAGAACATCATAAATCATATAAGAGTTTATACTTAACTTATTGTCCTTTTTACTCAAATGAACTACTCCACAAGTCACCTCCAAATATATTTGTGCAAGGCTAAGGTAGCATCCCATACTACTACAAAAGATAAGTATATTTCATTAGTAATTATTGATCATGTCTACTTTCATAATTAAGACTTAGGTTCATCATATCATATGAGCACTATTTCCCAAGGCCACCTTAAAACACACTTGTGCAATGCATGTGAAGCATTACATTATACCTCACACACTAAGCATGTCTCTAGTCATCCTAATCCCTTTCTTTTTAGTTTAGAAGTGTCTAGAAGACCTACTTCATATTGACAAGGAAATATCATCTTAAGTCAATCAGGTCATGGATGGCGATTACAGCACTATCCAAGCAAAGCATACATCATGTAGTCGTCACGTCATAGGTTGTTCAAGTAATAATTGTGCAATGTATGAATGACATCCCATACTACCATCCACACTAAGTACTTCTCTAGACTATCCCATTCAAAGATAACTTATATTTCACTCTTTTATATTAAGATAAACTTACAATCATAATAGACCTACTACCGTGTAAAGAATCTCAACATACTAACCAAGCTAACTAAAGGAAGGATACCAACACCCCGACCACCATGCAAGCAATCATGTGCAAGCAATCATATAGATGCAACCTAATCATACGATCGCATGAATCCTCAATCCTATGCTATCATGAAAAACTAAACTCAAGATATTACATCAAATTCACCTTCTATGCAAATCAAGCTACCATGAAATGCACCTTGCATGCAAGTCAAGCTGACAGTAGGAGAGTATAGGCCTTTCCCTTAGAGCTACTATGAAATGGTTTTGGCCTGATTAAATTTTCCCTACAACACAAGACAAAGTAATCATGAGAGAGCTTGATTGCTCCATCCAAAACTAACGTGAGAACCACCATCCTTAAGCTACATGATCAAAGATCCTTGAAACACATGACCAAGAAAAACATGGGAGATCTTACTTCCTGTGTCCTAAGTTAACATGAGATTCATCACCTCTAGCTACCACAAATAATTCAATTGAAGCTTCTATGAGACTCAACAACTCAACCTACCATGAGTATTTCAACTCAAACCTCCTTGAGATTTAATATCCCAAGCTACCCTTCAGACCTAGATTCTCAAGCTATCATGAGATCCATAATCTCAAGCTATCATGATAATTCACATCTCAAGTTATCATGCCTTGGACTTATTTCACCATATCTGTTGCACAAGAAGTGATCATACAATCCAGATCCAAGCTAATCTAGTTCATCATGTCTTGTTAGGTTATTAGGTCAACCTAGAATTAATCTATGTGAGAGAACTTGCTTGTCTATCATGTTCATGAATAAGAGTAGAAGAGAAAGAAAACATCATCACAATACCTTCATAATGACTTTTCCCCCAAAGCCCTAGAATCAATTGTATAACATCCCATAATCGATATTACTTTCAATTAATTATGATTTATTTTCAATTTTAGTTTACTTCATTGAATTAAATCATTCGAATGTAAGTCTAGGCATACTTTAACACATATATTCAATTCAAACTTTACGAGGCAAGACGAACCTAGATCTATTAGGCATGGTTCAATTCATATCTAGGTGATTCAATCATGATCAATTAGCATATCATACAATTGAATTAACAAGATCAAGTTAGAACCTTCATCTTCACTAAAATCACCATGATCACTTTCAACATCAATTACTACATATCACCATGAAAACCTCGTGAAAACATCACATAATCATCATATGAACATTATTTAATTCTACCCACTAGATTGGGATCACAATCATGCCTTAACCACAATGCAATCATAACTCTCTCTAGATTTGGGTACTTTTAATTAACAATTGAGGAAACCAAGGGACTCCATGAATTGAAGAATATATGGATGATTAATCTTCACGTATCTTAGATTATAGCCTTAATCCTAGCTTGAATCCTTGGTAAAATTCTTCCTACGAGCAGCCTCTAAATCTTCTTCTTCTTCTATTGTGTTCAAAAGAGAGTTTTAGAGAGAGAGAGAGAGAGAGAGGTTTTGATTTTGGAGTCTAATGTTAAAAGGGTCTCTTATTGTTTAAATACTCATAAAATACCTAAAACTACCTAAATTAAATTCTCATTCTTTTATTTGGACGTGTGGTGGATTTCCCAATTCACCCCATTCACTTGGCAGCACATAGTATGCACGTCCAAACGACACCAGCAGTCCATGGAACGACGACATTGTACTTCAGGTCCATCGTTGGTAATTGAGACCCTGAATTTGGGGGTTGAATTCCACTGTCTAAGTGTGGAGTGACTCGCCCAATTGACTTGGCATAGCCTGCACTTTGGGGCGTCGATGACAAGTCTTCAATGATACTGCCAAGAGAGTGTGCTGCCTACTTTTGAGTCCTCCTCAAGGTTCCCTTTGGGTAGTCCTTGGTGAGTCATGTCCACACGTTTCCACCCTAAATAAGTCTATATAGATATTACGAACCTTACCTATTAATTTGAGCTCAAAACACCACTTAAACCCTCATGAAACATACCAAGGCAAACTAGCGCGTTCAAGGCTTACTTTCAAACGTCATCAAACGTTTCTCCTTCAAAATCTTCAAAACTCTATATACTGACTCTTAAAACTGTATTTAGTCATTTTAGGATCTCAAAAGATCATTGTCGCGACCCAGAAATACACCTTATAATAAGGGAGCACTCTTGATCGTCACAAGGTGTACTTGACCGTTCGGAGGTCTTGTACAAGCCTCTAGCTATCATTCATTACACAAGAATTTTTGAAAAGATGTGTTGAATTAAAAATTTTCAAAAGAATAATAATACCAGACATCTTTTATAAAATACGAAGGAATAAGTCTAGTAATCAAAAGCCACAACTTTTATATCTTAAGTTCACGACCCTATACATTCGAAGAAAATATATAATGAGTCTTATACAAGTCTTACAATAGATCGAAGGAAATATATACTATGTCCTCGAATATATGAGGACATACCGAGTCTTGAGAGATTCAACTTCCCAAGCTTTGCCTTCTAAGAATCTCCACTCGTTTCAACCTATACTTATAGAGCATAGAAAAGTATGGAGTCACTACAAATATTGTACTGAGTATGCCGCTATGCAAAAATTACATGCAAATGAGGAAATTTAAGTTGAAATAATCTTTGATAATATATTAGTAAAACCATCAGGAATATAGTAGCAAAATCATCATTAAGCACATAAGGTAAAACTTCCTAATAAAAACACAAGACCACACTTTACAATGAACTCATTTTGCTTAAAGTTTACCTATCCAAAGTTATCCTAAGACTCACTAAGGTAAGACATGAAGAAACTGCCCACAAAATCCCTTAAATACCACGCAAGTGATTATCAAGACCACCAACAATAGGCTTACTTCACAAGAGTAAAAATCCCACACTCAACATCAAAGACACTAAGGAACATACTTACATTTAAGGAGTTAACATAAGAACCGTTTTCAAAGGCAACCCCCAAGTTACACAGTGCAATGTGAGAGTAGCATCTCATACTACTACTCCCACCAAGTGATCTTTGAAGATTTCTTTAGATCAGGCACACCACATTCATCGTTCGTAAACTCCATCATACAAGACATAACTGTAACATGATTTCTTATCTTTAGACATTAAGTCAGATAACTTCACTACATATACATAATGACCCATTCATACATTTCATCTAAAGAAACACTAAGACTCCCTCTAAATGCCTACTTGTGCAATGCGTATATAGCGTCCCATACCACCACCACCCTAAGTAGTACACCCTTTGGAAGACTTAGTTCATTAAATCATTTTGTGGGGGCTATATTTAACAAACTTATATGATGAGCGCTAGACATAGAATCTAGGTATTAACCCCTACCAAATGAGGGATCCTCACTTGCCTAGGGTAGGGTCATTCTTGATCCTTTACATGGAATCTCCATTAGCTACTTTTATGCAGGAGCATATTTAAGGTATAAGAAAAATAATTTTAAGTAACTCATTCTCTACTAACGAGAAGTAATCATCTCAAGAGGTACATTGGGTACAACATCTCTACTAACGAAGTATACCCACCCTTTCTTCAAATTCTCTCAGTGTTAAGCATAAATCCCACAAGTAGTCGTAAACATTCATTACTATAGGTTAAGGGATAACTCTTAAATACTAATCTCAACTCACGAAGGGTATCAAACCTCCAACCTATCTTAGAAAGCCATAGGTAATAGTGAAGTTACTACTAAACACTTCAATTCAACTGAGGAAAATTGTTCACCCCAAAACATCCCTTTTCATACTGTAGGAATAGTATGGATGATATAGACACTTCATGTGTACTCAGGAAGAGTGTAAGCCCTAAATCCCCTACTCACATATATTACTTTAATTCATTCATTAAAAGTGTGTGTGTGAGCACAAGTTTCACATAATCACCATTTTTCATAACATTGACTCCTAAAAATACTCATACCTTCATTTATCATATTTAACACACTAGCATGCTTCACATATACATATACTTCACTTAGGCATAACATCATTAGGATATGCATTTCAATATCCTAAAACATGTCATGCATAAACATTATAATCATTATTTCACTTCAAATTTTATGCCTTCAAGGCTATTATCACAATAGACACGTTTATACAATATTATGATGTACTTCAAGTAAACACCGTCATCAAAAATGGACCGTACAACTCAAAAGCATTTCACAATAAGAACTAATCAATATAATCAACTTACTATTCATCAAATATTTCACAACCTTTTCTCAATTTTCCCCAATAACTAATCATAAAATAGCATTTAAGGTAGTAGATGATCATAATGTAACATAAAGATATTCAACTCTAACAATTTCTAACAATATCTAGATATATACACTAAACCCACTTCATAAGCTAAAAGTTGGAAATATGCATCAGCATGGTTTCATTGGGGTTTTGACAATAAAAACATCAACTAACACTAAAAACGACACATTTCAATCATTAAAATGTTTTCATGTAAAGATCCATGCTTAGAGTCAACCATAGAAGAAGTCGGACTTTGAAAACCCTTTTTGAAATCTCTTTGAAGTGGCTCCTTGAATGTAAGAAAGTTCAAGGATGAGCTACCATACATTAATATGAAGAAAACCACGTGATTTGGGATGGAAACTTGAAGAACTTGGTCTATTTTTTTGGAGCTACAAGCTTCATCAATGGAGGATTTTTAAGGAATGGTTATGTGGAGATTTTTGTTTTGAACTTGAGGGTTTCAATTGGTGGTGGAAATTTGATTTAAAGTGACCTAAAACAGCCCAAAAATAATACCTAAAGTTCCCAGAAAAACTACTACATCATTTGGATCCTTTTTCAAAGTTTAATTTGACTTAAAAACAATGTGATCAAATATGGGAATTGGCTGCACGTTCGGGGTCATCTCCAGATCATGGTTCTGAAATTTATTTTGGGACAGAAGGGTTCGGGTCTGCCCCGCGTCGCAGGAAAAAAAATTTCCCGTCATATGGTAGCTGCGACACGCCCTTGCTCCACATTTTGTCTGCCCCACAGATTCCTTGGCCAACGTTTGGATCCTCATTGGGAACCCTTAGGGTGGTCCCCGAGGAGTCTTACTCAAATGTTTTGACCCCTTGTATGTCTCTCTAGGTACTAGGGTCATCCCCACTGTTTTTACATTCCAAACAACAACCTAAAATCATGCACAAAAACCAAGAACACACTAGCACACACTTAAGGCTAGTTTCCAAACATCTTGGTTGTCCCTTGATGTTTGACTTCAGAACTTACCAAACTGACCTTAAATGCTAAAATTAAATATTTTAACACAGAATTCACTCATGAAAAATTAGTATAGCTCTAGTTCAATCTAGTTCATTATGAGTGTCATTACATTCTCCCCTACTTAGAAAAACATTCGTACTCGAATAATACAAAACACTTTTATGGACATCAAGAACTCACCTAGAAGCATAATAATAATAACATCACGGTCATAAAATTCATACTCAATTCAACAAACTAACACGGAACGCACACACACACTAATAAGAATTATTAGCAACACATGCAACTCTTTGGAATAATATCCACAATTCAAAGCTCACACTTATTTATTCATTCTTCTATTCATTTATGGAGGAACTACCTTACCCAACATTATACATGCTCATAAAAATCATTTCTACACAAATTGAAATCATTCCTCCTGAAAATACAATTTACTCTAATTTTTACTTTCTTTATAGTGAGCACCAAATCTTCACAGTGAAGCATGCTTGATAATTTAATAATTCTTCTTTTAAGCAATTTATCATGAAGGCATGAAAAGAAGAGAGAAAAGACCATATAAACCCATCTTACAACATAAACGTAATTTCATGGAATGCCTAATAAAAGGAGAACAATGAAATTTAATTTCAACTAGACTCCTAAATACCATGCAACATGCTACAATGACATTCTAACTCTCAAGCCTGAATAAGAATGGAAGGGAAAGATAAATTTATCCATTACCTTGCTAATCAACTCATACTCCCCTACATCGGGAAAACCCATCTAACACAAAACAAACAACCATAATGAACTAGGACTTACCATGGGTTTCATTTCGGATTAGTCTTTTCCTTTAGATCCGAGTGCATAGAAATGATTCCTCTTTGGAGCATTAGGATCCGGTCCACCATGAGGAGCTTAGTTGACCTCCTTCCCTTTTGCGTTGATGTTAGGCCGTCTATCATCTTATGAGCCTTACTACCAAAACCAAAGAAACCATTCGTATAGGCAAGACACTTACCCAGGTGTTGCTTCCCACAAGTAGAACACCTAGACCTCTCAAAAGAATGGCCACCTCCTTGGGAATTTTGGTTCAAACCCTATCTTTGTTCCCCATGGAAGACTCTTGATAGAACCTATTCTTAGGTTTGAGTTAATTTGGTTCATCCATACTAGGTCTTCTCATCCAAATTCCTCTCCTTGATCTTGGACTCCTCAATTTGTTGTGCACACACCATGAGCCTTGAGATATCCATACAATTAAGGGCATTGTCATAGTCACTCTTTTCCACCAAGCTAGACACCCCCCATCACAAATTCATTCACTTTAGCCCTAGGGTTGGCTACAAAGGTTGGTGCATATTTAAAGAGTTTTGTGAATTCGAGAGAGTACTCCTTCACACTCATACTCCCTTGACAAAGGTTCATGAATTCCACCAACATTCTCTCCCTCAACGCTAAGTGGAAAATCCTATCAAGAAAAGCCACTTTGAACACTTCCTAATCTACCGAACCCTCCCTTAAGGGTCTCTCATCATTCCATTTCTCAAAACACACTTTAGACACATGTTTAAGTTGATAAGCGGCTAGCGCTACTCTCGCTCTAGGAGTAACACCGATAGCATCCAACAGCTTGAACACCTTATATATGAAGCCTTGTGGATCTTCATCCATTTTGGTACCATGGAAAGTAGGAGGGTTTATCCTATTGTCACAACCGAGGAGCACCCCTTATAAGTAACATGGTGTACTTCACCTATCAGAGGTCTTATACAAACCCATAGTTATGATTCATCGCATTGACATTGTAACACTCCGTAAATGTCATGACTTAGACTAGAGCCTAATATATCAAATAATGTTTAAATGATTTTACAGACCTATATTATTGTAATATACACATCTGGAAAAGGTTAGAGTCAAAAAGACTAAGAAAGAACTTGATGTTCGGAAACTAGCTAATTTGAACTAGTTAACTTCCCTATGTTTGATGAAGGTTTTGTCGTGTAAAATGAAGTCCAAAACTTGTAAAGTGACCTTGGATAGGTAGTATGTATTAAAAAAGGGTGCAAACGTTTTGTAATGACAGCCCAAGGACCACCCATAGGGTCCTTGGGGAGGACCCAAACATAGGTGGGCAGGCTGCCTTGCAGCCTGCGTGCAGGAAGAAGTTGAGGCATAGCGTGTTGCGAGCGCCTGTCACGAGGAGTTCTGCCTCAACATTTTAGAGGCAACGTTGTGACGCAAGGTTGACACACACCTCACTGCCTCAACTCAAAATTCTATAAAAATAGCGGGATTCGGCCCCGCGGTGCGCAACTTCTTTTCAGAATCGTTAAAGTCATATTTTTTGGAATTTAAATTATTAAAAAAACCCATTTAAGTTGAGGGTCTTTTGGGTAATTCATAGCACGACTTTATATTTATATATGGTCAGTTTTAGAACACTTTTACATGTCCCAAATCAGATCAGAAAAAAAAAATTTCATCTCTTTCAAGAAAGCTCTCTTTTCAAACTCCATTGAAGAATAGGAAAATCTTTAGGAAGGAGACGAATACTTCAATTTTTTTCATCCAATTATCTTTGATTCTTCATCTATAAGGTATGGCTTTTTCACTATTGCGATTACTTTCCCCAAGAGGTCCTTTCAAAGATAATTTTTTAAGAACTTCAAATAATAGGTTTTTTACACTACGAAATGGATTTTCTTCCTAACCCTAAATTTATGATTTCCAATGAAAAGTAAGTGTTTTCTATGGTCTATTCCACACGACTTGATGAGCATGTTCTTATAGACATGATGGTTTCGTATGATTGTTTCTACTACTTGATAATATGAAAATCTAGGGATTCGAACTAAGACTAGAATGAACTCCTAAATGACCATTATCCTTTATCCTACATTATGCATTGATCTTGTATATAATTTTAAGAGTTGTTCCTGATTATGATATTGAGTATTTCACTATGTTATGGTTATGAATGTTGAAAGATGAACGTAAGTTCTTGAATAACGTTCTTGTAAGCTAGAGGTAAGTCTTCTAAAGTTGTGACTACTCTACAATGTATATGTTAGCCTATAGATCATGATGCTATGTTATGGAAGTATATATGATGTTTTTATGTTTATCACATGTTATTTGTGAGATCATGAATAGGACACAAAAAAATGAAAGTTACGATATCATCTTTTATGGTTTACACAAGATGAGTATATTATATTAGTCTTACAAACTAAGGGTTACAATGAAAGGAAATTCTCATATAATCCCAAAGAGATTAATGATCATGTTTATACAAGGATTTAATATCCTATGACCTATAATAAGTTATGATAAAAAGAAGACTTAAAGATTATTCTGGAAAGGAACTTAATCTAAGAACCGATGAACTAGATATGAGAGGTGTCCCTTCCCTAGTTGGAAGGTAGGTTCACATTGACTCTCATGAGATTGATACTGCCATGTAATATGGAACTATAGGTCTATAAGACAACTCCTAGTTCCTGAACTATGTTGTCACCATAGGATACTAGCTATTAGAAATACCTAGAAAGTTATGTCATGTTAGGTTCTACTTTGGCCGGTAGACCACATTCTTTCTGTGTGGGCTTTTATGACACCGGATGCTATGTTTAGCTCACATGGTCTATGTAGGTTAAGGCAAATGTTCCCCCATGTAAAATGAAAGACAAGTAAATGTACATTGACTAGGGTGACTTGAGGATCTAATTAGTAGAGGTATGGGTATGGGACTCTACATAGACATTGCAAAAGTTTACTCTAAGGGAAATCCTAGGAGATTGTTCTTATGTAATATGATAAAATGAAAGGTGTGATGTCGATGATACATGGTGTTACTCTTACATGATGTTTGTCTTTATGATAAATATGTTATTGGGTTATATTTATGTTACAAGTTATATGAAGAAAAGCTTTACTCATGGTCTGTTATCTTATCTAATTGGTTGTGTGGGGTTATGGTGCTTCACATGACCATTGAACTTGTAGGTTGGGATGGGATCATTGTTAAGTGTTTTGTATGCTATGTTATGTGATCTATTTAATTTGAAAAGATAATATGACTCTATGATAATATGGCTTTGCTTATGATCGTGCTTTATGTTGGTTGAATCCTTAACTTGTATACCTCATATGGTATGTGCATTCAAGACTTTCATAAGACTTAGCATGTTTCCTAAAGATATGATAAATAATCCCTTTTCATGCATGTCCTTAAATAATATGAGCATATACCATACTTAGTACATATGGCGTACTAACCATTACTTTATATTACTACAAATGTAGGTTCCGGCCATTGAAGTTAAGGAGGTCGATTTGACGAAGCTTCAATCTCTTTATCCAAGCATTGGTAGGTCCTCATGTTCGAAATGCTATCATTTATTTTACAGCCTATGAAGACTTTAGTATATATTAGGAATATCCTATTTCCATCATGTTTATTTGGATTCTTTTGTATTAAGGCATATATGGCATATTGACTATGTATTGGCCAAGTCCAAATTTGCACTCTTTAGATGGGGTTTTATATATGTGAGACAATTTCTTAGAAAATAATATGGTTTATAAGTGATAATTATGATGTCTATGTATACATCAAGTAGAATGTAAAACTTTTAATTATTTCGCAATTTTTACTGATCACATGTTATGAAAAATGCTAAAGGCTTGTCTGAGCCCTCTGAAAGGATGACGATGTTGGTCTCATCTGGAGTATGCGCTTTGGGTGTGACATGCTTGGTATCAGATCATGAGGTTAAATATCCTTGGTAACAATGTCTCACTAAACCACGTTAGATAATATCTTATTCATGATTGTGAAGCTTTTCTTTTCTTTATACTCCTATGTCGTGCCTTTAGAGTTTTGACACAATGTGTCTTTGGCATCTAATACCTTTATTTTTTTTATATGCGATGAACACAAGAAATACAGCTGGGAGGAGTGTAAGAGAAGAGATTGCGAATTGGGAGATACTCCCTAAGACAATCGAAATGCTCCTCAAGTGCAAGCTGCTGCAAATGATCAAGTTCTGGTGAATCCTCCGGCTATGATGGATGGTGAGGTGAGGGCAGCCTTGTTAAAAATTGCCCAAGTTCTGGCCATTACGGTACAAGCTAACAAGGAGTTTGAACATCGAGAGTACTACTGCTAGTACTTTGGCCAGCTGTTTGAGAGATTTTACGAGAATGAATCCTCCAATATACTTTGGATAAAAAGTTGATGAAGACCCTCAAGATTTCCTTGATGAGGTCTGCAAGATCTTGTTTTCTATGGGGGTGAGTACTACTAAGAAGGTTGATCTAGCTACATATCAACTTAAGGACGTGTCTAAGACATGGTACAATCAGTGTATGGATAATCGGTCTTTCAGAGATGGTCGTGTGACTTGGGAGTTCTTCAAAAAGGCCTTTATTGATAAATTCTTTCCAAGGTAACAAAGAGAAGCTAAAGTAGAGAAGTTCATCAACCTTAGTCAAGGAGGTATAAGTGTTAAGGAATACTTCTTGAAATTCATTAATCTTTCCAAATATTCTTATTCTTTGGTTTCTAATGCTAGTGATGTAATAAATTATTTTGTATCGGGCATGTCCGAAGATCTTGAAGAAGAATGTCGTACAACCATGCTTCATGACAATATGGATATTACTAGGTTGATGGTTCATGCTCAACTGGTTGGGGAAAGTCATCTAAGGAAGAGGAATAGGGGAGCTAAGAGGCAAAAGTGGTTTGAAAGTGGTTCTTCTAAGAGTAGGCCTGATGTTCAAGACAAGCCTATGTTTAAGAAAAGGTTCTCAAATTAGGTTCCTCCTAATTTCTCCAATAATCGCAATGATCCAGGTTATAATTCTAAACATCAAAAGGGGAGAAATATTGATCCATAAAAAGATAGACCAACTTGTGGTAAGTGTGGTAAGAAACATGCGGGTGAATGTCTTGTTGGGATAGTTACTATGGTTGTGGAAAGGGTGTCCATATGGTTAAAGATTTCCTAATGTGAGAAGTAAAGGCGAGGGGATTTGTCAATATCAACAAATCCGGTCCTAGTTCTGAAGCACCAAACAGAAACCGTTTCTATGCACTTACCACTAGGGGTGAAGAAGAAAACTTTCCTTATATTGTGATGGTTATGTTACAAGTGTTCTCTTGTAATGTTTATGCTTTGCTTGACACAGGTGCTACTCTTTCTTTTGTTACACCTTTGGTAGCTAGGAAGTTTGATGTACTTCTCGATGTTTTGATTGAACCCTTTTCGCTTTGTACCCCAATCGCTGACTCTATAGTTGCAAAAAGAGTCTATACGAAATGACTCGTAGCTGCCCAGTAGAGTTACTCTTTCTTATTTGGTATAACTTGACATGTTTTACTTTGATATCATCTTGGGTATGGATTTACTTCATGAATGTTTTGCTTCCACAGATTATAGAACAAGGGTAGTGAAATTTCAATTCCCTAATGAAGCTATTCTAGAGTGGAAAGGGGGAAATTCTATGCCAAGGGGTCAAATCATTTCTTGTTTTTAAGTCTTGAAAAATGCTAGCCAAGGGTTATTTATACCATGTGGTGAGAGGTAAGGACATAGAATGTGAAACTTCTTGTATTGAGACAGTCTCTTTAGTGAGAGAATTCCCAGATGTTTTTCCTACTGACCGTTTAGGAGTTCCTCCCAAACTAGAAATTGACTTTGGCGTTGATTTGTTACTAGATACAAAGACTATTTCAATTCCTCCATATAGGATGGCTATCACTTAATTGAAAGAGTTGAAGATCAAACTCAATGATTTACTTGACAAGGGTTTGATTCAACCTAGTATTTCTCAATGGGGTGCTCATGTCTTGTTTGTTAAGAACAATGATGGGTCCCTTAGAATATGCATTGATTATCGCCATCTCAATATGTTCACCATAAATAACAAGTATACTTTCCGTAGGGTTGATGATTTATTCGATCAACTTAGAGGTGCTAGTTAATTTTTCCATGATTGACTTAAGGTTGGGATATAACAAACTTAGGATGATAGGAGAAGATTTTCACAAAAAAGCTTTCTAAACTAGGTATGGTCACTATGAATTCCTATTTAGGTACTTTAGGTTAATGAATGCCCTGGCGGAATTCATGGACATAATGAATAGAGTGTTCTGAGATTACCTCGACTCATTTGTGATTGTGCTCATTGATGATATTTTGATATACTCTAAGAATGAAGATGAGCATGAGAGTAACTTGAGGTTTGCCTTGAAGCTCCTCAAAGAACACCAACTTTATTTCAAATTTACCAAGTGTGAATTATGGTTAAGGTTGGTTGCTTTTCTTGGACATATTATCTCAGGTGATGGTGAAGAGGTTGATCTTAAGAGGACGGATGCGGTCAGAATCCTATAGATGTAAGGAGTTTCTTGGGTCTAGTCTACTTCTATAGAAGATTTGTTGATGGATTTTCGTCCATTGTTTCTACTTTGAAAGCTTTGACCCCAAAGAAGGTGAAGTTTGAGTGGTTTGAAGCATGTGACAATGGTTTTCAAGAGTTGAAGGATAAGCTTACCTCTGCTCCGGTGTTGACCTTACCGGAGGGCAATGAAGGCTTTGTGGTGTCTTCTGATGCTTCCCGAGTGGGCTTGGGATGTGTCCTCATAAAACTTGGCAAGGTAATTTCTTATGCTTTTAGGCAACTCAACGTTCATGAGAAGAATTACCCAACTCATGATCTTGAATTAGTTGTTGTAGTTTTTTCCTTGAAAATATGGAGTCATTATTTATATGGAGTGCATGTTGATGTAATAACTGACCATAAAATTCTTCAATATGTGTTTACACAAAAGGAGTTGACCCTGCGACAGAGAAGATGGTTAGAATTGTTTAAGTATTATGACATGAGTGTCCTTTCTCACCCAGGCAAATCCAATGTGGTTGCGGATAATTTCAGTCGAATGACTATGGGTAGTGTATCTCATGTGGAGGAAGAGAAGAAAGAACTTGTGAAAGATTTTCATAGGGTGGCTCGCTTAGGTGTGCAGTTAGAATATTCTTCAAATGGTGTATTCATGGTCCATCATAACTCCGTCTCATCATTAGTGTATGAGGTGAAATCTAAGGAGCATTTTGATCCAAGGAAACGGTACTTGGTAAGCTCAATGAATCATTCTCCCTAGGGGGGATGGTGTTCTTAGGTACCAAGGGAGATTACGTTTACCCGATGTTGAGGATTTTAGAAATTGAATTTTTGAAGAAGCTCATGTTTCACACTATTTTATACATCCGGGTGACACAAAATGTAACATGATCTTGGAGAGGTCTATTGGTGGGATGGTTTAAAGAGGGACATAACATATTTAGTTGCTAAGTGTCCAAACTACCAATATGTTAAAACTGAGCATCTCAAACCGGGTGGGTTAACCCAAATCATGGATGTTCCTACATGGAAGTGGGAAGCCATCAATATAGACTTTGTTGTTGGGTTTCCTCAAACGTGAAAGCAAAATGATACTATATGGGTTATTGTTGATAGGTTGACCAAATTTGCCCACTTTATTCCTATTAAGTGTACTTACACGGTATAAGATTGTGCAAGAATATACATTAATGAGATTGTGAGTCTTCAAGGGATTCTTTTGTCTATCATTTCGGATAGTGGTGCCCAATTCAATTCAAGTTTTTGGAATGTTTTCCAAAAGGGTTTAGGTAAGCAAGTGAAACTTAGTACCACTTTTCATCCTCAGACAGATGGTCAAGAGGAACGTTCCATTCAGACCCTTGAAGACATGTTAAGATCTTGTGTCATTGACTTCAAAGGAAGTTGGGATTATCACTTACCTTTGATCGAGTTCTCTTACAACAATAGCTATCATTAGAGCATCTCCATGGCATCTTTTGAAGCTCTTTATGGTAGAAGGTGTAGATCTACGGATGGATTGTTTGAGGTTGGTGAGTCCTTAATCCTTGGTCTAGAGATTATCTATGAAGCTATAGAGAAGGTTCAAATCATAAGCGATTGATTAAAGACAACCTATAGTTGGCAAAAGTCTTATGCCAATAATAGAAGAAGAGATCATGAGTTTCAAATAGATGATCATGTATTCTTGAAGATTTCACCTATGAAAGGGGTGATGAGGTTTTGTAGAAAGGGGAAATTAAGTTCCTGATATGTTAGTCCCTATGAGGTTATGCAACAAATTGGAAAGGTTGTATGTGAGTTGATACTACCCTGTAAATTAGCTTCAGTCCATTCGGTGTTTCATGTGTCTATGCTCAAGAAATGAATAGGTTATCTAGTGTCTATTCTACCTATTGACGGTTTAGGGGTTGATCAGAACCTCTCCTATGAAGAGGTTTCGGTTTAGATCCTAGATCGCCAAGCAAAAAGTTGAGAAACAAAGAGGTTGCCTCTGTATAAGTGCTATAGAGGAACCATCTTGTTGACGGTGCAAAATGGGAGGCTGAAGCCGACATGATGTCCCACTACCCTCATATGTTTACTCCTTAAGGTTAGACATTCATGTTAATTGAGAAAGTAATGCATGATCATGAAATTGACTTGTTTTCTAAATAGGTAAATGTTTCGTAAAAGTTGTACCAACTAGAGTTATAAGAAAATGCCTTCATACACTATTCTTGAACTTATGTGAAACATGTATTTGTATGTTTTCCTGAGATTTTGCAGTTTTGTAGCCATCTTGAGAAGAAAGATAGCATGGTAACTATTTGATGTATTTTGAGCTTCTGATAAGGTTAAGAAGGAAGTTCCTCACTATGTTATGAATATGAAGCTCTTATATGTTCTGTATAGTTATTTGAGTGTTATGTGTAATGTTATGATATGTGTTGTGAGAAGTTGTGATATACTCCTATTAGATGTGACTCATTATGATTTTATGTTGTTGATTGGTTGTGCTGCTAGTATTAAGTCTGTTCCTACACTCCAAAAGATTTTAGTGTCATTCGGGGACGAATGTTCCTAAGAGAGGGATAATATAACACTCTGAAAATGTAATGATTTAGACTAGAGATTAATATATAAAATAATGCTTAAAAGGATTTTTCCAGACATATATTAACGTAATAAACTCATTTGGAAAAGGTTAGAGCCCAAATGGCTAAGAAAAACCTTGACGTCTGAAAACTAGCTATTTTTATCTAGTTGACGTCCCTATGTTTGGTGAAGGTTTCGTAGTGTCAAATGAGGTCTAAGGCTTGAAAAGTGACCTTTTATAGTTAGAATGTAGTAAAAAGGGTCCAAACATCTTGTAACGACACCCTAAGGACCAACTTAAGGGTCCTGTGGAGGACACAAACATGGGTGGGCAGTCTACCTGGTAGCCTGCGAGCAGGCAGAAGTGGAGGCATAGGGTGTGACGCACGCCTGCCACGAGGTGTTCTGCCTCAAGATTTGATAGGCAACCTCGTGATGCAAGGTTGACATGCACCTCACTGCCTCAACTCAAAATTCTATAAAAGTAACGGGATTTGGCCCGCGACGTGCAACTACTTTCCAGAATCGTTGAAGTCGTATTTTTGGTAATTTAACTTATGAAAAAGACCCATTTAAGCGTAGGGTCTTTTGGGTAATTCATAGGAAGACTATATATTGATATTAGGTCTTTATTAGACCACTTTTACATGTTCTTATCAGATCGCACGAAATTTCTTTCTTCTCTTTCAAGAAGGCTATCTTTTCAAAACTCCATTGAAGAACAAGAAAAGCTTGAGGAAGAAGACGAAGACTTCAATTTTTTTTCATCCATGTTTCTTGGATTCTTCATCTATAAGGTATGGGTTTTTCACTCTTGGAATAGCTTTTTCCAAGAGGTCCTTTCAAAGATAAGTTTTCAAGAACTTCAAATACTATGGTTTTTACTCTAGGAAATAGATTTTCTTCCTAACCCTAGATTTATGATTGTCAATGAAAAGGAAGTGTTTTTTATGGTCTATTCCACACGATTTAATGATTATGTTGTTATTTATGTTTGAATTTCATGTAAAGCATTTTCTTATCGACATGATTGTTTCATATGATTGTTTCTACTATTTGATAATATGAAAATGTAGGGATCAGAACTAAGACTAGAATGAACTCCTAAATGGCGCTTATCCGTTATCATACATTATGCATTGATCTTGTATATGATTTTATTAGTGTTCTTGATTATGTTTTTGAGTATTTCACTATTTTATGGGTATGAATGTTGTAAGATGAACGTAAGTTCTTGAATAAGGTTCTTAGAAGCTAGATGTAAGTCTTCTAAAGTTGTGATTACTCTACAATGTTTATGTTAGCCTATATATCATCATGCTATGTTATGGAAGTATGTACGATGTTGTTATGTGTATATACTGGGCCATAAACATGTTATTAATGATATCATGAAAAGAACACGAAAAATGTAAGTTACGATATCCTCTTGTATGCTTTACACAAAATGACTATGTTATGTTAATCTCACAAACAAAGGGTTAGAATGAAAGGAATTCTAATATATTCCCAAAGAGATCGTCATCATGTTTATTCAATGAGTTAATCTCGTAGGACCTATGAGAAGTTATAATAAAAAGGAAACTTAAAGGTTATTTAGGAAAGGGACTTAAGCTAACAGTGATGAACTCGATATGAGAGGTGTCCCGTACCTAGTTGGAAGGTAGGTTCACAATGACTCTCATGAGATTGAGGTTGCCATGTGATGTGTAACTATGGGTATCTAATCCATATCCTTGTTATTGAACTATATTTCCACCATAGGATACTTGTCATGACCCGTATTTATGAATCCGCATCAGAACCGGCCTTGTTGACCTCTTTGAAATCGCAGCTGAGCCTCTTCTTAGCGTTCGTCACATTTATGTAGTTAAATTTATGGAAAATCAAAAAAATTTAACATTAATGAACTTTACATAGTCTTCATATAATCTTTCATGAATTCATATACTATAAGCTCAACTAAAAAAGCATCTACAATGGATTGCACAATTCAAAAGGAGGATTCAATATTTATATATCCTAATAACTTTGACAAAATGGCCTTAATACAAAAACTTCAAAATGAAATCATCTAAAACAAATCTAGGAACAAAATACTCTAGCTATGTCTAAATACTAGGCTATGAAGATAAAAGTAGCATCGTCAAACTAGTGAGGATCTACCAAATGGTCAGGAGATCACTGAGTCCAAACCGCAGCAATGAGTCTTCGATCTTCTCTCTGACCTGCACCAATAAAAATGTAATTGTATAGTGTTAGTACACACTTGTACTAAGTATGGGTGTATGTACACATACACATAAGATTATGCATGATCATGGAAAGCTCTTCCAATACAACATGCCATTTCTTGAAAGTGAAGTCACTAGACTTCACTAATTCATTATTTGTGAATTATGCTATGAATATGATTTATTTTAGTACATTCCAATCAAACAACTCATTTTATATGTGATCATAAGATATTAGACTCATCAACATAATTTTAGAACAACTCGAGAGCTCTCCCTTTTTACTTAGTTTATTTTTTAGTCTTTTTCTTCTTGTTGTTGTGTAGTTCAATGATTCCTTTGATCCTATATTTTACTTACAAGTGGAACTATTCATTGTAGTCCCATACCAACAATGAATCAAGTAAGTAACGCAAGGACTAAGGGAATGATTTCACTTTCCTTACAACAAGTCATTCATTACATTCTGTATTCGTTGAGCAGGAACACTTCATAAGCCTGTCTATATTGGCTATGCCACTTATTTTATCATTTTCATATTATGGTATTTATGAAGCATTGATTATCTATTAAATTTTACTTCCCTTTGTTGGCATAATATAAGAAGTCATTATAAGCCAATTTTATTTGGCTTTGCCTTTTATTTGCTTAAGCTTTATTGGTATCAACACTGGCGATTGATATTCATAAGCTCTAACTTTCATAGCTAACTTTGAACATCTGTTCCTTCTACTTTCCTTCTTGCTTTATTAGAGATATCTTTAGAATTTAATGAATCTAGATCATGTGAGGTAACATGAAATCCACTGTCTGCCTTACACTAAAATGGGGTGATTCGTCGGCTAAGGTGAATCTATGTCAAGTATTTACCCCACATCGAAAGGGCTGGCTCATGGATATAGTGAACCAAGAAAATTCTTTTGAGCATTAACCTACATAAATCATGTGACCTAAATATGAAATACAGTGTCTTCCCTACACCAAAAATAGGTGATCTCACTGGCCAAGGTAAGATCGAAACATACCTAGCTCTCTTAGGTTAAAACCACAGGCTAGCTCCCATGTTTGCTAGACATAGTTCTAAGACTATGAGACATATGGAGACTACATATCCCCCTCATTGGTAGCCTCATCTCATGAGACTTACACGTAAAAACACAAGCTCATATCTAGTCTATTGGTGCTTTGCTAACTTTATTTATCTTCTTATGTTTTAGAGTTGACTTATACATTATTGAAGTTTGCTTCTAGATTGAGGTTTATGTACTCTATTGATGAATTTTTATACCTTTCCTTACATTGATGAAATATGAATTATCCTTACATAAAATCTTTAGTGTTAATGAGACTTTTCTCACACATTCTAACACCCTTTTTCGTGAGTATCTTAACATGGTACCTTAGGTGTAAGTGAGGCTTGTATCACTTCCTTTAAAACCTCATTCTGATAGCTTTCTTAACTTAAACATATTTAATTATGTTAGTACTCACTTTACTTGCTTACGTTCATTTGGTAGTTACATATTATCGTGTATGGACAAGGAGAACTTCATTCGATGAGTTACATATGTTCATAGTTCATTTGTTTAGGGCATGTTGGGACTTTTCTAAATGATTGGAATTCCCTTGGATATGAATTCATTAAATTACCTTAGATTTTCTTATTATTTGATTTCAATACATTGCTATATATAATTGGCATAATATTAGTATTGGCCTAAACAAATTAGAAAAGGTTTCATAATCATGTTTATTGGCATAAGCCAAATTTACATTCGTTCATGTTTAATTTAGTATGTATTAACCATTAGACATTATTTTTAACTATTTAAAGATAACATTATAGACAATGTATTGTTAGCCATTTTATTGGCATAAGCCAAACATTCACGCAACTATGATTTCATGGAGATCTTTTTAGCCAACCTTATAACAAAGTTCAAGCTTAACATTAGGAGCCATTTCGTACATCGTCATATGATAAATTTAATGAACATAACATTTTTATCAAGTCACGTTTAACAGTAGGTATACACATCACGACCATAACATCTCAAGACTAGCATTTTCCGAACAACATAACACTTAGTCAAATCTGAAATTTTTCCTAAGAATTTCGGCCTTGCCTTTGAAGTTTTCATTATTAAATTAATTCACCTAGGGTAATTACCAAAGTACCCCTAAGTCATTGGAACCATAACTAACCCTTTTGGACCATCCTAGGTTAAGTACTAGGATGTTTGTTGAGTTATACGAGGTTAGTGTAAGGATTTAGGTTTTACCATTTAATTTCATTAATTAAGTTGCTAAGTTAATTAAATAGGTGACATACGTTAATTAATTAAGTACACTTTAGATTTTAGGACAATAACTAACCCTTTGTACCATCCTAGGTTTGGTACTAGGTTGTCTCTTTAACTACTTACTAGGTTAGTGTCACCCAATTAGGTCTAAGGTTTTTGGGTATACTAGATAATTTATTTTTATTTGTCCTAGGTTATTTATATAGTTAGGTTAGTTAGTTAGAGTCTAGATTTAGTAAGAGAGATAGGCCCTACATGGTGGAACCCTTGTGCACGCCTGCCACCTAACTACCCTAACCGAATTCGGTTAGGGTGGTCCCCTCCTAGGCAGTTTCTCCACATGTGTTGCTTGTACTTTCCTAACTAACTATTCTTGGGGGTTCATTTGGAATGTTTACTTATTATCCCAAGGATCCTCACTATGTCCTTGGGCACTATTTAATCTACATGCCCATTTTAACTGGTAATGTTCTATGGTGCCTAGGCTTGACACTTGGATGCCTAACACCTATTGTGTAAATCTTGGAAAATCTATGTTTTAATCATAGGGTATTCACTGCAGGTACATTTCTTAAACAAGCTCATTAATACTTAGATAAATATGCTAACACCCTTTAACCCAATATTTTCTAATATGCCCAATATTATGCTTATTTGGGTAATATATAGAAATTGGCTAATAGATCTTAGCCAATATTCTATACTATGCCCAATATTTCTCAATATTGGGCATTGGAATGCCTGTGTATCCCCAATACACATTCTTAAATAATTATTGGTCTCTACACAAGACATTTAATTTTCTGGGATGTTACAATACTAGGTAGTGGATCCACCTACAAAGTTATGTCATGTTAGGTTCTACTTTGGCGGTTAGACCACCTTCTTTCTGTGTGGGATTTTATGACACCGTATTACATGTTTATCTCACATGGTCTATGTCGGTTAAGGTGAATGTTCCCTCAAATAAAATTAAAGATAAGTAAATGAACGTTGACTAGGGTGACTAGAAGAGTCTACTAAGTAGAGGTATGGGTATGTGACTCTACCTAGACATTGCAAAAGTTGACTCTAAGGGAAATCCTAGGAGATTGTTCTTATGTAATATGATAACATGAAAGGTATGATTTCTATGATACATGATGTTACTCTTACATGATGTTGGTCTTTTTGATGAATATGTTATTGGGTTATATTGTTACATGAAGTGATGACTACTTATGTTTCAAGTTATATGAAGCAAAGCTTTACTCATGGTCTCCTATCTAATCTACTTGGTTGTGTGGGGTTATGGGGCTTCACATGACCATTGCACTTGTAGGTTGGGGATGGGACCGTTGGTAATTGTTTTGTACGCTATTACTTGATCTATTGAATATGAAAAATATAATATGACTCTATGATTATATGCCTTTGCTTACGATCATTCTTTATGTTGATGGAATCCTTAACTTGTATATGTTATATGGTAAGTCCATTGAAGAGTTTCATATGACTTAACATGTTTCATAAAGATATGATAAATGATCATTTTTCATGATGTCCTTAAATGTTATGTGCATATTCCCATACTTAGTACATGTGACATTCTAACACCTTTACATTATATACTACAACTGTAGGTTCCGGCAATTGAAGTTAATGAGGTCGATTTTGACGAAGCTTGGAACTCTTTATCCAAGCTTTGCTAGATCCTTATGTTCGGGACACAATCTTATTTTCAAGCTTATGAAGACTTAAATATATATTAAGAATACCCTATTTTCATCATTTTTTTGAATTCTTTTTTATTAATGCCTATATGGCATATTGATTATGTATTGCCTAAGTCCATATTTGCACTCTCTAGATGGTTTTTTATATGTGAGACAATTTCTTATAATATTGTATGGTTTATAAATGATAAGTATGAAGTCTAAGTTTAATTCAAGTATAATGTAAAAGTTTCAATTTTTCAACATTTTTTAGTGATCACATGTTATGAAAAATGCTAAGGTCTTGTCTTAATCTTTTGAGAGAACGATGATGCCGGTCTCATGTAGGGTATGCGCTCCGGGTGTAACACACATTGTAAATCTAGCGAAAAATTTAAAACTTTTCATAGTACATGATATGCTAGAAATTGTACTTCGTATATATAAACTATAAGTCATAGTACATACATAGACTCTAAGTCTCTTTTCCATCTTATACTCAACAACATTAGAATACATCAGGGACATAACCCTTAAAACATAAAACATCACTATGCAATATTAATAAACTTTACAGTGAAGTCATAAGTAGGAGATCCTTGAACTTAAGGATTCCTTTCATTTAGCTTGTAAATCATCTATCAAGTTCTTCACAATTCAATACATCCTTTAAGCATCCATAACCTATACTTTGTTTAAAAATTAGAAAAGAATGGGATTAGTACAAGAATACACTAAGTATGGCAACCATTTAAAAACATGCATTTGAAAGGGACATTTTCTTGAAATCATACTTGATGCATTTTTGATTAAATCTTTATCAAACCTTTAAAAAATAGAATTTATATAATTCATATACTTAATATAAACATATTCAAAGGACAAACATCATATAAGATCGCACATAGAATTTATGACATTTTCGTGTCATTTTACAATAAGCTCTTTCACGTTTACAGTGACCAACAGTTCCTCTATTCATTAACTTCCTAAGTAACCCTCTAGTGATACTTGGTGCAATTTATTACCTTCAGGTCACAAGAAACCATACATATAACTTATTCAATGCAACACGTAACATCATAGGAGTTTAGTACAACATAGACCTATTTAAGCCAATAGCATAGGACAATTACAGTAAGCTACATTCAACTTGCACCTACAATGACTTCAACTTACATGCATCATAATTAGACTTTGTTCATGATCCCAATCTTTGTCAACTAGTGAAATGAACATATGAAGCCCCATAACCCCATAAATTCTTAGTAAACCTTTCATGAGCCAACAAACCTTAACATTTCATACATCAACATAACAAGTAAAGATGACTTCATTCATGTCAATACAAGACCTTCACAATATAGTCCTTTAGACTAACATAGTGCATATAAGGATAAGACCACATCATATATATTCATACCATGCACATCTTCATAACAAGTAGACAAAATACTGCCAAGTCATGCATATGGACATAAACATAATCATACATATTAAATCACTTTCCAATATCTTCTTAAGAAGCTACTTGTGCATTGTCTAGATGGGTTTGTTACTTCCACCTATCCTAACTAAGTTACCTTAAGTCCTCCTAGTTATTATCTCATTCATTTACATCAAACGTTCATTTTACATTTAGAAAACTACAGCCTTAACCGACACTAAGACCATGGTTGCTAAACATGGAATTCGTTGTTGTAGAGCCTTACACCAATGGAAGATGTTCCTAACTATCCAAGGTAGAACATTAACACATGCTAGCATACTAAGTGATATCACATTGGTAGATCCTATGTGGCAAGCATTGTTATGGAACTTGAATGTACATGTGAAAACCCTCTTCATGACAAGATGGGTCATTATGGTTAATCAATTATGGAAACACTATTTATTCCTATTGAGACATTGTAGTTATCCACCTCATGAGATTTACGGTGATCTAACTTCCCATATTTTGAAGGGACACACACTCATATTCAAGTTCACTTCTTGCTCAACTATGTTCCATTTATTAAAAAGCCTTCATTAACATTACTTTATAAAATATAGGCTTAGGAGAGTAATCCCCTCATATGCTTAGCTCATAGTCCATTGATAAAAGTTCATCAACCTAAATCATGTGAGAAGATCCATTCACATGGATATAGCATACGTATTAGCATTATCTAGTTTAGGATACACTTGAGCACACCTATCAAGGCTCCTCTATTCGCTAGATCATCATTCATCTGTGTGTCTATACATATATGTGAACAAACCTTTCACATAACACATTAAGTCACACATATTCATACATAAGGAAACCAAAACTAGAACTATCCTATCAAGGTACACATGTGCAATGCACAGGCAAAGTCCCATTTTTGTTTCCCATACTAGTACACCTATCAACTCATCCTAACTAAGGAAACACATATTATAGTTTAATAAGCATCATCTTAACGTGCATAGTAGTAGACACTAGTGAATATGAGAATTACCATTAATTTACACACCATGACCTATACTACTTGTAACATGCAAGTAAGTAAGTGTATGTGTACATTGGTCAACATGATCACATAATGTCTATCAACAACACATTTATTAATCCACTTTAACACCATAATACTCTATCAAGCATAACCACACAACACACAATAGCATAGCAGACAAGTCAACCTCATATTATAGTTAAGACTCCTAACTTGTGATATTCATGCATTCTCGTAGGGGTACATATGTAAGGGATCATTAACAATTTTAATCACCAATTGCAGCAGCTGTACTTTACACTAACATGTATATAAATTTTTTTACACAATCGCCATACCACCTAGAGCACAACTAGAATAAGAAAGTAGGCATAAACTTCTCATAGTGTAATAGTCATAACCAAACACTCATATATTCATCATGTTTGCCTTCAAGGACATGGTAAACACACATATATATTGAAAATTAAGTAACCATTTCCACTATAAGTGCACCATACCACACAATGCCATACAAGACTTCATCAACATTACTATAAAGAAATAGAGATGTATATGAGAAGAGGAATTCTTACCAATCCTTTAGCCTTTTGTCATCATTTACCATTACTACTTTTTTATTAATAAATGAAGTGTGTGGAAGTAGATTAAAGTACCATAATCATATACGAAGTTAAGCATAAGTTACTACATGGCCATGCTACAAACTAGTACAACATATCATTAACATGCTAGATGTAGAAGGACATAGACCATAAACAAAGTTCACTTGCATGGAATATAGATCATATTTCGTAAATAATATCAATCTAAGGCATTAGATAAATCTACACTTAATCATATAGAAATAATGCTTACATCCCTACAAGATCAAGATACTATCGTTGGCATTAAACTATCAATTCAGTGTAGAGTAGAGAGAATAGGCCATCTTACTAATTTTCCCAAAGTATTAATCATCAATAATATTTTACAAATAAAGTACATTCTAGGAAGTATATAAAGAGATAGGATGTTAAGTATTATTAATACTTTATTCATCTTAGAACATAGATCACATCACCTACATAGCATTATCTATTCATAGACTAAAATATGCTAGATCAGTTCATGTAAGCCTTTATTTAATTTGATCATCAAGGATTTCTACCCAAATTTCATCCATAAATACAAACTAAAGGCAGTAGCTACAATGATGCTTTGCATAATCGAAATCATACACAATTACTATAATTGAAATTCATTGTCACACTTAGAAACATAGGTGATTCATACTCAAATCTTCATACATTGATCTTAATGGATAGTTCCTCATTAATTCATAATCAATTGATGTAAATAACAGTAGATATAAATAATTCAACGTAAGAGAATCACAATTCAATTAATAACAAGTCAAGATCACAAAGCCCATGCAAGGCTAAATCGATTTATGTATGGAGCATGGGTTCATCATGATATTGAAGTGAAATCACGTTATAACCAATCTATTAAAATGAATTCATAATGATTTCACCATTAAAAATGTTTTAGAAAGAACTCGTGGCTAGATTGAAAAAGTGAAATATTGATCATAAATCTTCTTTGAAATCTTTGGGAAGAACTCTCCAAGTGAAAGGTTACTTAATGATGAAGGATCACCATTTGTCTAGTTGAACACTTTAATACATGATGATTCATACATGGAAATACAACATCCAAACTGTTAGCTTCACTAACAATGGTGGTTTCTAGGGAGAATACTTTGGAGGGAAAGGTTCAATTCGTGTACAGGGGATTGGGAATGTGATGTTCACGTTTTTTTATCACTTATATACACCCAAAAATAGAAAAATAAAACAATAAGAGTCAGGTTAGGACGTGCGTTGAATTTTCCATTCACCCCTTAAATACACAGTGCTAGGCAGTAGCTACAAGCCACCATCAACGGAACCCATCGTTTGGCCGTTGGCCAATCGACTAGCCGTCCTTTTGCTTACATCGATTGGTCCGTAGCATAATTTTGGGTTGAAAACTCCCCAAGATAAGTTTAAATCGACGATACCTCACCAACAGGCTGTTGGTTGACCAATTGGCTGTCGTTTAGTCCGTCGATTTACACTGCCAAGGCAGTGTCTCAACCAGCCTTGGGTCCTTCTTGTGTGGCCTTTTGCCGGGCCCTTTTGAAGTTGTACCTTGACGTTTTCAATGTAAATCCAAACCTTAACAAGTTTTAGACCTCCCACATGATTTTCACCAAAAACAAATACACGTAACTCGTCGAAACAGGCTATCCCATAAAGACACAGATTGAACATTTTAAGGGCTATCTTTCGAACGTCTTGGACGTTCTTGGTCGTTTGACCGTCAAACTTCTAGAAAATACATAGACCATCTTTAAAAATAATTATAACTCATTTTAAGACTTCATAATCTCATATCAAATATTATATAAACACGCATGGACACATAGGTGACTAGTTGTCGAACGTTTTGGTCGTCTCTTGACCTTCGACTTCCAAATCACTACAAATTTTACACACTGCCTCTAAACTATATTATAAGTAATTTTAGTACCTTATTAACTTATGACAAACATGTTAGACTCTATACACCCTAACTGATTTTTGGGTCTTACAATATCCCCCACTTGGGAACATTCTTCATCGAATGACACTTAGGGCTCTTTAATCACAAGAAGGATTTCAATGCATCATAGAGAAGTTTATAACATTTGTAATAGCATCAATTCATTTTAGAACTTAATGCACACAAGAAAGAAAAGGCATTACTCACTCACTCTTTAATGCATCAAACACAAAGGCTCTTATCATGTTCATAGGAGGAACATTCTTCTCCTAATCATAACATTGTCATTATACTTCAATTCTTTAAGACCTCGTTTTGTAACTACTCTTTAAGTCACACTTAGACAGATTTTCAACAACACTGAAGAAGCAATTTAGGTACCCATACATCAATGCACATAGACATGAGTTAATTGAATCAACAAAGATCTTTATTTGTTAGATCTAGTGCCATGAAGGTCATACTCTACCATACCATGCTTAGTGGTCTCCACGAAAGAATGCCCATCTCCTCAACACACTTACATGTATCATGAGTTCACACCTTAGCAAAGTACAAGGTAAATTCCTTTTAAATGAGAAATGCTCATTTTTTTAACCAAGGTATGAGCTTGTTTTTTTCCTAGTGAAGTATAATTGGTAAATTACACCAAATACATAACAACGAATAGGAAACCATTACACAAAATATCATTTTTTAATATAGTACTCACCTTAACAGCAAGTATTATTTGGTAAATATAACGTAAATCATAGGCATACGTATAAATACTTAGATAAACATGCTTTCACTTTTCAACAGTGAACCTACAATCATTCTTCCCAAAACATACAAGTCACATAATTTTCAAGAGACTCAACATATTTCACGTTTAAAAATACTCAACTTTTCATTATAATGCTAAACATTTCACCTCGCAAGTGACTATTACCATGTTTCTTATTTCATGAAGTCAAATGCACACTAGCACATCAAGATCCAATTTAACATGGTAAAACATGGATTTTATCAAAAAAAATTCTTTCATGCACTTTAGAATCTTTACATTATCTTTAAGGTAATATCAATCAATGCATACCAAACATATAAGATCATGCAATTCATACTTTATGTAGAACTCATATTCATGAACAAGCTTACTAAAAATTTATTTGTTTCAAGCTCAATTAAAATAGAAGGGACAACATAGAAAATATCTACAACCTGACTACTCCATCACCATCCTCCACATAGGGAAAACCCAATTAAGAGCAACTTAACCCAACCTTAGGAGGATCTTAACTTAACAACATTCATTTTCATCACTTAAAAGTGGTTACTACTTTAAAAGGATTTATAATAAGTTTACATAGGAACACCGAGGTCATACATCATTAGGGGAAACAACAAGGAGACTTAGTCTTAAGAACTTTTTCTTTTCTTTCAACATTAATGTAAGGTAACTTCTAGGTCAATCAAACCTACATCATCACCCTAGCAAGACAAGAATACTACCCTTAATTCTAGTGGAAACATCAATTCCATAATATCAAGGGACTCAACACACAATAAGAAGTTAGAAACCAATCTACAACTCATCATGCAATAAGAATCTCCTTATTATGCGTAATAGAAAAATCTCCTTTTTACATTCATTATCATGACTATATGCATCAATTATACACACATTTCGACAACATCTAATCAAAGAACAATTTAGTTGGTTTCCCAAAAATATTACCATAAGCTTCCTAGCATTATAGTGAGCATGCGTCAACAATCCAAAAATTCAATATTTATGCAATTCATTGGAAAATCATGACAATATGAGATACAACACTTTACCAAGAAAAACATACTATCATCTTATCTAGGATCAAGTCTACACAAAGGGCTCCAATCCATACTAGGCAAGTTATCAAGGACCACACATATACAAAGGAAAACATTGAACACTTTTAAGTTCATACTCTTAGGGTAGCATGCTTCCATAGGTAGTCAATAAGCATTTCGAGTTCAAATCATAGTATTAGGCTACCATCAAGTAAAACCATATAGGAATATATAATTCCAAAAGAACTCATTTTAACCATCATAAAATCTAACATGCTTTAGCTATATCATGACATACATTTCTCAATATAAAATAATATTTAACATAAGTTTTCATATATAGCCATAAATGGCATCACATCTTCAAAACATAACAAAATTCACCTTCACACATACTCATACAGACTATAAAACCAAGATAAGAATTTAAACTCACCTTTTTTCCCTCAAGCATGGAGAGCAATCTCATCCAAGCAATCACATCAAAAAGACCACCGGACAAGAAAACATAAGAGAGAGATGTTTTAGATTTAAGTTCTATGGAACGATATGAGAATGATGAGAAGGGAAAATCTATCTTCCTATAGCCTCTCGTACCATTTGATGTATCACGACTCACCACCAATAATACAAGAATCTACTAGATGTGGCACTACGAGACTTGTTTGACCCTAACCCACTTTTATAAACATATAGCTCTGATACCACGTTTGTCACAACTGGGGAGCACCTCCAAAAAGAAACATGACGTACATGACCTCTTGGAGGTCTTATACAGCCTATTAGTTATCATTAATCGCATTGACATAGTAAATATAGCGGAAAATCTAAAACTTTTCATAGCACATCATATGCTATAAACTATACTTCATATATATAAAATAAAAGTCATATTACATACTTAGACTCTAAGTCTCTTTGTCATCTTAGAATCAACATTATTAGAATGCACTAGAGACACGACCCATAAAACATGAAACATAACTACACAACATTAATAAACTTTAGTCATACGTACGAGATCCTTGAACTTAAGGATTCCTTTCATTGATCTTGGGAATCATCTATAAGGCTCTTCACCATTCAACAAATACTTTAGGAATCCATAAACTACACTTTGTGTAAGAATTAGAGAAGAATGGGATTAGTACAAGAATGCACTAAGTATGACAACCATGCAAAAATATTCACTTAAAAAGGACATTTTGTTGAAAAATACTCCATGCATTTTTGAGTAATGGTTTATAAAACATTTAAAAATAGCATTTATATCATTCATATACTTCATATAAACATATTTAGAGGCCAAAAATCACATTAGATCCCATATAGAATTTATGACATTTTAAAGTCATTTTATAGTAAGACCTTTCACGTTTACAGTGAGCATTATTTCCTTTTATTGATTAACTTCCCAAGTAACCCTCTAGTGATACTTGGTGCAATGTATTCCCTGTAAGGTCACAATAAAACATACATATAACTTGCACAAGGCAACACATACCATTATAGGAATTTAGTACAACATAGACATATTTAAGCCAACACTATAGGACAATTACAGTAAGCTACATTCAACTTACACCTATAATGACTTCACTTTACATACATCATTATCAGACTTTGTTCATGACCCAAATCTTGTTCCACTAGTGCAATGAATATATGAATCCCCATAACCCCATACATTCTTATTAAACCTTTCATGAGCCCACAAACCTTAACATTTCATACATCAACATAACAAGTAAAGATAACTTAATTCATGTCGATACAAGACCTTCATTATATAGTCTTTTAGACCAAAATAGTGCATATAAGTATAAGACCACATCATATATGTTTATACAATGCACATCTTTATAACAAGTAGACCAAATACTACCAAGTCATGCATATGGACATAAACATAATCATACATATTAAATCACCTTCCTATGACTTCCTAAGGAGCTACTTTTGCAATGTCTAGATGGGTTCATTACTTCCACCTATCCTAAGTAACTTACCTTAAGTCATCCTAGTTAGGATCCCATGCATTTACTTCCATTGTCCATTTTACTTTAGGGAAACTATAGCCTTAACCGCCACTAAGACCGTTGGTGCTAAACATGGAATTTGGTGTTATATAGCCTTACACCAATGGAAGGTGTTCCTACCTAGCCAAGGTCGAACATTGACACATGCTAGCATACTAAGTGATATCACATTACTAGATCCTATGTGGCAAGCATCGTTATGGAACTTGGAGGTACATGTGAAAACCCTCTTTATGCCATGTTGGGGAATTATGGTTAATCACTTATGGAAAACCTATTAATTCCTATTTAGGCATTGTGTTTATCCACCTCATGAGATTTATGTTGACCTACCTTTCCACATTTGGAAGGGATACACACGCATGTTCAAGTTCACTCGATGCTAAGCTGAGTTCCCTTTATTGAAAAGCCTTTATTAACATTACTTTATAAAATATAAGATTAGAAGAGTAATACCCTCATATTCTTAGCTCATAGGATATAGATTAAAGTTAATCAACCTAAATCCTGTGAAAACATCCTTTCACATGGACATAACATTTGTATTAGCACTATCTAGTTTAGGATACACTTGAGCACAACTTTCGAGGCTCCTCTATTTGCTAGATCATCATTTATGTTTTTGTGTATACATATATGTGAGTAAACCTTTCACATAAAACATTAAGTAACACATATTCATACATCCATATTCGTACATTTAGAACAAAAACTAGAACTATCCTATCAAGGTACGCATGTGCAATTCATAGGCAAAGTCCCATACCCTTGCCCATACTAGTACACCTATCAAGTCATCCTAACTAAGGAAACACATGTCGTACTTTCATAAATATCATCCTAACATGCATATTAGTAGACACTAGTGAATATAAGAATTACCTTTCATTTGGACAGCATGACCTATACTACTTGTAACATGCATCTAAGTGAGTGTATGTATACATTGGTCAACCTGATCACATAATGTATATCAACAACACATTGATGCATACACCCTCTAACACCATAATACTCTATAAAGCATAAACCACACAACACACAATAGCATAGGAGACAAGTCAACTTCATATTACACTTAAGACTCCTAACTTGTGTTATTCATGCATTCTCTTAGGGGTACATAGGTAAGGGATAATTAACAATTTTAGCTCATAAATGAAAGAACCTATACTTTACCCTAACATGGATATACATATGCTTGCACAATCGTCATACCACCTAAATCACAACTAGAATAGGAAAGTATGCATAAAATTCTCATAGTGCAATAGTCATAACCAAATACTCATATATTCATCAACTTTGCCTTCAAGGCCATGGTCAACACATATATACGTGAAAATTAAGTAAGCACCGCCACCATAAGTGTACCATAGCACACAATTCCATACAAGGCTTTATCAACATTTCTATAAAGAAATAGAGAAGTAGTAGAGAAGATGAATTCTTTCCAATTCTTTAGACTTTGTTCATCATTGACCATTGCTACTCTTTTATCAATAAATTAAGTTAAGGGCAGTAGCTTAAGGTACCATAATCATACATGAAGTTAAGCATAAGCTACTACACGGTCATGCTACAAACTAGTACGACATATCACTAACATGCTAGAATGTAGAAGGAGATAGACCATCAACCAATTTCACTTTCATGGATTATAGATCATATTTTATCAATATGATTAATCTAAGACACTAGATAAATATAAACTTAATCGTATCGAAATCATGCTTTAATTCCTACAGATCAAGATACTATCATAGGCATCAAACTATCAAATTCAACGTAGAGTAGAGAGAATAGGCCATCTTACTAATTTTCCCAAAGTATTGATCATCAATCATATTCTACAAATAAATTACATTCTTGGCAGTACCTAACGAGATAGAAAATCATGTCTTATTCATACTTTATTCATCTTACAACATAGATCACATCACCTACATAGCATTATCAACTCATAGACTAAAAGAATCTAGATAATTCATGTAAGCCTTTATTTACTTTGATCATCAAGGATTTAAACCCACAATTCATAAATAATAACAACTAAAGTCATTATCTAGAATGATGCTTTACATAATC
Source organism: Solanum peruvianum (assembly GCA_027705065.1). Taxonomy (NCBI): domain Eukaryota; kingdom Viridiplantae; phylum Streptophyta; class Magnoliopsida; order Solanales; family Solanaceae; genus Solanum; species Solanum peruvianum. The sequence continues at coordinate 27,526,217 of JAKWJD010001760.1, forward strand.
GAAGTCATACACAAAGTATATAATCAAAATTCAGTGTAACACTTAGAAATATAGGCTATTCATACTCAAATCTCTATACATTGATCCTCATGGATCGTTCGTCATCGATAAAAATCAATATCGTAAATAACCGTAGATATAAGTAATTAAACGTAAAGAATCAGAATTCAATCAATAAAAAGTCAAGACATCAAAGTCCATGCAAGGCTAAATTAATCTAAGGAGGGAGCATGGGTTCATTATGCAGTTGGAGTAAAATCACATTGAAACAAATATATTAATATCAATTAATCATGATTTAACCATTTAAAACGTTTTAGAAAGAACCCACGGTTATATTGAAAGATTGAAAGATTGATCATAAAATCTTCTTTGAAAACTTTGGGAAGAACTCTCCAAGTGAAAGGTTACATAGATATGGAGGATCACCATACTTTTGTCTAGTTGAAAGCCTCTAAAATTTTATGATTCCTCCATGAAAATCAAAGCTCCAATATGTTGTTGAGTTTCACCTACAATGGTGGTTTTTAGGAAGAATATTTTGGAGGAAAAGGTTCAATTCGTGTAGAGAGGATTGGTAATGGGATGTTCACATGATCACTTATATACACCCAAGAGTATATAAACAAACCTATTAGAGTCAGGTTGGTACGTGGGGTAAATTTCCCATTCACCCCTTCAACAAAACGGTCTGCTAGACAGTAGCTACAGGGCACTATCGATGTAACCCATTTACTGGATGTTGGTCAATCAACTGATTATCCTTTGGCTTCCTTCGATTTGTCCTTAGGAAATTTCTAGGTTGATTCCTACCAAAGCTTAGTGACCATCTACGAGAACTCACCAACGGGGCGTTGGTTGAGGAACTGGATGTCGTTTGGTACGTCAATTGACACTTCCAAGGCAATGTCTCGACCAGCCTTGGGTCTTTCTTGTGCGGACTTTTGGGGGACCTTAGAAGTCATATCCAGATGTTTCCAAATATAAATACAACTATTAACAAGTTTTAGATCTCCCAAATGAGTTTCACCAAAAAAAATACACGTAACTCGTCCAAAAAGGCTAGGACCCATCAAGACACACATTGAGCGTCTTAAGGCCTATCATTCAAACGCGTTGGACGTTCTTGGTCATTTCTCAAACACCATATACCATCTTTAAACATCATCATAAATCATTTTAAAAATACATAAGCTTGTATCATACAATTTATAAACACTTGCCATCAACCTACACTTATAGAGTATAGAAAAGTATGGGGTTATTACAAACATTGTCTAAGTATTGAACCATTCAAAAATACATGTAAAAAAGGAAATTTAAAGTTAAATAAAGCTTTCATGACATATAAGTAAAATCTTCATGAATATAGTAGCAAAAAAACATATAATCATGATTTAGCACATAAGGTACAACTTCCATAATTTTAACATAGGTCCACACTTCACGTGAACTCATTTCCCTTGAAGTTTCCCTACAAAAAGTTATCCTAAGACTCACTCGGTTAAGACATGAAGAAACCGCCCATACAAGACACTATGGAACATACTTACATTTAAGGACTTCACATAAAGACCATTTTCCAAGGCAACCCCCAAGTTACATAGTGCAATGTGAGAGTAGCATCCTTTACTACTATTCCCACCAAGTTCTACTTGAAGATTCCCTTATATTAGGTCACACCACATTCATCATACATAAACATCAACATACAAGACAAACACTTAAGATTCTTTATTAACTTTAGACATTAAGTAACATAACTTTACTTACTTTACATAATGACCCATTTATACATTTCATATAAATAAGCACCAACACTCCCGATAAAATCCTACTTGTGCATTGTGTAGATAAATCCCATACCACCACCACCGTAAGTAGTGCACTCTTTGGAAGACATAGGTCATTATATTATTTTGTGGGGGTTAGCGTTAACCTACATAAACCATGACATCTAGATATGGAATCAAGGTATTAATCCTACCAGATGAGGGAGTGCACTTTGCTAAGGTAGGGTCAATCTTGAGTCTTTACATAGATTTTCCATTAGCTACTCTTATGCGGTTTTACACTTAAGGGATGAAAATATTGCTTCTAAGTAACTCATACTCTACTAAACAGGAGTGCTCATTTCAAGAGGTACATTGGTTTCAACGTCTCTACTCGTGAAGTAAAAGCACTCCTTCTTTAAATCGTCTCGGTGTTAAGCATTGTAATACCCAAAAGTAAAAAGTCTAATCTAGAGCCTCATATGAGATTCTAATAGTACTAGAACTTTTTTAAGGTTAATTATAGAGTATTTGAGTAATTTAGGAAGTTTGAGAATCAAAACATCAAGGAACGTCTATGGCGTCTGGATACTAGTTCAAAAGGTGCTAGTGTGCCTTAGCCTATTTGACTAAGTTTTAAAAGTCGTAAAATTATTAAATTTGGTGGTTAGGTTTCTAACACGTATTAGAGTTAATTTACAGTCAAAACACTTGGGTTTGACTCCCCCAATACCAACAAAGGGCCCTTAAGGAGGACCCTTAAAGACAATATGTCAATCTAAAGATTTTATAGCTTATATGTGGCTTTTATCGTATTGATATATGGGCTATGCCTAATGTATATACTCTAGTTTATATGGTTATGAGATGAAACATCCGTCTTATAACTATTGAACACCACCTCTCAACTCAAGAAGGGCATCCATCCTCCAACCTGTCTTAGAAAGCCCTTGCGAATAGTAAGGTTGATACTAAACACTTCATCTCAACTCACGAAGAGTGATCACCCCAAAACACCATTTTTACATATTATAGGGTTATTAGGGATGTTCTAGACACTTCATCTCTACTCACGAAGAGTGTCCACCCTAAAATCCCCCATTCACATTCATTAACTTCATTCATTCATTTAAACTGTGTGTGAGTACATGTTAGAGTAACTTTCACATAATCACTATTTTCATAACATTGACTCCTCAAAATAACATACCTTCATTCTTCATATTTCACACACCAGCATGTTTCATATATACATATACTTCACTTACGCATAACATCATCAATATATAAATTTCCATCTCATAAAACATATTATGCATTAACATCATAATCATCATTTCACTTCACAGTCTATGATTTCAAGCCATAATCACAAAACACACATTTATACAAAATAATCATTTACTTCAAGTAAACACCGCCACCAAAGGTGGACTATACCACTCAACAGAATTTCACAATAAGAGGTAAAAAATATAATCAACTTACCATTCGTCCAAGCTTCACTACTAGGAATTTGATCTACTGCCACAGTTCATTTATCGTTGCAATTGACTAATATACCGTAGCCATAGATCTAATGCAACGGTTAAGGCAACCGCTACAATGAATCGCGTAGCAATAGATCTGTCGCTACGGTTATGTACGACGGTTCCTATAACTGTAGCCGTAGATAGACCTATTGCTACGGTTTTTCCTTTCTTTACTTGCCAACGGTTCGTATAGTATTGATACGGTTATGAATCGTTGGAAAAAAGGTTTATGCATCAGTTCTTTTGAGGCTATGACTACAGTTAATCTTTCGTTTCAATAAATCATTTTATTCTGTTGCAACGGTTTTATAAGGTAATGCAACAGTTTTAAACAATTATAAAAATGTTTCATAATGGCTATTGTAAAGGTTATTACATGGTACTGCAACGATTCTTACTACATCTGCAACAGCTATTATGAAGCTATTGCAACGTATATATATATTGGTAGAGTTCCACAAATACACATGAATTATTCACGAGAAGAAATGTTCAACACTAAAAATTAGAATTCAAGATCCACGATTCTAATATCAAATTAGCAAAACATACAAAATATTTTTTTACCATTCAAAAAAAGGTGAAAACACATGTAACACACAGTTTTCGATCTTCAAAATAAAAGATTTCTAGAACACCAATAAAGCTAACATCCACAATTCAGCTCCTATGTCAAGTCTTCACTGCAACTTTCATCACTTCATCAATTTCATCACCTACATACAATTAGGGAAAATACAAATAATTTAGCAATTTTTTGCAAAAGCTTATTAAACCACAATAGTCATATATATTACAAAGTTAATACTTAGGAATTTCAAGTTAAACACCTAGCAATATCAGACAAAAACAACAAAAGATTCAAGCTTTCCGCAAATTGACCTCAGCAAACTCGTCGAACAATGAAACAATAAAAAAGTTCAATGTTACGTTTCAAGAAACTCATTCAAAATTCACCATTCACTGTAAAATAAAAGAGAAAAAGGTATCCAATAGATGCATGCTATAGTGAAGCATCAAAGCAAACTACAGTCTAAAGACAGAAACCTAAAGAATGGACTGTATTACTAAGAGACTTGAGAAAAAATGAAGACCTGATGAGTTGAAAATTAAAACCTTGCTCGTAATGCTTTCATAAAAAGAGTATGTATGGTAATACTTTCATAACTATATGAAACTACTGATTCTTTAGCATCTAAGGTGTCATGAATAACTTGAACTAAATAGTAATGCACTGTATTGCTTCTTCCTATATATGTTAAAATCAGTATACCAGTAAATTACATCCATAGGCCAATTCACTCCAAAGTAAGATAAAAGTACTTTAGTTCTTCTCAAAGCTAAAAAAAATACAAGATTCAATTCGTAAACTCGTTGAATAACATAACAACAAAAGATTCAATCTTTCAAGAAACTCATTCAGAATTCACCAACCAGTATAATTAAAATGCAATGAATTGCTTCTTCCTATGTTAACACATAATATTTCATGAAAAAAAAGAAGCTTCCACAAATTCAGCTCATAAAAACTCATCAAATAACAAAACAAAACAACACAAAGGTTCAATATTTTAAGATTTTCATTCTGAATTCACCAACCGCTATAAAGTAAAAAACGACACATCAAATGTAAAAAATTTTCGTCATTGCTGCCATATATGCTTAAATCTATTGAACAGTGAGACTTTGAGTACACATACAACCCCCTGCCCCATTTGTCCTAGAAATTCTTTTGTCATCTTCTCTCGAACAAGATTTGAGTACAACCACACATAAAACATCCATTATTTCCACAAACTGTTTAAGAAGTGAAAACAAAGTTCAATTCCATTTATCGCAATTTTATTTCACAGCCAAACAACATACTTCACCACTCCTCCATATTACCATCAATAGAAAAATGAAGAAGAACAACAAAAAAAAGTCGCAATAGAAAAAAACAAAATCCTAATAGAGAAAGGAAATGAAGTTGCAACAGAAACATAATGAAGAAGAACAAACAATCAAAATAAAAATGTAGACTTCAACACTTTCACATTTTCATAGTATTTCAGCTTTAATAAACTCAACAAACTTTAGCACATTCAAAAATAAGCTCCACAAATTTCAGAAAATTCACATTAAATACGCTAAACTTCACATTTAAACACTCTAAATTTACTTAAAAGATCATGTGTGTACTCATTTAAGGTAACAGACAGTCAGTGCATTCCGATGATCAAGTCTCTGAACTAAAACTGCAACATCTTTTTTCTTTAAAATCAGTACTTCACACTATATCTTTTAACACTATCACCAAACATAGTTCCTTTTTCAGTTATCGCAATTTCATCCACAGCCAAACAACATACTTCATAACACACACCACATTCCCATCAATTAAAAAAATGAAGAAGAACAACAAGAAAAAATAAACAAAGTCATAATAGAAAAAGGAAATAGAGTTGCAAGAGACATATGAAGAAGATGAAGAAGAAGAAGAAGAAGAAGAAGAAGAAGAAGAAGAAGAAGAAATAATCCTAAGATAGAATTAGCGACACCAACATTGCTCACCCCCTTGAACAAAAGTCGATTCTCTTGGTGAAGAAATGGACAGTGCTGCCAGTATATTAGGATCAACCAATCTCGCATGCTTAAGTTGTGAAATTACATCTGCTATAACATCATGTCGCACAGTTTTCTTTTGTTCCTCCATTTGTTCCTCCATTTAATAGCATCAATTTCTTACATTTCTTGTATTCAATCAGTTGTTGCATTTGTTTTTCAATTTCCTCCATTTCAGCCTACCAAAGCATATACAACAAACACAATATTATGAAATATATAATTGATCTCAATAAAAAAAAAATAGACAGTAGTCATACAGTTTTACTAGTAGTATCTTAATTCGAAGCCTTGTACAAACGCCCTGTATATAAATCGAATGATGGAGAAGACAAAGAGACCCTGTAGGCAGATTTAGGAAATGGATTGAAAGAGATGGTGGTTGCAGTAAATTGGAGCTAAAGCAAATAAACTTTTCAATAATTCAATAAAAAAAGGACAAAATATTTATGGGGGAACCAAAAGTCAAAATTTAACAATAGAATCAGTTCCATCCCACTTGAAAGTAATACTTCCTAGACCACATAAACTACAAATTCAAAGGCAATTAAATCAACCATATAAAATGAGAAAATTAGTCAAAGATTAATGAGATAAGCAAAGAAATCACATGAACTATGTGGATAGTCGCAACCTCCCAGTTATATGCTCTTTAAACTCTTCAGAATTTGTTAAAGACGAAAGACGAAACTCCACATATCACAAACAAACATGAGAAAAACAATTGCTCAAATTAATGCAGTAAGTAAAAGGAAGCAAGCACACGAGCTGAACTAGAGGAAAAAAAAGCAACCAGACAACTAGAACCATGCTAACCAAAGTTAAATAAAGTTGATAGATAACTTCTTAAACATACTTGACTAAACCAACAAGTGATTGAAACAATATCACTCACGAACAAAACAACACAAAACACAAGAGCATAGCTTATACCTCAAACAACTAAGACACACTCAATTTGAAACCAAACAGTCATCACTATGCATCACAATAAATCAATGAAGAAAACAACCATTCGAGCGAAGGAGAACAAAATATGGCAGTAAGCTTTAGATTATCAAAACAAACTGCCGGCTAAAATGAGTTGAGGTCAAAAGAATTATCTTTTCGGGACAGCGACACTGAGACGAGAGCACAAAAAGGTTTCTAACAGATTCTTCAACGGTTCTAATTTACAAAGGGCTGACTCAACACTAAATCCTCTTCAAGTTTAACTCCAAATCTGCTTCAAGTTTAACCCTAAATCTTCTTCAAGTTTAACCCAAAATACTGAACTGTAACTTTAATTTAGAAGTGTTTTCTTTTCTTGTTTAACTATACATCACAAATTAATACAGGGGATGTGTATAGACTGCCTAGATTAGAACAAATAACATAGATTTAAGACTAACCCATTGTTTATTCTTTATGATTTTTGAAAATAATTCAATGGAGACCTAGAAATCATGAACTAGCAGAGAAAACATAAACATTACTCACGTTTATATGGAAGATTTTGTAGTCAAACCTCGGTATCCAAGAGGACCAACGAGCTTTACCAAAAGCATCGAAATTGTTCGTTGTTGTTTTCCTCACCAAATGGTTCATTGTCGCAGAGCTTTGCTTTCCAGGAGCTGCTTTCATTGAAAATCTATGGAATAGGGCTTCGTTAACGTTTTTTGTGGAGTATGCTCACATAGGTGAAGGTTTTGGAGAACAAGTCTTTTTTCTTTTAGATTTTTTAATGAGAGAATATATTTAGGGATAAAAATATATTTAGGAGCTTTGCAAAATAAATGGAGGGAAATATATTTTTAGGGGAAATATATTTAGTGATAAAAATCAGAACCAGAATATTTTTCCTAAAATAACCGTTGTCATAGAGTTAGCTATTGCGACAGTTATAAAATTTGTAGCCATAGAATCTCTATAGGGACGGTTATAGGGATGATGCAACAGTTCATTTAAAGAATTGTTCTATTAGATTCAAGGTTATTTGGCCACAATTATAACCGTTGTAATAGGTGAGCTATTGCTACGATTATAGAATCGTTTCTACATAAGCGTTGCAGTAAGTCAAATTTCTAGTAGTGCTTTCACCATCTTTTTTCAATTTCTCAAATAAATCTTCTTAAAATAGCATTTAAGGCAGTAGCTAACCATAACATAACATAAAAATCTTTAACTTTAACAAGTTCTAACATTATCTAGATATATACACTAAACCCACTTCATAAGCTAAAAGTTGGAAATATTCATGAGCATGGGTTCATTGAGGTTTAACAATAAAAACATCAATCAACACTAAAAACAACACATTTCAATCATTAATATGTGTTCATGCCAAGATCCATGCTTATAGTCAACAATAGAAGAAGTTGGAGTTTCAAAATCCTTTTTGAAATATCTTTGAACTGTATTTTTGAATAAAATAAAGTTCAAGGATGAACTGCCATACCTTAATATTACCACACCCATGAGATTTGTGTTGAATACTTGAAAAACGTGGTCTTCTTCTACGAGCTTGAAGGTTCTTCAATGAAGGATTTTGGAGGAAAGGTTTTGGAAATATAATTGTTTAGAACTTGAGGGTTTGAATTGGTGGGGGAAATGGGTTTTAAAGCTACCTAAAACATCCCACAAATAATCCCCAAAGTTCCCAAAAGACCTCTACACCAATTGGACCCTTTTTCAGAGTCCACTTAAAAAGCGGCCAAATGTAGGACTTGGCTGCGCGTCGCGGTGTCATCTTCCGATCGTGCTTCTGGAATTAATTTTGGGACAAAAGGGTTCGTGTTGGCCCCTTGTCGCAGGGAAAAATTTGCTCATCATGTGCTAGTTGCGCAATGCGCCTTGGCTCCACATCTTGGCTTCCCGGCAGCTTTCTTGGACAACATTTGGGGACCCTTAGGGTGGTCCCCGAGGAGTCATACTAAAACGTGTTTGACCCTTGGTATGTCCCTCTAGGTACTATGGTCATCTTTAATGTATTTATACTCCAAATAAGACCTAAAATCATGCAGAAAAACAAAGACAAAATAACTCAGACTTAAGGCTAGTTTTCAAACGTCTTGGTCGTCCCTTGACGTTTAATTCCAATCTTACAAAACTAACCTCAAATACTTAAATTCAATATTTAAAAACATTATTAACCCATGAAAAACTAGCGAAGCTCTAGTTCAACATAGTTCATTATGATAGTCATTACACTCACGAAGAACATGCTACGCTATTTGGACCTGATTTATTTTGAGGTCCTTACAATATCCCCAACTTAGGAAACATCATCCTCAATTACAACTTAATAAACACTTAAATACAAACTCTAGACTGGCAGCCCATCTTACATGCATTATACCTAAATGCACATACTTAAAACAAGGAAAGCAATTCAATTCCAAGCTAAACATAACTATACAAAATCATATACCTATAAAAAGGCCCCTTATCCTCCACTTGGGAATAAACTACACAAGTCTTTCTCATATCATTCTTTCATAACAAGGAAAACATCAAGTATTAAAAAAGCATGTCAAAGCAACAAGACAAAATCTGAATTTTTTCATAATTCATTAAAAGAAACACATGTCGGAGAGGGACATAAGGAGATCATTCTTGATCACCTTTGGATTCGAGAGTATAGAACCTATTCCTCTTTAAAGGACCATATTTAACTTCTTTAATAGCAACTTTCATTCCTTCCCACACATTACCTTTTGCCATAGGGAAATCATTCATCATATGATAACTCTCACCACACCCATACTGTAACACTTAAAATATCCAAGACGATACTTAGAGCCGAACATAGGTTATATGTTGTATAAGCACTGTTTTAAGACCTATTATAATTAATATAGGTCATTTAGGATGTTTAAGAACAAAAAACGTCCAAGAACGTCCATGATTTTTGGAAACTAGTTCTAAGGGGTACTATTGTGCATTAGCCTATTTGACTAACTTTTAGGAGTCGGAAATGCATGAAATTAGGTGGAAGGGTGTCTAAAATGTGTTTAAGGTTACTCATGGTTGAAAAATTTAGGCATGAATCCTTATGGACCAACCAAGGGTCCTTGAGTAGGACTCTAGCATGTAGGAGGCAACAATGCCTAGGCAGTATGCAACAACAAGAAACCATCACCGGCTCATGCGTGGATCGACGGTTCCTCATTCCCACCTTCGTCCCATACTTAGACATATTGGTGGAACCCTCTCTTGCACAAATCTCTGACCACATCGACGAGTGAGCAGGACGGAGGGGGAGGCTGTCGTCGACTCACAGACAGCCCATCGGAAGTGTTCCGTTTGTGAGGGTAAAGTTCCTGCATTTTTAAATGTTGGTTCATTTAATTATTTAAGGGTTTATAAGGTTAATACGTAGTTTTATTGAGTAACTAAGTTAATTAACTTCCTCTATAAAGAACCCAACCCTCATTAATCTAAACACAACTCACCAAAAAAACACTCTTCCTTCTCTCTTCTTTCTCTCTCTATTTTGAAGCTACCTTTGAAGACAAGCTAGGGAGAAGGTTTTGAGGGATGTAAATGTACTATTTCACCATCAAATCTTCATCAAAAGATGAGGTATGGGATCTAATTCATCTTAAGATTCTTTCCTAAAAGGGTTCCTTCAAAATGGATTTCAATAGTTGGATTTTCGAGTGGGTTTCACTCAATTACCGATTTAATGTAATGAAATGATTTTTTATTGTTTATTTAGTATATACTGGATATATTAACATGTAATTTAACTTTATTATAGTAATTTGTGGTGATTTTACCTAAATTGAATAACATGATCCTTGAGCTTTAACCTAGGTTTATCTTGATGTAAATTGGGTTGTGATTGATTCAATTGTCTTGATTATGGTTTAAATCACTATAATATGATGTTGTTAAACCAATAATTAACAAATTAGAATGAATTTTTGTCTTTCATTCTAATCTTGAGAAGTGGTCTAGGTTATGAAAATTGAATTAAGTAATCATATTTTAAGACTTGTTTTTGTATTGAATTATGGTATAGTAACTCTTTTAGAATTGTTATCATGTTGATTATTGAATTATGATTTTTAACATCGAAATTGGCTTTAATTGAGGTTTGGTGGTAAGCCTTAAATGATGAATCATGAAGGAGACTTGGTAAGCCTTGGAATCTCTATCTTTACTTCCAATCATGATTAATTAGGGTTAAGTGATGGTGTTATATTGGAGTATGCCCTATATTAGGATGATAGGGTGGTATAATGTTAAATTGAAATATCTTGACTATTTTGTGAGGTTGACTAATGTGTATGTGATATAAGGATGGTGATGACTATCAATGTGCCTTAATATGTTATGAAATGCTAATGTGTTAAGCCTCACTTATATGAATTGTGATGAAAGGAATATACTCATGCGATTCTTACTGAGCTATTTATGATGATGAATATACAAGGGGTAGACCCTATGACCTAAAATAATATATGATTGATAATTAAAGGCTTAAAGACATTTCAATAAAGGGACTTAGCTTAGCATAGAGTGAACTAGACAATGGAAGGTGATGATTTTTGAAAGAGGAAGATTTGCCTTATAGTTTTATGTGAGATGTTGACTTCCAAAGAGGAAGACTCATCCAATATATTCCCATGATAGGAGGCCCCAATTACCAAGTGGTATCAATTGGGAATATATTATCTCTTAGTTCTTGAACTATGTTGCCCTGGTAGGAAGATTAGCTAGTGGATCCACCTAGAATGCTATGCTTATCTTTCGTTTTACTTTCGCTGGTAGACCAACTTCCATTGATGTAATGTTTTACAACACCGAATTCAACACATAGATCTTGTGGTCTATGTCGGTTAAGGCAAGTGTTCCCTAAATTAAAATGAAGTAATGAAGTATAAATAAACTAAGGTGAATTGAGAGGTTTAACTTAGCTTTATAGGGGTATGGGACTTTACTTATGTTGTGCACTAGTTGACCTTGATGGAAGTTTTAGGAAGTTGATATTATGTGTGTCTATGATAATGATGTATATGATGATTATGTGTTCGTGCTACAATATAAATGATATTATATGTTGATCACTTATCCATATGAAAATGTAATTGGATTATATTGTTAAAGTTGGACATTAGTCATGGTTTCTTGTTAAGTATATTGATTGGGCAAGGTTATGGGGATTTTCTTGGTCACAACACTTGTTGATTTTATGAGGATTCATGAGTAGTTGTCTTGCTTATTATGATATGATTAACTCTTATTCATACTTGTGATGTTATTCCTTGATGATAGGGTTGTAGTAGATTATGTCTTTAAGTATGTTGATGTGCATAATACTTGTTTGAGTTAGTAAGCATGGTTGGTTAATTCGTACGGCTTTCTTGGTTTTGCGTGAAACTTTTAAAAGGGTAAAATGGCATATTTTGACTAAATGTCCCTTCTTAGCAGGTTTCGCTATTATATGTGCATATGGTCTCAAACTTAATACAAGTGGCTTACTAACCCCATTTTCTTCCTTTTTTATGAACATTTTAGGTTTCGGTCGATGAAGGCTCATTAAAGACGACTTGAAGAAGACTTGGATATTCTCTACCATCCAAGTGGGTAGGTCCTCACTTTATGAAGGGGATGCTAATATCTTGCCTATGAAGTTCCTTTGTTTATCTAAGACTTTTTATGTTAATTCCACTTTCATTCTGTACGACTTGTATAAGCCTATATGTGGATTATTTACCTTTGATATAGAGCTATGCAAAAATTATTATGATCGTTTAGATGGTATGACATGAGACAAATCTGTGAGACTATAATCTATTTTATGTATATATGTATGTGAAATAAAAGTAGAAGGCTATGTAACCTTCCCATACGAAGGGTCTATGTATACTCGATATGTATATATTATGTGTATGTAGAGGTCTATGTAAACCTCCAAGTAGATGTAATTAAAGTTTTAAATTTTTATGCATTATCAACCTATGAATGCAATGACATGAGACTAAGGGGCTACTCTTAGTCCTCAAAGAGGACGCCGATGCCGATTACGTCTAGGGGGTAAACCCGGATTTGACACATAGCAACCATCTTTACCGGCAAAACACCTACTCTCGTGTTTCTTACCAAACGTAGGGCAAGTAGGTAGGGAATACTCACTCTTCCCCTGAGACCTAGGGTCAGAAACCTTCTAATCCTCATATATAGAAGCACTAGAATAACCTTGTCCCTTTATTCAATTCTAGAACAACCATGTCCATCAGACCATTCATTCTCCGTCCTAAATATCTTTTTCTTCTTCTTATGCTTGGACTCCTCTAATTGTTGAGCAAACAACATTAGTCGGGAGATATCCATATCATCTACAGGTGTTTTCCTATGACACTGTTCTTCCACTAGTTCGGATACCCCTGTCATGAACCTATTCGTCAAGTCTCTAGGATTTGCTAACAAAATTGGAAGATATTTGGAGAATTGACTGAACTTCTAAGTGTAATCTTTCAGAATTAACTTGCTTTTCTTGAGGTTTATGAATTCCCCGAACTTATACTCTCTCAATTCCTTAGGAAACAACCTATCAAGAAAATCCAACTTCAAAGTATCCCTCTCTATGGGACCTTACCTTCCCATCCTAGAGTCTTTCAATTGCTCAAAAAAAACTTGAGGTGGATCTTTAAATTGACAAGCAACTAACTTTTCTTTCTCCCTAGAAGTCAATTCCATAATAGCAAGAGTCTTATAAACCTCATCTATGAACCTATTTGTATCCTTCTCCACCTTGGTGAAACTAAATTCCGGAGGGTTCATACTCAATAACTCTCTAATCCTCTAAGAACACATTCCCCTTATGGGGTTAGCCACCACCTCCCTATTAGTTTGGGTCCTCAAGGCTTGACCTAACAAGTTCATAGAAGTCCTAAATTCTTCTAGATTCTGATTCTCCACATGAGTAGCATTAAGAACTTGGGGAGGGACTTGATTCCCTTGAATATGAACCTCTTAATTCTCAATGCCATCACTTTCCCTTCTAGAATTATCCCTAGTGTAAGCCTAACCTAGAAAAAAACATAGGCAAACATTAGAAGAAGGGCCTACTCATGCAAAATTCTATGGAAAGACTTGAAGAATGAAGAAGTGAGACTTCCAAATAGTCCCATAGCTTCCTATTCATACATGTGTTGCGACTGACACAGATGAATAAGACTCTACTAGACGTCGTTTTTTAAACAAACTAATATCATTTCATAGCAATATTATCTGATGCCATGTTTTTTTTTTAACCAAAGTACACCCTAAAAGTTAAGGCATCCTTCAAGTCGGAACACGACGTAGTTGACCTCTCGAAGGTATTGTACAAGCCCTAAGACATCATTCATTGCATAAACACATGAAAATTACCAACGAATTAAAACTTTTTCTTTAAAAACATAAAGCAGATTGGGGACCGTGAATGCTCAGTCCTAACCTATCATGAGAAACTAATCTCAAGCTATTACATGGAATGCACCTTACATGAAAATGAAGCTACCATGAAATGCACCTTTTATTCAAGTCAATCTAATATTATGAGAGTATAGGTCTTTCCCCTAAAGCGATTATGAAATTGTTTTGGCCTAACCAAGTCAAGATCGAATAATCAAGTATCCTTAAATCACAAAACCAAGATAATAATGGGAGAGCTTGCTTGCTGCATCCGAAGCTAACATGAGAACCACCATCCCCAAGCTACCATGATCAAGCATCCTTGCAATACATGACTGAGCTAAACATGGGAGATCTTACTTCGTCCATCCCAAGCTAACATGAGATTCATCACCTCAAGACACCATGAGTAATTCAACCAAAGCTTCAATGAGACTAAACATCTTAAGGTAGCATGAGTATTTCAACTCAAGCCTCTTTGAGATTTACTATACCAAGCTACCCTTGAGACCTACCATCTCAAGCTATAATGAGACCCACCATCTCAATCTATCATATGAATCCACATCTAAAGCTATCATGTGTTGGTCTTATTTAACCAAGTCTATTACACAAGAAGTGATCGTACAATCAATCTTAAAGTTAATCTAGTACATCATGTCATGATTCATTTTATGTTCTTAGGTCAACCTAGATTTCATCTATGTGAGAGAACTGCTTATCCTATCATGTTCATGTCTAAGTGTAGAATAGAAAGAAAACATCATCACAATCCTTTCATATGACTTTAGCCCCAAAGACTGATCATCAGTAGCATAACAACCCATAATCTATTATTACCTTCAAATAATTATGATCTATGTTCAGTTTCATGCTTAGTTCATTTAATTGGATCATTAGAAGGTAAGTCTAGGCATACATGATCGCATAGGTTCAATTCAAACTTTACAAGTCAATACCAACATAGAACAATTATCTCTAGTTCAATTTATATCTAGGTGATTCAATCATGATCAATTAGCATATAGTACAATTGAATTAATAAGACAAACTTAGAACCTTCATCTGTTCTAATATCATCATAATAACCTTCAACATCAGTTACTACAATTCACCATGAAAACATCACACAATCATAATATGAATATAATTGAATGCTACCCACTAGATTGGGATCACAATCAATCCTTAACCACAATGCAATCACAATCCTCTTTAGATTTGCTACTTTGGATTAACAATTGAGAAAAACTAGGGGGACTTCATTAATATAAGAATCAATAAATGAATAAGATTAACATACCTTATATTAGACCCTTAAGCCTAGCTTAAATCCTTTGTAAAATTCACCCTAAGAGTAGCCTCCATATCTTCTTCGTCTTCTTTGGTGTTCTTTAGAGAGTTTTAGAGAGAGAGAGAGAGAGAGAGAGGTTTTGATCTTGAACTATCATGTCATAAGGGTACCTTATTGTCCAAATACTCATAAAATACCTAAAACTATCTAAAATAGCTGCTCATACATTTGTTTGTACGTGAGGTGAATTTCCCAATACACCCACTTCACTTGGCAACACACAAGTAGAATCTATAGGTTCAAACAGAACTTATATGAAATTCACTAGAACTTCTATGGAATATATAATATTTACACCTATTATACTCTATAACACTATCTTACACGTTGTGTTCACAATTCCTTCCTGGTAAATGAACATTGCATTTGTGTTTCTTAGATGTGTTGATAGTCATGGTCTGTAGAATCGTAGTTTTTCTTCTTATAGTGTAATATGAAATCATCCATTTTAAAAAAGAACACATGAAGTCCTTACATAGTTATATTTGTAGAGTAATTTTGAGGGTATCTTAAGTAGCCATGAAAGTATGGGTACTTAAGTAATAGAATTATTGCATAAACCGAAAGATTATAAGAGATTAAATCTCTAATAACATATTTTCATATAAACTTTCGATAGGAAAATAATACATACAACTTTTCTTTGGGCCCTGATCAGCTCGCAACTCACAAGGTGGAGGTTGATCAGTACTGCTAATTCCTTTAATATTAGTGTAAGCCCATGGATTTTTGTAAGAAATTTTGCTAAACCAATTGTTACATTGGACATAAAGAATCCAATGAAAGTATCCCCATGTATCCCATTAGATGGCCAGTCATTGACATGTATTCAGCTACCACATCCCGATAACAGGTTCTTTTTATCTATGGTAAGGGTTTAGGATCCCAGTAAGTGTTTGCATGGGAACCATAGTTGTCTATCATACAAAATATACATTTCATGTTGTGTATTTTCATACCCTTGGTATATATATCTTTGACGTAGCCCTTCCCCCTCGCCCCACACCAGTGTGGATTCTTATCCCAGATTCTGTCTGGATGGCTGGAATGTCTTGAATTCTCACATATTGAATTCCACCTAACATTTCACTTCATAATGGTGTAGAAGCATTGTACATTTAAATGCAAGTGGGACATTTGATGATCAAATGACTTGTTGGTTTTCTATATTTTATACCAAACTTATCCCTGTCACTTTTGATAGCTACACAGTCATCTCCAGATACAATGTAGTTCTGCTCTAGTTTTGTATGTTATCGTTAACTATGTCCTTTGTTTTTTCTTTTGTTGGTCGTGGTGTTACAAATATATATAGGTGAGTATGTAATTATTTGATTTTATCTTTCTTAGAAATTACTGGTTTTCGCATCTTACTTCTTCTTCTGATGTTCTTGAATTTGTACTTCGTTTTTGAAGAAACCTTACCCGGAGATGAAGTTTAGAATACCTTGGTGTTCCTATATTGACTTACTGTAAATTTCTTCTAAAGTTGTAACAACTTTTAAGTGATGTAAACCAAGGTTGTTAAGTTCAGATCCTCTTAAGGTGGGGTTAAGTTGCTCTTAAGTGGGTTTACCCTAAGTGGGGGATTGTGAAGGAGCTTGTTTATGAATAAGTGTTTTGCATTAAGTATGAATTGCAAGACCTTTTATGTTTGGTATGTATTGATTAACATTACCTTGAATGTATAATGAATGTTTCAAAGTGCATGAAATAAAAATCTTGATAAAGCCCATGTTTTCTCATGTTAAATTGCACCTTGATATGCTAGTTGTGCATTTGACTTCATGGGGTAAGATAAAAAACATGGTAGAAGTCACTTGTGAGGTGTAATGTTTATCCTTATTATGGAAAGTTGAGTCTCTTTCAAATGAAATGAATTGGATCTCTTAAAAACTATGTGCCTTTTATGATTTGGATTGCATAATTGTAGGCTCATTCTTTAAAAGTGAAAGTGTGTTTAGCTAAGTGCCCATATGTGTGCCTATGATTTGTGTGAGTCTTCTCAAAATATGCTTACTATGGAGTTGAGTACCTTATTAGAAAATGGTATTTTGTGAAATTACTTCCTAATTGTTGTGATTTTCTTGGTGTGACTTACCATTTAGATTTGAATAGGAACGAATCATGAGCATGTCTTGATTAAAAGTTGAGAACCTCTAATTTTAAAAGTAATTGACCTGGTACATTGCTAATGTGTGAACTCATGATACATGTAACTGTGTTGATGAGAAGGACATTCCTTCATGAACACCACTAAGATTGGTATGATTGAGTATGACCTTCATAACACTAGGTCTAACTAATGAAGATTTATGTTGATTAAATTAACTCAAGTCTTTGTGTATTAAAGTATGAGTGCCTACTGGTTTTGAATATTATTGAAATCTTCCAATGTGTAGCCTTGCAAGATGATATCTTAATGATATGAGGTGAAATGACCATGTTATTATTAGGAGAAGGATGTTCCTCCTATGAACATGATAAGAGCCTTTGTGTTTGATGCATTAAATAGTGAGTGGATAATGGAAATTTTGCTTGCTTGTTTGAATTGAGTGCTAAAATGATTAGATCTTAAAAAAAATGTTATGAACTACTATATGATACTTTGAAGTCCTTCTTGTGGTTAAAGATCCCTAAGTATCATTCGAGGATGAATGTTCCCAAGTGGGGGATATTGTAAGACCCCAAAATAAGATAGGGTGCGTAGAGCCTAACATTCTTGTATTAAGGTTATAAGTTCTTAAATAACTTATAATATGGTATATAGGGAGTGCATAAAGTTTGAGGTGATTTGGAAGTCGAACGTCAAGGGACAACAAAAACGTTCGACAACTAGTCTCCAATGTATGTCATGTGTCTTAAGATGATTAAATTTGGGATTCATGAGGTTTTAAAGCCTCTAAATGATTTATAATGATGTTTAATTATGTTATATGAATCTTTGAGAAGTTTTGAGGTCAAGCGACCAAGAATGTCCAAGGCTTGAAAGATAGCCCTTAAGACGCTCAACGTATGTCTTGATGGGCCTAGCCTGTTTGGACGACTTGCAGGTGTTTGTTTTTGGTGAAACGTATATGGAAGTTCTAGAAATTTTTAAGGGTTGTATTTACATTGGAAACGTCCAGTTACAACCTATGAAGGTCCGCACAAAAGAGCCCAGAAGAAGGCCCCAAGGCTGGTCGAGACACTGCCTTGATAGTGTCAATTGACGGACCAAATGACAGCTTGTTGGTCAACCAACTGCCCGTTAGTGAGGTATCGTCGACTGGCACTTACCTTGGGCAGGTCTCAAAAAAAATTGGCTAAGTACCAATAGACGGAATCCTATGCACGGCCCGTCGACTGACCTACGGCCAGTAGGTGCTAACGTCGATGGTGGCCTTCATTCTATAGCGTGCGTCAGTTTCATTGAAGCGGTGAATGGAAAATTCACCCCACGTAAAAACTGACTCTAACAGGCTTATGTAGAAATTTTTATGTGCATATAAGTCGTCAAAAATGTGATCAACCCATTCAAAAATCAACTAACACGATTAAAGCCTTTCCCTCCAAAATATTCTCTCTGGAACTTCCATTGTTGTGAAGCTCAAGAACAGCTTGGATATTGGATTTAAATGGATGAATCATCATGTTTTAGATATTTTAATGTAGATAAAGGTATGGTGATCCTTCATCTCTATTTATTCTTCCATCTAGAGAGTTAACCTCAATGTTTTCAAAGAGAAAATTATGATCATGTTCTTCTTCTTCATTCTAGCCATCTGTTCTTTCTTAAATTTATTTCAAAAGCATAATATGAATATTTGATTATTATCTACTGATTTGGACGTGATTTTCAATCCTATTGCACGATGAACCCATGCATCTTTAACAAACTCGATTTTAGCCTATATATGACTTTATGATCTTGATCTTATGCATGATAATTTGTGATTCAATTGTGTTAATAAATAATATGTACTTTATATTATGCATATGGATTGTGAATAATTCATCAATTACCCATGTGAATCCATGTACGAAGATTTGAGCAAACTAGTCGATTTTTATATGTTAACAGTAAGTTTGGGTTCATGGTGATTATTATGGGATTTTAATGGGTGTTTATGATTGTAGGTACTTCCTTAGGTTAATAAATTGGTTGAATTTTATTAAGTCATTCATGTTGAGCAATGTTGGTTAGCTTGTGATTCTCCTACTTTCCATTGATGACTTAAATAGTATATTAACAGTGATCTAAAGGTTATAGCAATGGTAGTAGGACTTCGTGTAGAGCATGTTGTCCTTATCTACTTCCTTATATTGATGATTTTTATGTATTGTGGGTATGAATCTTGATGATAAAATAAAATGAAATCTTGGCATGAATTGATCTAGGGTATTCTATTCTACAATTTGAATGTTGTAATGAACCGCATGTGATCTTAATTCTAGGGTAGATGAAGCTTGGTTTAGATTATATTTATATCTATTTAGATTCTTCTCAAAAAGTATATTATTGATATACGATAATTGACAAACTAAACTAGGGAGGTTTGTTGAATCTTTAGGACTTTCTACTTCCTAGTACATGGGAGTTGCCTTGAATTATGTTATATATTATCTTGTAGCAACTTGTATATGGTTTCTTTTATGAATAAATTAAATTTAGATACCGCCCTACATATGAATTTTTTATGAACAAGGTGTATTGAACAATAATGATCAAAGGGTGGGAAATTGGTAAGAATGCTTATCTCTTCTACTTTCCTTATAGTATTGTAGTTGAAGAATCCTTGTATGACATTGTGTGGTATGGTCCGCTTATGGTGGCGGTGTTTACGTTATTGTCAAGCTATATATATATATATTGACCATGGAAATGAAGGCAAATTGATGAATATATGAACATGTGCCTATGAAGATACTATGTGAAGCTTATGCATACCTTCCTATTCTACTTGTGATTTAGGTTGTATGGATATTGTGTAAGCATGTGTATGTCCATGTTAGGGTAACTTATAGGTGTGCATAAATAGCACAAGTTACAAGTCTTAATTGTAACATGAAATTGACTAGTTTTCTACACTATTGAGTGTTGTGTGATTTGTGATTGATAGAGTATTATGGTCTAAGAGGGTGGCTACCTCAATGCGTTGTTGATAGACATTATGTGATCATGTTGACCAATGTACTAATGCAGTCACTTTACATTCATCTTACGAGTAGTATAGGTCATGGTGTCTAAATGAGAGGTAGTTCTCATATTCACTAGTGTCTACTACTATGCATTTTAAGATGACGTTTATGAAAGTATGATATGTGTTTCCCTATCTATGATGACTTTATAGGTGTACTAGTGTGGTCAAGGGTATGGGTTTGTGCCTATGCATTGCACATTTATACCCTAATAGGATAGTTCTTGTTTTGGTTTCTATATATATGAATATGATGTATGAACTTGTGTGACTTAATGCGTTATATGAAAGGTTTTCTAACATATATGTATACACTCACACACATGAAAGATGATCTAGTTAATCGAGTGGCCTTGAAAGGTGTGCCCAATATTAATCTAAAACTAGATAGGAGCTTGAATATGTTATAAGCATATGTGATTAAAGATCGTTAGCCTATGATTTATAATTAAATAATGATAAAGGATTTTTTTTTATATAAACGGAACTTAGGTTAGAACCAAGTGAGATTGTAGATTTAGGGGTGACAGTTTCCAATATATGGAAGGTGGGGTTCACTACGGTCCTCAGGTGATGGAGTGACACTTTCCCAAATAGGGGAGGTAGTTTTCACTACAATCCACACGGGGTTGATAGTCTCGTGACCCAACGTAGGGTATATAGTTTATATTTCCATGATTTCCTCCAAGTTCCATAAATATTGTTGCCACCATAGGATACTATCTAGTGGATCCACCGAAAAAACTATGTCACATTTGGTTCTACTTTGGCCGGTAGACCACCCTTTATCGGTGTGGGGTTTCATGACACCGGAATCCATGTTTAGAATCACATGGTCTATGTTCGCTCAAGTAGAATGGACAATTGAAGTAAATGACTAGGACCCTAACTAGAATTACTTAAGGGAGGTTACTTAAAATATGTGGAAGTAATGAACCCTCTAGACATTGTACAAGTAGCTCCTTAGGAAGTTCTAGGAAGGGGTTCTAATACATGTCACTATGTATGTTTCCATTTTGCATGTCACTCTCTATGTGTCCATTATAGACAACTTCAATATTGTATAGTTATGTAATGTGATTTAAAGGTCGTGTCCCTAATGTACGCTAATGTTGTTGAGTCTGGCAAAGATACTTAGAGTATAATATGTATTATGACTTATGTTTTATATATATGTGAAGTTAAGTTCTAAAATATGTGCTATGAAAAGTTTTAAATTTTCCGCTAAATTTACTATGTCAATGCGATGAACTATAAGTATGGGCTTGTATTATACCTCTGAGAGGTCAAATACACCATGTTATTTCTAGATAGTGATCCCCGGATGTGACAAAGATGTAGGTGATGAGCCCCTGGTGGATGTAGACATAGTTCTATATCGAAGCCTATTCTCTCTTTGAATAAATTATTAATCATCTTCAGGATTAGACTACTGGACATTGGCAAAAAAAGAGTACCTTCGATGAGCCGCGAAGTACTTTTGGTGATCCTCAGTATTTCTCCAACGGTAACAGATCGAACATCAATAGAACAATTTATTAATGGCGGAATGGATATATTAGGCGTATGGCCAATTGTTCGGCAAGTCCGATCTAACTTGCCAATCATCCTAACCTCCCTATTCTCAATTCACCTTCTCGAATTTGACCCTTCACTTTATAAAAGTAAATAAAAACATGAATCAATTCCATTAAGCAAAGGACCATAACACCCATCACTCTGGAATACTTATATTTCACCTAAATTTGCCAAATTTTGCCATACGATGATATGTGCACTCAAGAATGGGGTTTCAAGTTCTATAATTAAGCAAATATCATTTTTCACATAATAAGGGCTACGAATACTTCACCCAATTAATATAACTAACACACAATCACAAACAAAAGATATTTCATTTAATTTTAAGCACAAACATTTTGGGCGTTTCGACGATCAAAACAATACGATCAATATGCATAGAAATCTTTTCTGAAAGCCTTGGTTCCAAGGTAACTTTAAACACTATGGGAGAAGGTGCACATCTCCTATTGGATGGTTTGAAATCGGTGAATCTAGGTTTATAGAATGATATTTAGTTCATCAAGCTCTGGAGAGGTGAAACTTAATCAAGAGAGGTTGAAGATGGCACATTTTCGTCACAAATCCTACATTAATGTTATGGGCGTTAGAGTTTGAAGTAGCTAATTGGGTCTATATAAAAAATTTATCTATATAAAGAATGTTATGAGGTTTGGTAAAAAGGGAAAGCATAGTCCCCGATATATTTTACCTTATCAAATATCTGAGAGGATTGGCAATTTAGCTTATAACGTGGAGCTGCCATAAGAGTTAGCGGAGTATCATCCAGTATTTCACCTACACATGTTGAAGAAATGCTTGAGTGATACTTCATTGATCAAACCAACTGAAATTATTGAGATCAATGATAGTTTATCTTATGGGGATATTCCTGTTTAGATTCTAGATCTCCATGTTTGCAAAATGAGGACAAAGAAGGTAGAATCAACCAAAGTACTTAGGAGGAACCAATTTTTGAAGAAATCTCATGGGAATCATAGGAGGATATGAAGAATAGATATCCACATCTTTTTGAATGCAGAGAAAATGTAGACTAATGTACTAATTCTTCTCTTACTACTCTGTAACTTATAAGTGTATAATATTAATGTTACTCCTCGTAGCCTTGTAAGAGTAATCTAATTCGAGTACGAATGTTCTCAAGGGAGATATATTGCAACATCTCGCAATTTGAAAAGCTAGGAAAAGCTAATAACTAGAAATAGTCACCTTTGGAAATAATTAAAAATCTAGAAATGTCCTTAAGTTAGGAAAATTTGAATTTTGATCAATTTCAGATGGTCATAACATCTAGCTCAGGATAATTGAGGAGCACCGATAAATATGAGTAAGTTATGTCCTTTAGGTGTTTGGTTGTTCGATTTTGATAATTTTTCAATTCGGATTTTAGAACGGTATTTTGTTCTTTTCCTTACACAAATAATCCAATTCATTTTCATTAAATAAATTGGGTGAAAATAGAGTTAGTGAAGTTTACGCTTTTGAAAAATAGAGTAAAAGGATTTTGGAGAAAGCACGTAAGAGAAAGGAAAAGATGAAAACAAGAGCTGCAAAGAACGATTGAGTCGGGGTGTGGATTCGCCACGGAATTGGTCCTACAAGGTATGTGAGTCTTTCATAGCATTGGTTTCTTTATCCTAAAACGGTTTGAAAGTTGATGTTTTGACATGTATTCTTGAATTTGAATGTCGTTCTTGATTTGTGTTGAGTTGTGGTGTTTCTGAGATCTTTACGTTGAGTTTTAGTTTTGCTTTGAGATAGGTTTTTAATACATATGTTGGGTATCAGAATCTATAATTATTTTGAGAACAATAGTCTAGGTTTGATGAATTGGGGCTTGAAACTGAATAAGGAATATTCGAGCAGGATCTGGCACGCGGACTTGGTCCCCAGTAAGCATAAAGTTGTTCCGCGTCATAGTTAGGACACGGACTCCTAGTCTCAAAATTTAATTTTGTGAGCAATTAATTAAAACATCTCATGTTCTCTAACGTGTTCCATGACGGGTATTTCATGATTTTTCTCATGTTTATCTATGTAAAATAATTCTTAAACATCATGAGGTCTTCCATGTTACAAATTTTTATCCTTGAATCCATAATTCAATTCAAGGTGAGTTAAGAGACTATTCCAGTTTAGTTAAGAGTCAAGTCAAGAGAAGTTATCCAAGTTTTCAAAGATCATTTACGAATGTTTTAACTTTATTTTAAGGCTTAAGGTTCAAGATGAATGAAGAAAAAAGTTTAGATTTGAAATTCATTTCTTCAAATGTATATGGGGACTATGAATATCCAATAAGATTATCTATATTAAAGCTGCTTATTCAATTAAAATTAAACAACATGATGAAACTTCATAAATATAAGCTTTTAATGTACTAATCCATTAGAAAATTAATAAGATGTTAATTGATTATGAATGAGATTTGATGTTTTCTAACATGTACCAATAAAATCTAAGAGACAATAAAAAATTAATTTATATCAAGAACCAACCAATCATTGATCTTTTATTGCTAATGTTTAACACTAGTAGAGGAAATAAATTTTTACTATTATTTTTATATTTTCTCTTAAACTTTTAGTTGATAAGTACTAACAAAAGATAACTATATATATGTATTATTTTTTCTCCTTAGGAGGGATTTTCACGACAAGAGCTAAAACTAAGAAAAAATAATAATTGACTATTCGGTAGTAATAACAAAGTAAAAGATCTTATTGTATTATACATGGTACTAGTTGTTTTTCAAATTAAATATTTTCTTTTCGAGTTGCATTTGTAAACATTTTTTGGTCTTAATCTATTACTATTTCAATAATCAAGTATAATAAACAACAAAGAATAATCAACTTAGAGAAGATGCTTTTGCCAAGACTAAATTTTACGGATGGGCAGCACATTGAAGTTATGTTTAGTTTTTTATGAATATTTATTGGGGTTTTTTACACTTAACATTTTTAATAGATACTTCATATTATACATCGCCAATGATGCCTACTGGGTATCTCATGTTTTGATACTCATGCAATACTTCTACATATTTTTTTTCTAATACAAGTCCTAGAATAATTCACCCTTGCGGAATTTGAATCTCTCGTGGCCATCAGTGCTAGATTGTTGTTAGATCTTAGTGTTGAATTATTATTATTTTTCCTTATTCTTGTTCTAGCTATGTAATTTGAATTTTTATCAGATAGATCTAGTTTATGTAGACTTTCAATGTTTAGACACTCTTGTACCCATCGCAGTATGTCTGAAGTTTGAACTTATATATAGTTGTCTTTATTGTTCATTTTAGGTCTCTTTAAATATCTTATGTACCATTTAACTTTTATGTTTTTTTAGCATTTTATTCAACATATTGTGATTTAGTTAATTTATGTTTTTTTCTATGGATTTAATCTTCTATTTTGGGGGTTTTCTTGTAGGAGCCTCAAGGGCCCAATTTCCGCTAATGACACATAAATTTATAATTGAAAAAAATTAGGTATTATCAAAATGATGATTATTTTTAAAAAAACATGATCGATCTTTTAGTTTATCAAATTAAATATGGATGCAATCACTTTGTTTTTCTATATAGTATAAAATTTAATTAAGTTCGTAAAATCATGAAATTAAATCATTTTTTCCTCAAATTAAAATAAACTTTTTATCTTAACCCTACTTGTTAAAAAGTTTTGATCATCAAGGAAATGATAGGACCAATGTTATTAATATAAGAGGTTCATTGGAACTTTGTAACATTCTCAAAAGAGTTACCTTAATATTTAAAAATTGATTAATTAAAAATATCTTAAGAACTCAATAGTTACGTAAAGTTAATTATGATCTAAAATTCATATGATTTCTCTATTGAAATTCTAGGAATAAGATAAAAATAATCCATCTAACTTAATTAGATATATCTAGTTGAGCCTTAAGATTGCATATTTTAGTATTGTTAATTCATATTAATCAAGTTTAGAAATAGAATGGTATGGATCAAATTTAAAAAAATTACAATAGTTGGATGAAGACTTGTTTTAATTACTCAATCGAATTAAAGAAAACATTAGAGATTAAATTTATTTAGTTATGTGGAATAATAATCATCAAGTGTACAATTGTACACACAGATACAAACAAATTTTCTCGTACCACCAGTTGATCATAGCCAATCTCCTGTAACGACCTGTTTAGTCGTTTTGAGCAGCAGATTTTATTCTGGAAAAACTGGGCCATACTACGGACACCACGACGGCCCGTCGAGGGTGTATCGTTGCAACATACTTAGAATTTTCAAATTGGATATTAAAATCGACTCTCTGTAAATTGTGACGGACCTGCAGGACGTGCGCCGTCACATACACGACGAACCGGTGAGTTCCGTTGCAAAACACTTCAACTTTTGAGAATTTGGTACAAGAAACGAGTTTCTGACCGTCATGACGGAGGAACAGGACGGACCGTCACGGCTGTGACGGGCCGTCACAGGCCACTTAAGCTCGAGGGAGCTGCGACGACCACCGTGACGGACCGTCGCAAGCACGACGGCCAGTCACAGGTTGCGCAGTCCCAGCACAATAGGATTCCTCTACACGTTTTAAGGGTCGTTTTTGACTATTCTTTCCTTAATTATAAAGATTGAGGGTTAACATTAAATGTCTAATTACTTAGGGGTTAAAGGGGTAACCTTAAGTTAATTGGTGGGGTTATTGTCCTTTTTCACAATTAATTATATGATTAATTAGGGTAAAAGAAAGAGGGTTTGAACATAAGAAAACAAAAGAGAAAGAACAAGAAGAGAGAGAGAGCATCGATCAAGGGGAGAAAACAAAGCTTGGGAATTTCTTGTGATCACTATTCTTCGGTGGAGGTAGGTTATGGTTTTTACGATATTCGTAGTGAACTCTTATAGTGAATAATATGTGTTGATGATATTGTAAACCTGTCTATATGCTTATTGTATGCTTGCATGAATATGATTATGTGATTTTGATAAAACAAGCATGATGAAAACATTGAATCCCAAATCTTGAAAGAACTTAATCTACGATATTAACGATGATGCCTTGGTATAAAAGAAGGCTTGATGAATTAAAGTATTGGGATTGATGATGCCTTGGTAAAGAGAAGGCTTGATGAACGGATAGAATGAGATTAGTGGATCGGAGTGTCACGTTCCGACACATAGTATTAGTGGATCGGAGTGTCACGTTCCGACACATAGTATTAGTGGGACGGTGTCACGAACGACACGTAGATATAGGGGATCGGAGTGTCACGTACCGACACATATAGGGGATCGGAGTGTCACGTTCCGACACATATAGGGGATCGAGTGTCACGTTCCGACACATAGTATTAGTGGATCGGAGTGTCACGTTCCGACACATAGTATTAGTGGGACGGTTGTCACGACCGACACGTAGATATAGGGATCGGAGTGTCACGTACCGACACATATAGGGGATCGGAGTGTCACGTACCGACACATATAGGGGATCGGAGTGTCACGTTCCGACACATATAGGGGATCGGAGTGTCACGTACCGACACATAGTGGTAGGGGATCGGAGTGTCACGTACCGACACAAGAGGAAGAAAGATAATGAATCTTGAAAGATGATAATATACTCAACATAATGAACTTAATTCCAAATGAGTATGGTATTGAGGCTTGAGCCCTCATGGATGATTTGATGGTATTTATTGACGATTATAATACTTGTTGTTGTTGCTACATGTTGAGTTTATAGTTGATTTATAATTTACTTGATATATATTATCTTCTATTTTGAGTTGGCCGATGATATCTACTCAGTACGTGTGGTTGTACTGACCCCCTACTTTTATGTTTTTTCCTCTTTGTCATTTGTGTTATGCAGCAAACGTTCCGTCAACTTCAACACAACAGTAATTCGGGCCAGATTTCGTCATACCGGATCTCAGGGTGAGCTAACGCTTCTAGCTTGGACTGGATCTTCTTCTATGAGTCTTGATGCCTTGACTTCCGGCATGGACTAGTTTCTTATTATGTATTTTTATCTTCTTAGACATTCTTAGATGTTTAGATTAGTAATTTGATCATAGATGTTCTTGTGATGATGACTTCCAGATTTTGGAATATTAATAATAGTTGAGTTGTTCATTTATGAGTTTAAGTCTTCCGCATTATTTTCTGTTGATATTATATTGAAATGTTAAGGTTTAGATGGGTTGGTTCGCTCACATAGGAGGGTAAAATGTGGGTGCCTGTCGCGTCCCCGAATTGGGTCGTGACAGACTTGGTATCAGAGCATTAGGTTCGTTGGTCTCATCACACAAGAACAGGTCCAGTAGAGTCTTAAGGAACGGTAGGGGGACGCCTTTACTTTTCCTTGAGAGGCTATAAGACTTTAGGAAAATTCCATTCTTTCATTCTTTCTTTCGTGCTACTACTTGAGTCCAATTGGTATCTAGGTGATACAAATTGGTATCTGACCATCTTCACTCTATTTCGTAGATGGTTAGAACTACAGCAACGACCGCACCAGCAGCGACAACGGAAAGACATGAAACTACTGAGCCAGCCACTGGGGCTGTGGCTCGAGGAGGAACAGCGGCAAGAGGCCGTGGAAGAGGTCGTGGGAGGACGTCCTCTAGAGGAAGAGGACGAGACCCTAGCCCATCTGATACTAGGGCGGTGACTCCTCCACCGACTGAGGATAGAGTAAGAGAGGGTGAGGAAGGTGAAACCGAACAAGGGCAGAATGAGGAAATGCCACCCCAACCTACCCCAGAGATGATCAACAAGTACTTGCTTATCTTAGCGCGTTTGTCTGATCAGGGTCAAGCACCTCCAGTGGTTTCTCTGCACCAACACCTCGGTTTCAGAGATACGACATGCGGCTACTATGGCTCCCCGCATGGATGCAACATTGGGAATAGGCACATTTCCACGTCTGACTACTGGGCCTATTATGACAAACGATCAACACGAACTTTTTTAAGTTCTTGAAATTGAAACCTCCAGTCTTCAAGGGTGCAGAATCTGAGGATGCTTATGATTTTCTGGTTGATTGTCATGAGCTACTACACAAGATGGGGATAGTAGAGAGGTTTGGTGTCGAGTTCGTGAGCTATCAGTTCCAAGGTAACGCCAAAATGTGGTGGCGTTCACATGTTGAGTGTCAACCAACAGAGGCACCACCTATGACTTGGGAATCATTCTCTACCCTATTTATGGAGAAATATATCCCAAGGAATTTGAGAGATAGAAAGAGGGATGAGTTCTTGAGTCTGGAGCAAGGTAGAATGACGGTTAATGCATACGAGGCTAAATTTCGCGTACTATCCAGATACGCCACCCAACTCTGTTTCAGTCCACAAGAACGGATCCGCCGTTTTGTGAAGGGGTTGAGGTCGAATTGCGATTTCAGCCTTACAGATAGCGGCAACAGCAACATCCTTCCAAGAGGTGGTAGACTTTGTGATAGAGTGGAAGGAGTGAAGCCAGATGACTTCACCACGACATCGACATCAAAGAGATTTTGAAGGGGAGGTGAGTTTAATGGTTCCTACTCTAGAGGACAGAACTCCGGAGGTCACTCAGTTCGACCAATACAGTCTTCACTACAGACTGTAGTTGGGGGTCCACCTCAGAACGGTCAACACTACTCCGAGAGACCTATGCCCGATTCCAGAGAGTGCTATGGATGTGGGGAGATTGGACATATTAGGAGGAATTGTCCAAAACAGAGTTACAGAGCCCCACTAGCTAGAGGTAGGGGTGGTCATGGTAGAGGCCGTTTTTCTGGAGGACGTGGTGGTCGAGGTAATGGCGGTCACCAAAATGGCAGAGGTGATGGGCAAAACGGAGCCACTACTACACAACATGGTAGGGGCAACGGACAGACAAATATGGGGCCCATTGTTATGCTTTCCCTGGGAGGTCTGAAGCGGAGGCGTCTGATGCTGTTATCACAGGTAATCTCTTGGTTTGTGATTGCATGGCATCTGTATTATTTGACCCTGGCTCCACGTTTTCATATGTATCTTCCTCATTTGCTAACGGTCTAATTTACATTGTGAATTACTTGACATGCCTATTCGTGTTTCTACTCCGGTGGGTGAGTCTGTGATAGTCGAAAAAATGTATAGGTCTTGTTTGGTGAATTTTGTGGGGAGCAACACTTATGTAGATTTGGTTATTTTAGAAATGGGTGACTTTGATGTAATTCTGGGTATGACTTGGCTTTCTCCAAACTTTGCGATTTTGGATTGTAATGCTAAAACGGTAACGTTAGCCAAGCCTGGGGCAGATCCGTTAGTGTGGGAGGGTGACTACACTCCCAATCCGGTGCGTATCATCTCCTTTATTCGTGCTCAGAAGATGGTTAGTAAGGGTTGTCTAGCTTTCTTGGCACATCTCAAGGATGACACTACCCAAGTACCTTCGATCGAGTCGGTTTCAGTGGTCTGTGAGTTTTTGGATGTGTTCCCTGCAGATCTTCCCGGTATGCCACCAGATAGGGATATAGACTTCTGCATTGATTTGGAACCCGGTACTCTCGCCCCATTTCTATCCCCCGTATAGAATGGCTCCCGCCGAATTAAGAGAGTTAAAGGCACAACTTCAAGAGTTGTTGAGCAAAGGCTTCATTAGACCAAGTGCATCTCCTTGGGTGCTCCGGTGCTATTTGTGAAGAAGAAGGATGGGAGTTTCCGAATGTGCATAGATTACCGACAGTTGAACAAAGTAACTATTAAGAACAAGTACCCCATTCCTCGCATTGATGACTTGTTCGATCAGTTACAAGGTGCTTGTGTCTTCTCAAAGATTGACTTGAGGTCCGGTTATCACCAATTGAAAATACAAGCAACGGATGTTCCAAAGACTGCTTTTCGAACTAGGTATGGGCATTATGAATTTGTGGTAATGTCATTTGGTCTTACGAATGCCCCTGCTGCCTTCATGAGCTTGATGAACGGGATTTTCAAGCCATACTTGGACCTCTTTGTGATTGTGTTTATTGATGATATACTGATATACTCAAAAGTAGAAGGAACATGAGGAGCATTTGAGAATGGTGTTAGATTTGTTGAGGAAGAAAAAGCTTTATGCGAAATTCTCCAAGTGTGAGTTTTGGCTAGATTCAGTGTCCTTCTTGGGGCACGTGGTTTCTAAGGAAGGAGTGATGGTAGATCCTTCTAAGATTGAACAGTGAAAAATTGGGTAAGACCCACTAATGTGTCAGAAATACGGAGTTTTGTTGGGTTAGCTAGCTACTACCGCCGATTCGTCAAGGGATTCTCTTCTATTGCTTCCCAATTGACGAACTTGACTAAGCAAAACGTTCCATTTGTATGGTCGGGCGAGTGTGAGGAAAGCTTTCAGAAACTCAAGACTTTGTTGACTACCGCGCCTATCCTTACCTTGCCGGTAGAGGGTAAAACTTCATTGTCTATTGTGATGCATCCTATTCGGGTTTGGTGCAGTGCTAATGCAAGAGAAGAACGTGATCGCTTATGCTTCAAGACAATTAAAAGTGCATGAACGTAACTATCCAACTCATGATTTGAATTGGCCGCGGTAGTATTTGCACTAAAGCAATGGAGACACTACTTGTATGGGGTTAAGTGTGAAGTCTACACGGACCATCGTAGCCTACAGTATGTATTCACTCAAAAGACTTGAACTTGAGACAGAGGATGGATGGAACTACTGAAGGACTACGACATCACTATCTTGTATCATCCGGGAAAAGCAAATGTTGTGGCAGATGCTTTGAGTAGGAAGGCCGGAAGCATGGGAAGTCTAGCTCATTTGCAAGCTTCTAGACGCCCATTGGCTAGAGAAGTGCAGATTTTGGCTAATGACCTTATGAGGTTAGAAATAAACGAGAAGGGAGGATTGTTAGCTTGTGTAGAGGCAAAATCCTCTTTTCTTGATCAGATTAAGGGGAAACAGTTTGATGATGAGAAACTAAGGCGAATTCGAGATAAAGTGTTGCAAGGAGAGGCCAAGGAAGCAATAATCGATGGGGAAGGTATTCTGAGGATTAAGGGAAGAGTATGTGTACCCCGCATCGATGATTTGATCACCATTTCTTACAGAAGCTCATAGTTCCGGATATTCTATACATCCTGGTGCAACCAAGATGTACCGCGCGACCTAAAGCAACACTTCTGGTGGAGTAGAATGAAGCGAGATATTGTTCAGTTTGTGGCCAAATGTCCAAATTGTCAACAAGTAAAGTATGAACACCAAAGGCCCGGAGGAACACTTCAGAGAATGCCCATTCCTGAATGGAAGTGGGAGAGAATCGCGATGGACTTCGTGGTTGGTCTTCCAAAGACATTGGTAAGTATGACTCTATTTGGGTGATTGTTGATAGGTTAACTAAGTCTGCTCACTTCATTCCGGTCAAGGTGACCTACAATGCAGAGAAGTTGGCCAAAATCTACATCTCAGAGATCGTTCGGTTGCATGGAGTTCCACTCTCCATCATATCGGATAGAGGTACGCAGTTTACCTCTATGTTTTGGAGGACACTACATGCTGAATTAGGTACTAGGTTGGACCTTAGCACGGCATTTCACCCTCAGACCGATGGTCAGTCTGAGCGAACGATTCAAGTGTTGGAGGACATGCTTCGTGCATGTGTGATAGAGTTTGGTGGCCATTGGGATAGCTTTTTACCGTTGGCAGAGTTTTCATACAATAATAGCTATCACTCCAGTATCGACATGGCTCCATTTGAAGCATTGTATGGGAGGAGGTGTAGATCTCCCATTGGGTGGTTTGATGCATTTGAAGTTAGACCTTGGGGGACTGATCTGTTAAGAGATTCTATGGAGAAGGTGAAAGCTATTCAAGAAAAGCTTTTAGCGGCTCAAAGTAGACAAAAGGAGTATGC
This sequence comes from Solanum peruvianum, assembly GCA_027705065.1. NCBI lineage: Eukaryota > Viridiplantae > Streptophyta > Magnoliopsida > Solanales > Solanaceae > Solanum > Solanum peruvianum. The sequence goes on from JAKWJD010001760.1 coordinate 27,559,511, forward strand.
AGACCGAAAGTTAGAGACTTGGAGTTCATGGAAGGTGAACAAGTCTTGTTGAAGGTTTCACCCATGAAAGGGGTGATGCGGTTTGAAAAAGAGGTACTAAGTCCAAGGTATATTGGACCATTCGAGGTACTAAAGCGAATAGGGGAGGTGGCTTATGAATTAGCCTTGCCCCCAGGGCTGTCCGGAGTGCATCCGGTGTTTCATGTGTCCATGTTGAAGAGATACCACGGAGATGGAAACTACATTATCCGTTGGGATTCAGTTTTGTTTGATGGAAACTTGACTTATGAAGAGGAACCGGTTGCTATATTAGATAGAGAAGTTCGCAAGTTGAGGTCGAGAGAGATTGCATCCATCAAAGTTCAATGGAAGAATCGACCTGTTGAAGAAGCTACTTGGGAGAAGGAGGCAGATATGCAAGAAAAATACCCACATCTGTTCACAGATTCAGGTACTCCTTCTCGCCATTGTTTTTCTTCTTTTGATCGTTCGGGGACGAACGATGGGTAAATTGGTATCTATTGTAACGACCTGTTTAGTCGTTTTGAGCAGCAGATTTTATTCTGGAAAAACTGGGCCATACTACGGACACCACGACGGACCGTCGTAGGCACGACGGCCCGTCGAGGGTGTATCGTTGCAACATACTTAGAATTTTCAAATTGGATATTAAAATCGACTCTCTGTTAATTGTGACGGACCTGCAGGACGTGCCGTCACATACACGACGAACCGTCGTGAGTTCCGTTGCAAAACACTTCAACTTTTGAGAATTTGGTACAAGAAACGAGTTTCTGACCGTCATGACGGAGGAACAGGACGGACCGTCACGGCTGTGACGGGCCGTCACAGGCCACTTGAGCTCGAGGGAGCTGCGACGACCACCATGACGGACCGTCGCAAGCACGACGGCCCGTCACAGGTTGCGCAGTCCCAGGCAAAATAAGATTCCTCTACACGTTTTAAGGGTCGTTTTTTACTATTCTTTCCTTAATTATAAGATTGAGGGTTAACATTAATAGGTCTAATTACTTAGGGGTTAAAGGGGTAACCTTAAGTTAATTGTGGGTTTATTGTCCTTTTTCACACTTAATTATATGATTAATTAGGGTAAAAGAAAGAGGGTTTGAACATAAGAAAACAAAAGAGAAAGAACAAGAAAGAGAGAGAGAGAGCAGTCGATCAAGGGGAGAAAACAAAGCTTGGGAATTTCTTGCTTGATCACTAGTCTTCGGTGGAGGTAGGTTATGGTTTTTACGATATTCGTAGTAAACTCTTAATAGTGAATAATATGTGTTGATGATATTGTAAACCTGTCTATATACTTATTGTATGCTTGCATTAATATGATTATGTGATTTTGATAAAACAAGCATGATGAAAACAATTGAATCCCAAATCTTGAAAGAAACTTTAATCTACGATATTAACGATGATGCCTTGGTATAAAAGAAGGCTTGATGAATTAAAGTAATGGGATTGATGATGCCTTGGTAAAGAGAAGGCTTGATGAACGGATAGAATGAGATTAGTGGATCGGAGTGTCACGTTCCGACACATAGTATTAGTGGATCGGAGTGTCAAGTTCCGACACATAGTATTAGTGGGACGGGTGTCACGAACCGACACGTAGATATAGGGGATCGGAGTGTCACGTACCGACACATATAGGGGATCGGAGTGTCACGTTCCGACACATATAGGGGATCGGAGTGTCACGTTCCGACACATAGTATTAGTGGATCGGAGTGTCACGTTCCGACACATAGTATTAGTGGGACGGGTGTCACGAACCGACACGTAGATATAGGGGATCGGAGTGTCACGTACTGACACATATAGGGGATCGGAGTGTCACGTTCCGACACATATAGGGGATCGGAGTGTCACGTTCCGACACATATAGGGGATCGGAGTGTCACGTACCGACACATAGTGGTAGGGGATCGGAGTGTCACGTACCGACACAAGAGGAAGAAAGATAATGAATCTTGAAAGATGATAATATACTCAACATAATGAACTTAATTCCCAAATGAGTATGGTATTGAGGCTTGAGCCCTCATGGATGAATTTGATGGTATTTATTGACGATTATAATACTTGTGGTTGCTACATGTTGAGTTTATAGTTGATTTATAATATTACTTGATATATATTATCTTCTATTTTGAGTTGGCCGATGATATCTACTCAGTACGTGTGGTTGTACTGACCCCCTACTTTTATGTTTTCCTCTTTGTCATTTGTGTTATGCAGCAAACGTTCCGTCAACTTCAACACAACAGTAATTCAGGCCAGATTTCGTCATACCGGATCTCAGGGTGAGCTAACGCTTCTAGCTTGGACTGGATCTTCTTCTATGAGTCTTGATGCCTTGACTTCCGGCATGGACTAGTTTCTTATGTATTTTTAGCTTCTTAGACATTCTTAGATAGTTTAGATTAGTAATTTGATCATAGATGTTCTTGTGATGATGACTTCCAGATTTTGGGAATATTAATAATAGTTGAGTTGTTCATTTATGAGTTTAAGTCTTCCGCATTATTTTCTGTTGATATTATATTGAAATGTTAAGGTTTAGATGGGTTGGTTCGCTCACATAGGAGGGTAAAATGTGGGTGCCAGTCGCGTCCCCGAATTGGGTCGTGACATCTCCATTGTGTTTTTTCAAAACATTTCTTTTAACAATCTACCAGAAAACATCCACTTGGATTTAAAATTTCAGTACATCTATTCTAAGCATCAACATATGTAAATATCAATGCAACTGCAACAAAATAAATAAAAAATAATATTTCATGAAAATGTTATACCAAATCATAAGCTCATGCCACTACTATCCATATGAATATTTCTTTGAAAAATTAATCAAGGGGCAGAAGCATAACTTGTTGCAATAACCAATCAATTGCATACTTTATTAACGTTCCTTTGCAATATTGCATGTTAATTGTACGTATATGTCCATCAATATAGATAAATTATTTATGATGTTGTGAATTTGACCTACAACACCATGGTTACTGTCCAATAAACAAATAGATTGTTAATAAAAGAATGAAGTGAAAACTTATTTAATGTAATTAACACATATAAATTATTTAGCTAATATATCAAAAAATGATGAGGATAAATAAAACAAAATTTTGAAAAATTTATAAATAATGTAAAAAATACCTGATATATTGAATATGACCTAAAGACTAGAGTTCAAATATTTTTCCATTTCATACAAAAATATATTTCAAATATAAATGATGTATTTTGAAGTAATATGCAAGAGGGTTTTATAATATATTTTTGCTACTTTTTTGGTAATTTCTAAGAGAATGTAAAATATTATCAATTTTATTATTTTTCTATATATAAATCATTTTAACTTGTTGAAAGTTATGGATAAATATTCAAAAGTTTGAGTAGGATAAGGTCTTTGAAGATTTAAAGTGATAACTCATAAATATAATATATTGTGAATGGGGGATTTTTTCACAAGTAGTAAAAATACGAAAATTAATAAGGGAATATAAGCAATGATAAGGGAGTTCTTGGGATGTGACTGCAATACGAATTAATCTACATTATTCATACATTCATTTAATAAAAGATTGATAGAATAATAGTGCCTACTCTAAGATTTAAGTGAAAATAAGTTCTCTCTCGAGCAACATACCCCAATTCGATAAGTTTTTCTCAGCACCCACATGCTGCATGAAGACAAGCCTATGACTTACCTGACTCACTCTCTCGAGCTTACTGTAGGATATCGGATTAGGGCTCACTCTCTCCAGCAGAGCCTCATGTCGATCTACTCCATACGTAATCAATCTAGTTGTCTTGGTTTCACGACTTCTCTCTAGAGCAAGCAGAAAACACATAAATGGACTTGTATTTGTAACTACAAATTTGTTGAACTCATCCATAACTACGAGAAAAAGAATAACCAATAATCTACAACTAATCGAGCAGCAGACAAGACCCAACAACAGTCTTAACCTAAATTTTCTAAATCACACCCCTAGAATGATGTTTTTTAGCCAGAAATGAAGAAATAGAAATTGTACCTTCAATGATGGTGAAATCAAATAGGTATGAGAAATTAAGTCTATTTAGCCAAAACAACAAGAATCAAGAAGACCAACTTCAAATTTAAAAGAGATGAAACTCTCTTCTTCTTCAAGTTTTCTAAACACTCTAAAACTTGGAGTAATAATATTAAAAACTAATATATAGAAAATAAGAATAACGTTTGACTATTTCAAAAAACCACAGCTCTAACTAGAAGTTATAGTTTTTCAGATTTGAGCTGCAATGGATTCTTCGACGACGTTAGTCTGAGTCGCCGACAGATTCGGTGATTCCCCCATTGGTGTAGCTCACCACGTTTTGGTACAACCTTTAACATCATCATGCTTTGGTCCATTGGGTAATATGGTACTTCTCTGTGGAGCTACTCGGCAATATGTCGAATACTTATTTCTTGCGCTAATTTGATCTTTTCCTTGACGGCTAATCAAAATAGGCGAAGAATACCTCTTTGGAAATCCTCCAAGTTGACTAGGCAATCCTCAAACTTCCATGTCTTCGTTCTTTTCAGATTTTTTGTCCCTTTTGGTAATATAGTGTCCATGGTTTCCTTTAAATTTCAAATATCAAAAGCTTAATAGTTTTCATGAGATATTGAGATAAAATAAAGTTTAGAAGATGTTATTCCTACTAAAATGAAGAGTTAAGTGAGTCCAATCTCTGGATTCATCAATACCCCCCACCTCAAACTTTTGCTTGTCCTAAAGTAAAACTCAATTACAGCAGTTCAACAAAGTTGTCTCTAACAGTGCTACAAAATACTCATTATAACTGTATACAACAAGACTCAAATTAGTTATTCAAGGATCAATTGTGTATCCAAAGATTCTAATTGTGACAAACCATTACAAAAGATTCTCAGTCTCGCATTACTCTCTTCAAATGCAAGTTCAATCTCATCAAAAGCATTCGAATGCCATATCACACAAATGATGATTATGTTTTTACACACAAGGGTATAATCAGTTCAAAGTTCAGGAATCATAAACAACATTCACTCTCATAAAGAGGAGCACATTGCATTCTTTCACCCATAAGTTTGCCCATATTTGTTCAGTCGACATTTGTTTAGCTTTATCAAAATCAAAAAAGTATTTCCAAGGCTTATAATGGAGTTGAGTTCAAAGGTATGGTAATTTAGGATCACTAAATAATGATCTCCATGAATCGTTAGTGATCATGTCACGACCCAAAACGAGCCGCGAGTGGCACCCACACTTATCCTACTATGTGAGCGAACCAACCAATCTAAACCCCAACATTTTAACCATAATGAACAAAATACAATGCGGAAGACTTAAAACTCATTAACGAAATCAATTAATTAGCTTCTAAAATTTATGAATCATTATCCCAAAAATCTGGAAGTCATCATCACAAGAACATCTATCCTCAACTACTAACTCTAAGAGTATCTAGGAAGTTAAAATAAATAAAAGCTAGTCCATGCCGGAACTTCAAGGAATCAAGACATGAGGACGAAGATCCAGCCCAAGCTAGAAGCATTAGCTCACCCTGAAATCCGGTGTAATGAAGACTGGCTAGAGTGGCGGTTTAGTTGAAGACGACGGTACATTTTCTGCACTCCACAAATAACAAAGAAAGAAACATACAAGTAGGGGTCAGTACAAAACACAAGTACTGAGTAGGTATCATCGGCCAACTCAAAATAGAAAATAGTATATATATCAGATAATATTATAAATCAACTACAATACTCAACATGTAGCAACAACAAGTACTATAATCATTAATAAGTACGCCAAGTACACCCATGAGACTGAAGCCTCAATACCATACTCATTTGGGAAATAGGTTCATTTAATTGAGTATATTAACATATTTCAAGATTCATTCTCTTTACTATCCTTGTATCGGAACGTGACACTCCGATCCTCATCATACTATCCTGGTGTCGGAACATGACACTCCGATCCTCATCATACTATCCTTGTGTCGGAACGTGACACTCCGATCCATATTCTATCCTGGTGCCGGAACATGACACTCCGATCCATATTCTATCCTGGTGTCGGAACGTGACACTCCGATCCTCATCATACTATCCTGGTGTCGGAACGTGACACTCCGATCCATATTCCATCCTGGTGCCGGAACCTGACACCCGATCCATATACTATCCTGGTGTCGGAACGTGACACTCTGATCCATATTCTATCCTGGTGCCGGAACGTGACACCCCGATCTATATTCTATCCTGGTGCCTGAACGTGACACCCGATCCATACACTATCCTGGTGTCGGAACATGACACTCCGATCCATATTCTATCCTGGTGCCGGAACGTGACACCCGATCCTCTATTACTATCCTGGTGTCGGAACGTGACACCCGATCCCCTAATCTCACTACTTTCGTTCATGAAGCCTTCTTTTATACCAAGGCATCATCATTAACAAAGTAGATTACGGTTTTTCATGATTTAGGATTCAATAGCCTCATCATGCTTATTTAATCACAATTATATAATCACATTCATGCAAGCATACAACTAAGAATAAAGAAGGGTTTACAATACTACTCAATACATATCATTCGCTATTAAGAGTTTACTACAAATAGCATAAACCATAACCTACCTCCACCGAAGAATTCGTGATCAAGAAATCTACTTTTCCAAAGCTTTGCTTTCCTCTTCGTTCTCTCCTCTTGATCTATCGTTTCTCCCTCTCTCTGTTCTTTCTATTTTTCGTATTCAAACACTTTTTCTTTTACCCTAATTAATATATAATTAAGTATAAAAGATGACAAAAGTAACCCACTAATTAACTCACGGTTATCTCCTTTAACCCCCAAGTAATTGAATTATTAATATTAACCCACTAACTTTTTAATTATAAGCAGGAATAGTCCAAAACGCCCCTTAAAACTTTTAATAGAATTTCCACCCAGCCTGGGTTACGCAACCTGTGACGGCCTGTCGTGCGTGCGACGGTCTGTCCTGCTGCTTCGGACACGGAGTTCAGAGACTAAATTTCACTAAGGGTCTGTGACGGCCCGTCATGCTTGTGACGGTCCGTCCTGCCATCTCGTCGCGAAGTTCAGAGAGTCGATTTCAGTATACAAATTTCAGAATTCTAAGTGTTTTGGAACGAGACCCCCTCGACGGTCCGTCGTGGGATCCGTCGACTCAGCCAGTTTTTCTAGAAATAAAATCTGCTGCTCAAAACGACTAAACAAGTCGTTACAGATCATAAGTCATCCTATTATTTATTTCCAAAGATAGCTTGGAAACCCTATTTATTTTGTACTTTATTCCACATTTTTCTTTTTTAGCTCTTTTTTTTCTCACTCTTTTTTTTATATGAAGGGTTTCCATCTTTTTGCATTACGATGGGATAATGGAAACTTTCCTTGCACTTCGTTAAATTTTCCCTTTTCTTTTCACCACACCCCCAACTTAGGATTTTAGCCTAAGTTGACTATTTTGTCAAACCTATCATTCATGGGGATTAAGGGAGATTGATCAATAAGTGTCTAGTTGTCACAAAATTTCTTCAAAGAAGGTTAAGGCTTAAGGGATGTTCAAGAGAGGTTCACACACACACAGGAGAGGTCACACGAGAGGTGTATGCCAAATTAACTCACACTCAAAAAAATTACTTCAGCATTACTTAGTTGACTAGACTAACGAGGAAAATTCTAGGTGTTGTCATGCATGGTTCTTTAACATTCCGTAAAATTACATGTCTAGTGAAGAGCCCAATAGGTCTTTAAGAATACGTATTGGGGATACATAGGCATCTCAATGCCCAATATTTAGAAATATTGGTCATAGTATAGAAAATTGGCTAAGGAATATTAGCCAATTTCTATATACTACACAAATAAGCAAATTATTGGGCATATGAAAAAATATTTCCTTAAAGAATGTTAGTAAATTTTCAAACATTAACGAGCTTGTTTAAGAAATATACCTGCAATGAAGATCCTAAGCTAAAAACATATATTTTCGAGTATTTGCACACAAAGTGCTCGGCATCAAAGTATCAAGTCTAGTACCATAACATATGATCATTTAAATTGATCGTGTAGTTAAACAGTGCCCAAGGACATAGTGTGGATCCTTGGTACAATAAGTAAACATTCCCAAATGAACCATAAATAATAGTTAGTTAGGAAATTTTAACCAACCCATGTGCAAGAACATGTGCAAGACATGTGAAGAAGCTGGCAAAGGAGGGGACCACCCTAACCAAATTCGGTTAGTGTAGTTAGGGGGGAAAATGTGTACAAGGGACCACTCCATGTGTTACCTAACCTCCTACAATTCTAGACTCTAACCTAATATCCTAAATAAATAAATAACCTAGGACTAACGTAGTTGGACCCATTAGTGCACCCGACAACCTAGGACCAAAACCGGGTTGACACTAACCTAGTACTAGTTAAATAGATAATGTAGTACCTAACCTAGGATGGTCCAAAAGGTAATTTATGGTCCAAAAAACTTATGGGTACTTTATTAATCTTTATAGGTTACCTAATAAATTAATTTAGAAAATTAATTAATTAATTTAAATTGGCTTAAATTGAAAATAAAAAGGAAATTTTAAGATTTCGATTAAGACAAGAAAGGGACAACCTAGTACCTAACCTAGGATGGTCCAAAGAGTAGGTTAATATCCTAATACATTAAGGGTACTTTAGTAATTACCCTATTCTACTTAAATAATTAATTTATAAAATTAATTAATTAATTTAAAGGGGCAAAACTGAAATAACAAAGCAATATCCAGATTTACGTTTAAACAAGAAAAAGAGAACCTAGTACCTAACCTAGGATGGTTACAGGATAAATTATGGTTATAACGAATTAAGATTAATTTATTAATTACCCTAGGTAACTTAATTAATTAAATTAGAAATTTAAATAATTAAATTAAAAGGGTAAAATAGAAATGCTTACACTAACCTAGTACAACGCAAGAAACATCCTAATATTAACATAGGATGGTCCAAAAGAGTTAATGTTTGTTACAATGATTTAAGGTCACTTTAATAGTAACCCTAGGTACCTTGATTAATTAAATTAACCATTTAATTAATTAATTTAAAGGAAAAAAACGAAATTCATAGGAAAAATTTCACATTTGACTAAGTATTGTGTTTTTCCAGTTCTAGTAATTCTAGGAAGGGCTTTTTAGTAATTAGTTAATTAAGTTAATTTATTAAATTATTAAACCCTAAGTTGAATGTGTTAAGATCAGTTCTTAAACTTAAAAATCACATTCAAACTCATAGACAAAAGGGATGCAAAAACAGTAAGCAACGAACTCAAGAAAAAAGAAGAAAATTTATCGATTTCTCTAGGGTGATTTCAAGGTTTCTATAAAGGTGGTATTAGTATATTATGTTCTACATAAGGTATGTCTTTCTATCCTGCACTTATTTTTCCAAGAGAACTTTCTTTCCAACGATTCAAAGATCTTGAAAACTAGGGTTGCTCCAGTGTTCTTATTGAACTCATTTGTCCCTAGTATCCTTTTCGATTCCGTGTTGAATATAATATTCTAAAAAATCATATGTCTAATGAAAAGTCAGTAAGCCCTTAGGATAGCCTATTAGGGGTACATAGGTCCCCTAATGCCCAATATCTCTCAATATTAGGAATTAGTATCGAAAAATTGGCTAAAGGGATATTAGCAAATTTTCTATATACGAATAAGAAATATAATTTTTGGGTTGTCATACCCCAATACAAGATTGATGTTAAAAAATGTACTTGCAATGACGACAATAAGCAAAAATAAATTCTGTTATGAATAGTTTCACACGAAGTAGTAGTCATCGAATTGTCAAGCCTAGTACCATTTCACATGTCTATTTAAAATGATCATGTAAATTAAACAATTCCAAGGACATAATGAGGGTCCTTAGGGAAATAAGTAAACATTCCCAAAGGAAACATAAATTTTTAGTTAGTTAGGAAATCACAACCAACCCATGTGCAAGCACATGTGCAAGACATGTGAAGAAGCACAAATGGAGGGGACCAACCTAACCAAATTAGGTTAGGGTAATTAAGGGGACAAAAATGTGCATAAGGGCCACTCCATGTGGGGCCTAACTTTCTAATAAATTTTAGACTCTAACCTACTGCCCCAAATAGATAACTAATCTAGGACTAACCAAATTAGACTCATTAGTGCACCCGACCACCTAGGACCAAAACCGGGTTGACACTAACCTAGTACTAGTTAAAGAGACAACCTAGTACCTAACCTAGGACGGTCCAAAAGATAGTTATGGTCCTAACAATTTAGGGGTACTTTAGTAATTTCCCTAGGTTACCTAATCAATTAATTTAGAAAAATAAATATTTAATTTAAAAGGGCTAAAACCGAAAATAAAAAGTAAATTTTCAGATTTCGGTTAAGACAAGCATGGGATAACGTAGTACCTAACCTAGGATGGTCCAAAGAGTTAGTTAAGATCCTAAATACTTAAGGCTACTTTACTAATTACCCTAGTCTACTTAATTAATTAATTTATAAACTTAATTTGTTAATTTAAAGGGTCAAAAACGAAATCACAAAACAATTTCAAGATTTTGATTAAAACAAGAAAAAGACAACCTAGTACCTAATCTAGGATGGTTCAAAGGATAAGCTATGGTTATAACGATTTAAGGGTACTTTAGTAATTACCATAGGTTACTTAATTATTAAATTATCCATTTTATTAACAAAATTAAAGTGTTCAAACTGAAATTCTTACACTAACCTGGTAACTCAAGAAACATCCTAGTACTTAACCTATGATGGTCCAAAAGGGTTAATTTTGGTTTCAATGACTTGAGGGTGCTTTAGTACTTACCCTAGGTTCCAATATCATTAAATTAAAGTTTAATTGACTAATATCAAGTCAAAATGTTTACCAAAACCATAGTCAACACCAATATTAAGATTTGACTAAGTGTTACGGTCTCCTATGTTTAGTCAACTTAGGAGGTTTTTTTAGTAATTATTTAATTAATTTATTTAATTTACTTATTAAACCACAAGTTGAATAATTCATGGTTTGTTCCTAAACCTAAAAACCACGTTCAAACTCTAACGAATACAAGACTAATACCACTAAACAAGCGTATGGAAAACAGTGAACAAAATGCAAGAAAAAAAACAGAAATTTTCTTATATGATTTTTAAGGTTTCTTCAAAGTTAGTTCTAGGTGGCATCTATAAATTAAGTTATACTTAAGGTATTGTTTTTTCTCTCATGGAATTATTTTTCCAAGAGGCTCTTCAAATGTTTCAAATTTATGAATTTCAAAACTACGGTTGTTTCCCAATGATATTGTTGAAACTCCATCTCCTTAGTTATCCTTATTTTTAATTTTTTTAGTATATAGATGTAATCTTGAACGTGTTATTGGTATGTGGTTCTAACTGATTTTATAATTTCTTGATTTATTAATGATTAATGAGGTCTATAGATTGGATTCAGATGATTGAGTAATTAGTTACACAGATTAAGGAATGACATAATTCTTAGTTTTGTGTTCGATAAAGATGAAGTTGTTATGCGTTGTTTATGAAGTTGAGTCTACTGTTATAGGTTGTTCATTCAATGATAATTATAAGTTTATTGAATGTAAAAAGGTTGGCTTAATACAAATGAAGTATAAATGACAACCATATCTGAAAGTTTGGTTTATGCCAACAAATTGGCTAGCAAAACTATTTCCAAAATATTATCTCCCAAAATGTGTGAAATTATACTAACAAAGTGATACCAATCTCTACATCAATGAACTCATAACATAGGCTATGCCAATAAATGGGACAAGTCCAAACATACCCTATCCACACGAACTTGTGAACGTAATAGCATTGAATAAGTAGTTATAACTTTCATAAAGAATCAAAGCTTGTTAATGAATCTATAATGCCAAAATAACTTCATAGTTTGGCTAAACCAAGCATTGAATTATTTTTGTAAGTTAATAAAATATTAAAAGTTTAAGTGTAGTGAAAGTTTGTCTTATGCCAATAAATTTGTCTACAACATTATTTTAAAAATATTTAATATAATTGACTAATGATTCCATGAAATTATACTTGAATGAATTGCCTGCCTTATGCCAATAAAATGGCTAACAATACATCGTGTAAGATTGATAAATGAAATTAGATATAATGTTATCTTCAAATAATTAAAAAAATTAGCTAATGGCTAAGGTATACCAAACTAAACATGAATGAGTGTAACTTTGGATTGTGCCAACAAATTGGTTATCATGTCTTTTTTCAAATTTTCTAGGCCAATACTATTTTTGTGCCAATAATATATAGCCAAAGTATTGAGATGACAAAATAAGAACATCTAAGGTAATTCAATGAATCCATATCCAAAGGCATGCAAATCATTGGGACAAGTCCCACATGCCCTATCCAAATGAACTATGAACATATGTAATTCATTGAGTGACTTCTAGTCATCCATAAACGATGATATGAAGCTATCAAATGAAAGTAAGCAATTAACATGAGTTACAACATAACTAAAGATATATAAGATAAGAAAGTGACCAGAATGAGGTGTTAAAAGAAGTGAGACAAGCCTCATTTAACCTAAGCTACTATGTTATAAATACTCACGAACGAAGGTGTTAGAATGTGTGAGAGAAGTCTCATTAAAACCAAAGATGTTATGTAAGGACAATTCACATTTCATCAATGTAAATAAAAGGATGAAAAGTTATCAATAGTGTAAGTAAATGTTACAAAAACGTACTCACCTATGAGAGTGTAAAGCAAATGAAGAGACCAGTATCTACGTACACTCTAATGAAAGTATTGAGACTGATGTATACTTAATACTATTGATGATATGAGAAATCATCTATTGAGATATGATGTCCTTATACTATAAGCCATCTTGCATGATGTATGATATAAATTAAATGGAACTTTATATTGAGCACCGATAGACTAGCTATGAGCTTTGATGCCTTCTTTCAGGAAGGGTGGATGTTCACGTAACTCTCATGAGATGAGATTGTCCGGCATGACGGGTATGAGTCTCCTTATATCTCCTAGGCTTCTAACCGCCAATATAAGGATCTGGGGATGATTAATTCCCATGTACGCCAGCATGTTTTGGGTCACTTTGACAGATGATTCAACCTCTTTTCAGTGAAGGGTAGACACTGGATTTCATGATGCTAAGATGATCTATGTCGATTAAGGTTGGAGTTCCTCAATGTATGAAAGATAATAAAATGAACGATACTGACGGTGTTTGTGCAAGACAATCAGGAGGTGAAATCAGATTCAAGTAATGATATTAGATCATCCTTGATCATTGCACTTCATGATCCCGATGAGAGTCTTAAACTTCATCCTAGGTATAGCTGGCGTTTACATCATCCTATGAATGAATGAAATGAATAACGTGAAGTACGAATGAACGAATGAAGGAGACTTTGTGTTGATCTATGTAGGTTATGGTTAAAGATCCCAAAGAATGAATGAGGTCATCGTCAAAGTATGAAAGACAATAAATAGAACGATACCTAATGTGTTTGTGCAAGACAATTAGGAGGTGAAATAAGATTGAAGTAATGGCATAAGGTCTATCTTAATCATTGCACTTCATGATCCCGATGAGAGTCATTAACATCATCCTAGGTATATCTAGTGTGTAGATAAGCAAACGAATGAATAAAATTAATAATTTGAAGTACGAATGAACGAATGAAGAAAACTTTGTGTTTGCTAAAGAAGGCCCTTAGTTTTAAATTTTCCGCAAATTTAACTAGATAAATGTGATGAATGCAAGATGAGGCTTGTATGCGACCTCTGAGAGGTCAACGACGCCATTTGCGATCCGGATTCCAGAATCCAGGTCGTGATATTTAATAGGTTAGAGATCATGTTGTTGGTATGTGGTCTGGCTGATCTTATGTGTAATGTTCTTGAATTATGAATGTCCCATAAACTATGATGTTCTGGTCATATAAAGTTAAGTCCTTCAAAAGTGAATCATGAATCGACGTTGTGTTAGTTACACCCGTAATTGTCTTAAGTGTTGATGTGTTTGTCCGAATGTTGCATTGCTGTTATTTTAACATTATGAAGGTTTTAAATTCATCAAATAATAATATGATACTTTCCAATATGTCTTAAAAATGTTACCCTAAAGTCATGAACAAAGATTGATTAAGAGATTATGCTACGTTAAGATGTGTCCGAAGTTGTTATGTATGAAGATGATTACGGTTTGTTGTGCATGCCTACTATAAATGTGACTTGTTGATGAAGTTGTGTTCGTTAAATGATCATATTGGGCTGTTCAAGATGTTTAAAAATTGTTATGCCTAAAGTTATGTTATAAGGTTCACTAAGAAGATCTCCATGAAATCATAATTTGAGAGATTGTTTGGATTATGCCAAAAAAATGGCTAACAATACATTGTCCAAAAGGGATGCATGCAAATGACTATAATATTATGTTAAATAATTAAAATATTGACTAATGAAATAGATACATATCCAACCAAGAATGAAAGAATTCAAAATTGGCCTATGCCAACATAGATGGTTATGTGATCTATACCCAAGTGTTTATGCCTGTACAAATCATATGTCAATCTTGTAAAGTAAGAGTATCAAATATATAACAAGCACTATTAAAATAATTCAATGAATCCATAACCAAGGTCATGCCATCCATTGGGACAACTCCCAACATTCTCTAAAAGAATGAAATATGAGCATATGTAACTCATTGAAAGAAGTGCTCATCGTCCATAAACAATGAAAAGATGCTACTACTCTAAAGTAAAAAAGTAACGTTAGTTATAACATAATTAAAGGGGTCTAAATTAATTAAGTGACCAAAATCGGGTGTTAAAGGAATTGATACAAGTCTTACTTACACATAAGCTACTATTTTAAAAGAATACTCACAAATGAAGGTGTTATAATGTGTGAGACTAGTTACATTAACACCTAATGATGCTATTAAGGACAACTCACATTTCATCAATGTAAAGTAAGGATGATTATGTAAGGATAATTTACATTTCATCAATGAAACCTAAGGTTGGGGGTTCACGGTATTATTAATACTTTTTCCTTAAGTTTACTGTGTCCATAAGCCTTTTTGTGCCAATTTTTATATAAGGTTCTCTTTATTTTGCGGAAATCTGTCCAAAGATGAATGCGGAGATTTTGAGCGAAGAAATGTAGAAGAGACCACCTACGGAGCTTATGACAATTCGTCGTGCTTGTGACGGTCCGTTGCTAAAGAAGGCCCTCGGGTTGATGTCCCATATGTTGGGCCCTCACTTAAGATGTCTTATGATACATAAACGATTCCAAAGTCTCATGTATACGAAATGTGTAATATATAAAACATAAAATTAATGAAATCAATGGCACGATCAATAGAGAATCGCATATGAAAGGAAATGAATATATAGTGTAATGAATGACTCACTATAACATAGGGAAATAATTCCTTAGTCCTTGGATTACTTACATCGATTTATTATTGGAATGGGACTACAATTAATCATTGCACTTTGAAGTAAAACATAGAACTAAAGGAGTTACTGAAATACACAATACGAAGAATAAAAAGATTGAAAAATATTCTAAGTGTACAAAGAGGAGCTCTCGACCTTAGAGGATCAAAATCTCAAATCTTCGTCGAGTTGTTCTAAAATTATGTTGATGATACTAATATATTGTAATCATATAGATAATGAGTTGTGTGCTTTGAATGCATTAAAATACATCATATTCATACCACAATTCACAACCAATGAATTAAGAAAGTCTAGTGACTAGACTTTCAAGAAATAGCACGTCGTTTCGGAAGAGATTTCATTGATCATTCATAGATATATGTGTATGTGTGCATAAACCCATACTTAGTACAAGTGATGTACAAACCTCCTACTATTTACTATTTTATAGGTGCAAGTCAGATTAGAGGTTGATGACACTTGCATGGGTTGGACTTTAGCGTTTCTCCAAAATGGGTAGGTTCTCATGATTTAGAGGATGCTACAGACTTAGTCTAGCCTTGTAATAAGACCATGTTTGGAAAAATATTCATGATATATTCATCTTCAGTTTCGAATTAATTCTTTATGTTAGATGGTTGTTCTCTTATGTTGAGATTAGTATATGATATCTAGGTAATATTTATATCAATTCTATGTATATTTTATACACAAAACAATAGGTACGTTTCTTGTTTTGTTAAGAACCTCTCCGTACTTGGCGTCTAGCCTGCACTCCTGTCCATCTAGTACCCTTAGCATTGTATTGTTAAAAATGTTTGCGTTCTCCGAATATATGGTTTCTGTCATGCTATTTTCTCGCTCTGGTCTAGTAATTAGGGGGCGACCGTTCGGTCGCCTATGATACTAGGACCAATAGGTTCAAAATGGGTTTGTGCCGCAGGTGTTGAACGATCTACTCTACACAGGTGTGGGCTTAAATATCCCTCCGGGCAGGAAATCATATATTGAATAGAGGGTACTCCACCCCTGTAGAGGATACAACACATTGAAATAAAGGAATTGATTGGTGGATCTCTCCCATCAGACAGATCAACGGCACCGGGCATGGGATACACAGGCAGGAGAGCCGATTTGACCGCGCAGACCAAATGAGCGAAATTTTTTTAAAGCGAAAGCGCTGTGCCAACTTGCGTACATGATTTATATGTGGATTTGATACTATAGTAAAATCCTCTTCATAAGTCCTTTCTTACAGGCTATTCAAGGTCTATTGGCTTTCTTGCTTATGCGGTACTTCGAAGGCTAAGCCTCGTTTATGCACCGAGAATTCATGCCTTTCTGTTTTTATGACCAGAAATTCTTTCTTGATTTTCATAAAAAATTGTTCTCTGGACTTTTTATCAATATGAGGTGATCGTAACACAGTATATAAGACTCGTGATTCAGGCAATCCAATCTTCCGTGTGTAAGGCGGAAGCCCCCAAAAATGGTTTTCCAAAAATGGGTGATCAAAAGATCGAATTACTATGCCTATCTTGGTGGTCGTTACTTTTGGTGGTCTTTCTTTTTGGCTGACTCGTCTAAGTGCTCTCCTTTGTCTCATTGTTTATCTCGTAATCATTCGATTCCGCCCCTAAGGCTAGCTCCTACTCCTCCTCCTTCTCCTTTAGGATAGGATCCTCCTTGGTCTTACATAACAATAACACAACACTCATAACAATAACACAACACTCTCGGCCAAATTGTCTTTCCCGAGCCCGAGAGAGGCCGCCTTCTCTCAGTCTCAGGCCATCTTCTACTCTTCTACTTCAGTCTCTAGTCTGACTCGAAGTATTTGTCAAAATACATATGAAATAGTGTTTCTATTTTACGAAATGGACCCAAATAGGCAGAAAGCGAAGCGATTTCCGCTTCGCTTTTTGTATCAAAAAAGCAAGTGCGCCGGTCGGATTGACTAAACCAATGCAACAATCAAGAAGGCGATCGAGAAGACATGAGTTCCCAAACTGTAGTATAAGTCTTTATCGCAGATTAAGATTCTTCCTATTCTTTAGAAGATAAGGAGGCAATCCTTTCCCCAGAGCTTAACCTAGATTGGTCTGAAATGGGCCCCCGCTTACTGGATGACGTAAGTAAGGTTTAGAACAGCATGGCATCACTTCTAGTAGGAAAGTCAAATTTCTCTCGAGTTCTAAAAAGAAGAGAGTTCAATCGTGCAAGTTGGCTAATTCCCCGTCTTTTTAGTTTAAACCTGCCTTTCACTCATAGAAGTCTATTTTGAAACATCTATTTTGAGAATTCTGGTTTTGTACTGGTCAGTTTTGAGCTGTCGAGTGACGATTGCTCCATCTCTTAAGAAAGGACGCGGGGGGCCTGTCTTATAATAAAGGGGGTTGATATTGGGTTTTCTAATTTACTGCTATCGCCTTCTTCAGTGGCCAAGTTGAAGCGTTCAACGTCGGCCTACCACCTTTTTTTTTCAAGGTTGAGCTTGTTCAATTGAAGCTAATGCTATGCTGCCCTTCCCTTGTTCAAGAGAAAGCGAGGACTTTCTTTTAGCTACCGGCCCAAACAAAAGAGATTAGCCTCTTGATCGATCGATTGATTGGATCGAAGTACGAAGGGGTGATTGAAGTCTGAGATCAGCCCAAGACTAAGGCCGAGCAACTAGCTGCTGCAGGATTGGACGTCTATCTATCTCACCACGCTCCCCTACTCCTATAAAGGCCGGCGGAAGGAATGCTCTGCTCATCTTTCTTACGGCTCGTTACCGCAGCGCTCGTTCACCCCTTCTGCTTCTTCCATTCAAAAAAAAAAGGTAGTCTTTCCTTGGTAAATAGCGTCTTGAAGTGAAGCGAAGGCATTATTGAAGGAAAGAAATGGCGGGTCGGTCAATTGCATTAGGTAGGAGATGCAGGACCTGTCTTAACCGCAAGTGCATTCGCTATTCGATTCCATCCTAAATCCCACCAATTCCAAAGTGTGTATCTCTTCTTTACTTTTAAGTGACAAGGGGGGTGACAAAGGGTATACTTTCTTCTCTATGTCGCCGTCTCATCAATGAGCGTAGATTAATAGCCAAGCCTACCCTTTTGTGCTTGTCAATCTGTATCCCATTCTTCAGGTATAGTTTTCTTTGATCACAGATCGACAGGTGATCCGTCCTTTCTCCCCCTTTCGTCATAAGGCGTGGTCTGACTCTGAGAAAAAAATAGGCTCTTCCTTAGGCCTTCAAGGAGGAAGCAGCGGCTTTTTTCCAAAATTCCGGGGAAAATCAAATGAAATTCTTTTCGTAAGGCAAGAAAGTCGCCTAAGGAAAGTAGAAGTCTATGCACACTAACCGAATCTTTGGGGAAGGATGGTGGTGAAAATTGGCCTTTTCCCTTCTCCTTTCTAAAGCAAAAAAGAATGTCATCATTCTGATCGTGACTTGAAAAAAGAAAGAAGAGAAGGAACTTGGAGTTGGCGCCCACATAACGGATTGCTTGCTTACCAAGCCATCCTGGCTTTTCGCTCCTCTCCTTACAGTCAAGTGGCTTTCACTCCTCCAGTTCTATTATTATTGACTTGACATGGGTAAAGAGACAGTCTTTTGAACAACCAAGCTGACATAAGGATTCTAGCTCGCGCCCACTTAGAGCAGATGGAGATTCTCGGACGGGGAAAAGCGGCACTCGACATCTATTAAACAAGACCAAGAACAAAGCCATACCATGCCCTCGGGAGAAAGTAGTGATGATTGCCATGAATGCAGTTTATATAAGGCAGGTCCAAATCGTCTGCTTTTTCGGTTAATTTTTTTTTTTCTGTTTCTGTTGTTTTTCTTTCTATTTTCTTCGTTTTGTTGTAGTTTCCTCTCTGCTGTTTTCAAGACGATTACAAACCAACTTCTTCTTGCTCTTAGCTGCTTTCTCCGCGTCACCTGATATGGCAAGCGGACCTGAAAGACCGAAAAGAACTGTTTAAAAGTCTCTTGCAAGACTTTTTCAAAATAAAGACCGGGCCATGGACTGGACGATAGAGGGTAATCGTGATATATTGAGAGATTTTGGAATCTTAATCCAAATTAGATTAGTATAGGAATGTGGAATAAGAGGCGGACCCCGGTAGGACGGGGAGACAAAGATAAAGATGGTGGGCACAGCCAGCCCTGTAGGTGGAGGTACACGAAGACCACACACATATCAGTTTTGAATCTATATCCCACGCTCATCAGCTCTTCAGGAAGAGAAGGACTCCCTGGGTTCTATACAGAAGCTGCACAATGGCTGGGCCTGAGGATCCACATTTCAATATTATCCTGAGAATCAGAGAGCTAATGAGAAGGGATTGGAGGTGTGAATTGAGACATATTTGGAGGGAAGGCAGAAGATGTGTTGGCTAAGCAAAGTATCGGTCCTGCTCCTGGCTTAACCATCCTACGTGACCCCCTACTGCAATCAGACAGTGGAAAAAGAATGATAACTTAGGCGCGACGACACCTAGAGTTGTGAAGGTGAGTTAGAGCGTAAAGCCTTAACATGTTCCAAAAAAGGAAGTATACATGTCTCTCCCTCACGGATATTCTCCACAGGGGGAGAACTCAGTTTGCCGCCTGAATCAGTCCCTTTATGGACTTAAACAAGCGTCCCGAAATGGGTTTGCCAAATTTGCTTCTGTGGATGCTGGTTTTCTTCAATCCCAGGCAGTAGAGCGTATAAGGGGAGGTCGAATTCCAAACCCTTTCTCTCGAGTATACCCATTACCAAAAAATATACGTCACTTTGGGACACATGCGCATAGCCGCCGCGCGTGGCTAAAAGTCAACCAAAAAAAAGAGCCCAAACTCTTTTTTTTTGTTACGTCCCTTGGTTGGGGGCTGTGCCGCCCTGCCTTTCGATCGATACACAGTTGAGGAGGCCGATCACGAACGCTACAGGTGTGGGAGCGATCCTGGTCAGGGAAGGCTAAGACGGCGCCTCGCATATGGGTAGCAAGAGGGCGCTTATGCCCCGACGGTGGGGCCTTATGGGGAAGGGCCCAGCCCAATAGGGACAGCACACCCCCCACTCCAAGCGCACCTCTGTATCGACTGAATCACTCTTTTGGTCTAGTCGGTGGAACCGGTGAACCACGCGAGCTGGTTAGATGCGTGGAAACGAAGGGCCGTCGGCAAGCAGCACCGGCATCGACAGCGGTAGTACGATTC